>JAGXJF010004877.1:0-316037 GCA_019208055.1 Stipa capillata
AAAGGAAGGCTCTGGCGGGCGTGTCTAGGTTATTGCCAATGCTGGAGAGCTTCTCCGGTGACAAGGGAGGATGCTAGGGGTCCTACAGAAGATGGCAACTTCGTTTTTGTGGAGAAAAGGAGGTGTTGTTGTGGGGGTTGGGCTCGGCATTGGTGAGGGTAGCTCGGTGCTCACCTCACCGGAGCTGTGGGTGATGTCAGTGGTGCTACGGTGCTCGGGTGGTCAATTAGGTGAGATGGGGAGTTGAGAAGAGGCAGAGGAAGCTAATGCATAGCTTGATGGCACAAATGGAAGCTCGAGGGAGGGATTTATAGGAGGCGAAGGTGGTGCGGGTGAGCTCTGGTGGATGTTGCTCGAGTCCTTGGGACGGTTGCCGGTTGGATGACCATGGTGTTGCGATGACCGTGGTGAGGGAGAGCTCCAGCGATGCTTGGGATTCATGGCGTCGACGTGCTACTCGGTGGCCCTGCGCCCAAGGCGGCACTGCTGCACTAGTGCATGAGCCAAGCAACGCAGAGAGAGAGGGAACGAAGATGGCGATAGCTACGGCGCGTGGAGGCGTGACGCTAGCCACAGCGTGTTGCACAGAGACACGGGGCCCGCTTGACTGCCAGCATTGGATCGAAGGGCGGTAGCAGCGCATAGCACCGGCGGTGAGGCCAGCTAGGTCAGGGAGTTGGGGGCAGTTGCGGAAATGGGCTGAATGGGCCAGGGAAAAGGAGATAGGGCCTAAGAAAAATAGATTTGTTTGAAAATTCCGTGTTGCGCAAATTCAAATAAACACTGAGTTTTGAAATTTTTAGTTTGGAGCAAAATTCAAGCAAACAAGAATTTGGAAATTCTTGGGTCATTACATCCTAGCCCCCTTAAAAAGAATCTTGTCCCCGAGATTCAATTCAAGCGGGGAACTAGCGCAGAAAAATCTACTACAAGTTAAATTAGGTTTTGCTTCGCATCATCACTTACGCTGTTACACCTAAATCTCCGAGCGACATAGTAACACTCTTATTCATTATGTCTGATACTTATTTTTTTGGTTTCTTTATTCCAATTTTGACGCCACCAATATGGATATTCTCTATTGTACTTCCAACAAATTACGATCATTTTAAAACCAAAGGCAAGTCACGACTCCCACCAAAATTTTGGTAATTTAATCTGATTTTCAGGAGTCACACTTGCTGATACCTCGGCTGTACGTCTCAGCTACGGCTAAAATACTTACTGCTAATGAATCTATTAGCCCACCATATTTACCATTATCAGTTTCATCATTGTTGATCTACCGAGGAGCATTCTATTTTCACTACTAATCTTTTTGTTATGATCATCTAATTTAATAATCAACTACTCATTCCGCCTTCATCTTCTAGGTCAACTCCAATTTCAAGGGATATTTCCACCGAGAATATAATCATGTATCCAGGGAGATCCAATGGTATGTTACATTCTATCACATCTTCAAAAGTTCACATAACTTGGTTACTCCAATTTAATCTTATTCAATAAATTCCATTACCGAAGTAATCTACCAAAATTATCGCCCATTCCTAGTTTAAATGTCTGATCTCCGGAAATGCATCATTCGATAAAGATTGCATATATACGTGAAATCTGATAATCCTTTATGCTTGTTTGATGAGCAAAATCTCACATATTCCGATCACTCCTATTGACTCTCCCTAGTATCCAATTCTTGAAAAATATCCACCGATGATACGTTCATGACATAAGTAATAATCCCATAACTTTCATATCCCTACTACTGTTTCGGATATTCTATATAATCCTGATACTTCCATGAATTTCATTTGATAAGTCTTGTTATTTTGAATGATCCACCAATCTCAATTGTATGAACAATCTCTAGAAATCAATCCATCCTTGGTGTCATACACTCCTGATTTTAATATAATTTTCAAGAAGGGCATCCCCTGGTAAAAGAATTATTTATCTAAGTAAAATCCAATACCCTTATAAATCCTCATATAAAATCCACAGTCTTGGTGAACATAACGGTTGTAACTTCTTTTAAGGAATCCTATAATTCATTATATCCACCAAGATTCAATGTCACCTTGATTTATATCCGGTAAGGTCTAAGTAATATCCAATAATGTTTCGTATTCCACTAGAAAATCCAAACTTTATACTCTTGACCGATTCAAGTAATTTTATTCTATGGATCCAATATTCAGATCATTCCAGCAAAATTTCTGCTTCACTCCTATGTTAGATCCAACTCTCCTGATAATCTCATCTTATTGCTAAATCATGAATCTAGGCAAAATCCTGATATCTCTATATATCTCTATTGATCCCTATTGTCCTTTTCCAAAATCTCACATAATCTCTAAATTAATTCAATCTTTAGCATTCTGCTTAATCCACCAAAATCTCTCTTCACTATTTATTCTTGGTAATTTGCATATATCCACCAACATGTTTTTAGTTTTCCAATATGGTAATCTTTCTTGTAATTAGAATATGGCAGTGGGATTGCAGCGGTTTTAAAATCAGAAGGGTAAGTAGGATCGAAGTATAGGCAAGAGTAGGAAAGATGTGGAGATAAAAGTCAAGAAGATACCAAGATAGAGAAATGTATTTTGTACATAGTTTTTAAACTATGTCTAAACAGAAACCCGACAAAAATAGTGGCAGCCAAGGGTTATTTATATTTATATGTGGAACAGGACTCCTGGGCCGAAATGGACTCGAAAACCCTAAGTCGGTGACTTTGGCTTAAACCTGCCATATGGGCAGTTTAAACCAGCTGGCATCCGGACTATCACTCAGACTATCTAGGTGAGGGTCCCGCCTTTACAGAAGGTTTCTGAACTGCCATCTGGAGAGTCCAGGTTAAAACTTGATAGAAGCTTCGTTTATATCTTCAATTAGGCTTCTTCGGTCTTCATCTTCTTATCGTCATGGTGGCTTCAAGTTTCAGAAATCATCACTTGTCGCTCTCTCCTCTTGCTTCCTTAAAGTGCATCTTCCCTTGCTGTTCTGGAGCCTTCTCTTGATGGAAGTCGTGGTCGCATGAGTAGTGGAAGTAGTCGTGGTTACATCAATAGAGGTCATGTCTAAAAACAAAGCCGTCCTTGGCTTGGTATATCCTGAAAAGCAACCAACAAAGAGAACAACGTATGAACAGTTATGCCCTTTGTGCAGTGGGTTAGCCTTTGATAGCACATAGCAAAATCACCAGTTAGAAGTGAAGCATGTAATAAGGCAAGACAAATTGCAACATTCTGCCTTAAACCATCCCAACACGGCTGCATCAAATGTAATTTGCAATAGCCGAACAACATGATGACAAGAAAAACTAAACAGTCAGCAATTTTGCAAAATTTCAGCACTTATATTAGAGGTCATATCAAAATGAACAAATAGTTGCATCACAATTTCACCCAAATCATTAATTCTATCATGCGTGGCAGATTGTGGAGTGTCTAAAATAGATAATAATTCATCGGCCATGTCATAGAGCACATTCCAATTAGAAAATTCAGCAACATCCAAAATAGGAGGTAATTCACTTTATCACATAATGCACAGAAGTTATTAAACAAATCAGTTACTTGGTCACACGATAGAGAGCAAGATATAGTAGTAGTTGGTGTAACCAAATCAGCAAAGATTTGGTTACACCAACTACTACTATATCTTGCTCTGATTTGGTTACACCAACTACTACTATATCTTGCTCTGATTTGGTTACACCAACTTCTACTATATCTTGCTCTCTATCGTGTGACCAAGTAACTGATTTGTTTAATAACTTTTGTGCATTCTCTTTATATGTCATGTCCATAAGCTCATGACAATCATCTGAGTCATCAATAGCAGATTTATAAGCAAGCAAACATGCACCTTTCAATTTTATTTCATTAACATGCTTTGGTTCAGATTTAGATTCAGGCATAGGAGTGCAAACTCACTACATGCATGCTGATTTTTATTTTAGAGAGCTCTTGACGTGTAAAGCTACTAGCTTTATCAAGATCATATTTCACAATTTGTTCAGGCTCATAGGAGGTACTCCAATTTTCTTCCCTTTATGCATAAGAGAGTACTGATTAGTTCTACCATGATGGACAACCTCCCTATCATATTGCCATGGTCTACCAAGTAACAAAGCACATACTTGCATACACACAATATCACAATCAACAAAATCAGCATATGTGGCAATAGCAAAATGTATTCTCATCGTTCGTGTTACCTTAAGATTGCCGTTGTCATTGAACCATTGAATTTTATAAGGATGAGGGTGTTGTCTTGTAGTAATGGAAAGCTTTTCTACCATATCCAGGCTTGCGAGGTTGTTGCAACTTCCACCATCGATGATTATATGAACAACATGCTCTTTAATGACTCCTTTTGTATGAAATAGATTATGTCGCTGATTTCGCATGGTACAACTCACTTGTACACTAAGCATCCATTGTGCAATTAAGCTCAAATACTTGTTGTCATCATCTGCTCGCATGTACTCCACGTCTTGATCAGCCCCGGGTCACTTTGTTTTCGTTCAGCAATGCGGGCATATGTCTCCTCGTGCAAGTCACTAACGAAATCATATTCACCAGCTTCACATATAACAAGCACTCATTTACTTGGAAAACCTCGTTGCATGTGGCCATATCCCTTACAGCGATGATATTTTGTATCTTTCATCCTCCCGTCGAAGTAATTGAAGAAGAACTACGTGCTGGAGCTTGCAGCGTAGTTTTTGTCATGTGGGTTGCTCGCTTTACTGAAATGGAAGTAGAAACACTTGTCTTGTTGTTGGAAAAGGTCGGTGTAGCGGTATGTGGGGATGAGACAGTGGTGGCGCTTGGCGTCCATGAAGGAGTACGTTTTGCAGAAAAGTTAGTATGCAGTCTTGAGCATTCATGCACTTCATGTTCAGCATGTATAGCAAGGTGGAATAAATGAGTCATGGTATTATAATTCTTATAAGCAAGAATATCAGCAATCTTTCTATTTAAACTACCTAAAAATCTAGCCATAGAAGCTTTCTCATCTCAATTAAACCACATCATATCATACCAATTGTAATTCTTGATAATATTCTTCTACTAATTTCTTTCCTTGGCTTAAATGCTGGAATTTATTTAACAAGTCTCCAACATAGTATGAGGGAACAAATCTATGTCTCACTAGTTGCTTCAATGCATCCCAAGTGGTTGGAATATTATAAGGATGAACTCGACAATGCTCTCTCCACCAAATGGAAGCAAAATCAGAAAATTTACTAGTAGCAACCCTAACACGATGATCCTTAGGAAAATCATGACATGTAAATTTTTGATCAACTAGTAACTTCCAATTAAAATATTCATCAGGATCATATTTACCATCATATGGGGCCATAGTGAATTTTAACTTGGCGAACATGTCATCATGTTCGTGTCCTCATGCAACTCACCCTGGTGGATCACAGCACATTCCTTGTTGATTGAGGCACATTTGATGATGGTCACGATTAGTAGTATGGTTGATGTCCTCCTCATCCTCAGAATCAGCAAGATAGTCATCCTTGTCATACTGTGTGTCGGCTCTAGATCCCAAGGATGCCATGTGTCGCTGAATAGAGGTGGTGACGATGTGGGTAGACGCAGTGGGGTTCTCCGGAGCAGCAAATGGAACCCAGCATGCACGCTGAACCCCAGGGACAACCGGAAGACAAGGTGGAGGCACCGAAGACGAACCGGCAGCAGCTGCAAGAGCATCAAGGTGAGAAATAATAGTAGCAATATTAGTGTTAGTCGTTTCTTGTGCAATCTCAATGGCTTTGAGATGATCCTTGTGCAACTACATGTGCTCATTTGTGAGCAGTACGTCCTCCATGAGGCCCTCAGTGGTGGTCCTTGTGAACCTCTCAAAGTGAGATATGATCCCTCTAGTGCAGGTGAGTGGTTGAAAACCTCTCCATCGTTACCTACCATGGTTAGTAGCAAAGAGAAACAATAATCACAAGATTATGTCCCTATCAACTAATAGTAAGGGCTACAAGTCACTCAGTATTCAAGCCAAAATCAAGCTCTTACAAGTTCTTACCAATACTCACAGGTGGTCATTGCAACCAACGGTCTCAAAATCTCCAAAGATTGGCTGGAGTGATTGCCAGGTGATTGAAAATCTGCACGGTATAGAAAAGTGGAGCTTGGAAGGCTTTTATGAGTAGCAAGGATAAACAAATAATCAAAATAGCAATGCAAGTTTAAAAGCTACTCAAAGATACTAGCCCTAGGTTTTGGACTTTGACTAGTAAGAGCCAAAATAAATCTAAGCCTAGATATGAAACAAAGGAGTGAAGAATCCGAACCCTCTGGGTGAAAGGTCCGGGCTATCCAGTACAAATCTGACCTCTATCCAGACTCTCGGGGTGGAGGTGCATGTTTTCCTGTATGGATCAGGATACCAACCTGGACCCTCCAAGTGAGGGTTGGTCAAACCAGTTGTTGCAAGTGGTCAGACCGGCTGTCGCAAGTGGTCAGACCGGTTGGGCACGCTGAGAACTTCTCCTCTTATCTTTCTCTTTATTCTCTTTTTTCTCTCAGCTGCATGCCGATGTCGTGTTGTAGAGCTTGGGTGGTCTGACTGGGTGTAGTAGGCGGTCTGATCGGTCAGTTCGATTTGAGTTTAGATTCCACTCCGAGTTGAAGTCCGACTCTTTTTCTTATTTCCTTGGGTTTCTTTGACCTGATCTAACCAGATTACTTGCCAGACTCCTCCTTCTCAAGACTTGACGAAGATATATAACTTTTGGGGTTTTGGGGGGATTTCCATGTGAATGTCAGGAACAAAGCTTTTGGCGTTTTGGAGGGAAGTACTTGTGAATGTTACTAACAATAGAGAGAATTTTAGGGTTTGACTTGTGAGTGTCAGGAACAAGAATATCTTACTCTAGGTGCAAGCCTCTCTTGCATGTGTCAAAAAACTTTTCTTAAGCCATTTCATATGTGTCTGTTTAACTTATTATTGAATGGCACATGCTTAAGTGGATGCTATGGTCAAGTTAATGATTAAAAGCAAGAGCAAATACTAAAAAAAAACTAAGGTAGTTGCTACAGTAACAGCCATCATAAAAACCATTTCTCCTTCTCTTCCACCTTAGCTCTTATCTTCAATAGCCTAAGGCTTGCCATTGTCTCCATGTCCTTCACACGATCTGCCATCTCTAACTCAAGCTTCATCTTCTCTTTGTTTCAATAGGACCAACACTCATTGCACTCGGCCTTCAACCATAATTGCTCCAACACCCTTTGCAATTGTGGTGGTCACTCAGGGTCAACCTAGTACACAAATGAGCATTGATTCTTGCCCTACAACAAACAAGGAAATCAAAGAACCGAGACAAAAGATAACTTAGACATCAACATGAATGGATCTTGAATTTCACCTCAAATGTGCAACCAAGAAACCTACATCCAGCGTCAACCCCATCAAAAGACACCCTTCTGTTCAGGCAAATCCCGTGCTTGCATGTCAACCGAGTGTCACCCTCCGCACCATCGTACTCAAGATCGTCGATGTGAACAGGACACTTGTGACCAAACCATCTACCATTCATTTCCAAATGCCACATATTCAACCAACCAATACAATTTTGCCCCAAAAATTCCCCTCCCGAACCCTAACCCTAATCCCCAAGTGCATACATAGCTGGCCAACTGCACCGCTTCATCCACTTGAAACTCCATCTCGAGCTCCTGACATGGTCATCTTGCACCGGCGATGACGACACCGAGGGAGGGTGGTCCTCTTTGTGTGGCGGGGTTTGTTGGATTTGGGGGGAAATTAACTAAGTCTCTCCTCGCACATTTTGAAGTAGGCTCAAGCCACATCGGATCTGCTTGTGTGGCTCCCTTTGGACATGTCAGCACTGATTGTTGGGCCCTTAATGTGAGAAATGGTGTCAAATACCAACAAGTGGTCGGTTTGGGTCTTGTGTGAGAGATTAATTTATAAGTATGGTTCTATGAAAATAAATCCAAAAGTTGTGGTTAAGTGTTACATTGTGTTGTGGTTTTTTGTGAAACCCACTCTTATTTTAGGGAAGTTCCTGACCCATTATTCTTTTGGATCAATAGCAGGATGGACTTGCACATGAACACACTTATGTTCTTGTGGCGTACCTAGTTTTGAGGTCGGATCATTACTTGTGTTTTCTGTACTGGTCCCATGATCAGCGGCCAATACCCACAAGCTAACCTATATATCATTGTCATATATGCACATACTAGTATATGATATGTAAATAGTCCGTCGAGGCCAAGGTCATATACCTCTAGCCCAACGGCTGGAAAACTTGTAGCGGAAATCAAGCGGTGATGTGGCCCCATCAAAATGCCAAACCCAACAGACAACTGACTGGGGTTACGCCCTAGCTTTTGCGATCACAATCGTTGTCTTCGGAATTGATATCTCCTTCATCTAGCCAAATTGACAGGCCAGGTGAGTATATTGAATGTATTCGCAAGCATCCCACAGGGAGAGTATAACGGATATATTTCATGCAAGGCTGGTTCAAGAAAGTGGCTCTATCCTAAGTTGAATGTTGAGCAGAAAATTAAGTTCTCATTGAAAATAAGGTACGAATAGATTCAAAAGCATTTTCAAAATCAAGCTCGTCTTTGGCGAGTCAGTTTCCAGTAGTAGAAGCTTCTGCTAGGCGGTGCTAGCTAAGGTCGATAGCACTGTCTATCACCTCCAAAAATCCTTAAGGTCTACCCGTGCTACCACCATGCAGCACGAGGTAGGTTTCACTTCTGCAGTTCCTCGCTACCTGCTTGTAGCTCAAACTGCACACTATTGACACATCATGCCCACGTCCTTAATCCCATGCCCCATATTTTGCAATGAAACCGAATCTAACTAGTGTGTGGCCTGGTCAAGTCATGTCCATAACTGAGGACAAGCTATTCGAATAGATTTTAACACTCCGCAGAGGTTGTATGTCTTTACCCTCAAGTTGTAAGTCCCCCTTTGTGTGAGTACTACGAGTACACTTCACGAGGTATACCAGCAGGGTTATTACAACGAGACCTTTCCCCCATTTTCGTACTAGGGCTGGACCTGCTAGATGAGCTAAACCCAGTTTCGTTTATGTTCGGCGGTCCCCGGCACATAACCTGGAGTGGACTCATCTTTGTATGGAACAACTCCCCACGTAGCTACGTGGAGATCCTATAGGGATAGCCATCCACCTAGCACTTATCTCTCTACTGCCCACGGGTCGAGACACTACCACTTGACAGGGTAATTAGTCAAGTCCTTCCCACAAAGGTCATGTGGATGTATGAGGTGAACTTGGTCGAGTAGCACTTAGGCTCGGTCCTTAACTGATTCGAGCAAGATGGCACATCATCACCTTTTAGCCATGTCCCTACATGCTACAACCATTCCTCCGATCTCCACTTACTGTTCTCACCCGAATCAAAATTATCCTTCACTTTATTTTGGGGATTTTCGCAAAAATCACTTTCAAACATTCACCTCGTAAGGTACATGCCTTCCCAAGGGTTTTATTTCCATAACCAAAGGGCGGTTCGCGTGAATTGGACAAAAGTAGATTTTCTCTATAGCAGGTCTAAGCATGGCTATGGCCTATATCCCTAATATTCTGCTGGTCATACGATGACCGGCTAGTATTGCTAGGGTTACGAGGATTAATTTACCGGATCTATGTGTAACGCCCGAGTTTTTAGCACATTTTAAAACACCAAAATTAGGTCCTTATTAAAACTTTAACTATTTTCATTTGCACTTTTGGCTCTCGTGTTTCCCTCGCATTATCTCGTATAACTTAAAACCTGACGTCATATGTGTATGTGCATATACGCAGATAAAGTAAACCCCAAAATGATTCCCTGGGGCTACGTACTCAAATCTTTCCCTAAATAGGGAACATATACGCAGTATATATGCGAGGACTCAAAACCCTAATCCATCTCTTCCCCGACGATTCGAATGAGCCCTAATTCACATTTTCCCTCGACACGACAAAACCCTAACACCTATATGCACATATATATGAAGGTTCCGAAAACCCTAATTCCCTTCTCCCTTGACGATTTCTACTGAAGCACTAGTTCCTTTTCCCCCTGTGACAACCTTGTGAAACCCTAATTCCTTTTCATCCGATAAAAGATGAAACCCTAACGACATATGTGCCAACACTATATCCCATGCCTAGAGTTGATATATCAGCCCCAGTGGGACCCCCAGGTCAGATGTGGGCCCCCTCCCCATCTAAAACCCTAGCTCCTCCCTCCTTTTCTCAATTTCTTTTCTTAAAACCAGAAACCCTAATAGTGTTATTTGATGTGCTTTCCTTGCTCTATAAATTATGGAAAAATCCCACAAAATACTTGAGTCCCACTTGCACCTATTTATATAAAAAAAGATAAGTCCAGTGTAAATTTTCTGAACAACTTTCAAAATACCAAAACCATCTAATTTTACACTTGAACTGCAACACCTAGAAATACCTATTAGAAAAATCTTATAAAATTACATGGCATCCCAGATCACCCCAGAAGACCAAATGTGCAAAAATACTGGCATCTTTAGTTCAAGTATTTTGAGTATTCACTATCGAACACTTTTGCCCTAAAACACATATCCGCGAAGAATCTTGGTCAAAGGGTGGTTGAAGAAGTTATCTAGCTACCAGGCCCCTCCCTATTCTTCCTGCTCTCACTCAGGCCACCAGCTACCCCTAGTAAAGCTTCTCTTGCTCTCTGGTGCCCTAGGGCTTGGCCATGTCAATGGCGGCATGCCCCTCGCTTCCCCCTCTCTGTCTTCACTTTAAACATGCGGTCGATACTGTGAGCCTAGTTCAACCCCTAGACCCCCTGTGACATGGTGATGCACCTCCCAGACACACCAAACACCCCGTGACACGCCCATGCCAACGCGCGCTGGCACTGGACGTGCCCCGGGACGCCCACGGGCATGCCTAAGGTGTGCACAACACGCCCATGCGTGGTAGCTCCACTTTCTCGTCGCTTCCAAGCAATGTCAACTCGCCAGAGCTTGCCCGGTGACCCCCCTTGACCTCCACGCCCGACTGCCACCGCACCCGACCACTCCGGACCCACCTTCACAATGCTCGATGCTGTGGCAGTGAGCTCCACAATGGCCGAGCTCCGCCTATAAAAAGGAGCACACCCAAGCCCCATTCGCACTACCAAACCACTCCTCTCCCTTCCCCTTGGTCCCAACCGAGCCTAATTGCCCTAAGGCCCCTTCTCCCTCCGCCCCGAGCACGAGTCCGCCACCACGGGTCACCACAAATCCGAGCAAACGTGAGCCTCCCGAGCTAATTCAACTATACCAGTCGATTCCTTCCCCTTTTCTCTCCCATTTCCCTTTTTTAATTTTGTCAACACAACACGGTACCAAGAATACCTAAAACCTCGCTAGCGGCAACACGTAGCCCTTGCCAACCGATCCCGAGTGGTGGCACGTGCTCCACCCGCTGCCAGTGGGCCGCTCCCAACCGTTCGCCCAATGAACCGGTAGACCGCACCGGGGCCACTGCCAAGTGGGGCTCCCGCCCCTCCCGCCAGGCCCAGCTCCAATAAGTGGAGGAATACGTCTCCGACGTCACTAGGTCCAACAAAAAACCCGCCCGGTTCAGGCTGAGCTGCCTGGCTTCACTGGTTCGGCTGGTTCAATATGGTTTAGACCGATTTTTGAAATTATTGTTCCGGTTCCTGGAAGATAACATTATTTCCCAGCTTTTTCCTTAGAACATTTTTGAAATTTCAAATTCCTGATAATGCTTAGGAAATTTGATTTTCTTTTAAAGTCTACTATGTTTAAAAATACTTCCAAAACACCCTAAGTTATTTCATGAACATTGGCACCAACCTTTGGACCCCTGCCATATATAGGAACCCCAAGACCACTTGATTTTTAATATAACACCATGTTGGATTTGCTCTCACATGTCATCTTCCTTATTTCATGTTAAAAGGCTTTGGCTAGGAATAGATTTTAAGCCGTAGCCATATCAAGCATTTTTTTGAAAGCCTCGTTACTCTCTGGACTCACCCAAAGAGGATGTTGAGTTCATGCTAACCCTAATAGGATGGAAGGACTTCTTACAAGTATGTGCCCATATACCCCGTACGAGAAATCACTGACTTAACCTAAAAACCCTAGTGACCCCAAAAATGCTCCCTAGGTTATTTCATGCACATTTCACTTTAGGGCCTCCATAACATATAGAAACCCCATGACCCATTTAATATAGCACATGGGTTGATTTTCTCCCACATGTGATCTACATTATTCATGTCAAATGACTTTAGCTAGAAATTAAATATAAGTCCCTAGTAATGTTAAGAACTTTCTACAACCCTTGTTACCCTCTTAACTCACTCAACGGAAATGTCAAGATCATGTTAACCCTAATAAGCTAGCGGAAGGACCCCGATATGAATATGTGCCTGTATGCCATACGAGAAATCTTCAACCTAATTTTGAACCCTAATAATCCCAACATGTTGCCTAGGTTAAGTTCATGGCATGAGCATATCATATGCATCATGTGGTTTTTATTTGGAGTTCACTACGGGGGTGTTTATTCGTCACTTTCTTTACGTGTAGTTACCGACGCACCAGATTTCCCGAGGAAGACCCTGGATTTCTGCAGAATCAGTTCCAGGAGAAATATCAGTACCCCAACTCGCCAGGCAAGCACCCCCACCTTGATCATGTTGAACCCTATATTTCAAAATTACTTATGTTGATTACGAACCCTGCAAGCTATGTTGATAATACCCCTATTTCGTGTTAGACATAGCTATGACCTATATTACATGTGATCATTATACCTTCCTTTGTCGCCCTAGGTGTAATCCCTCTAGCGGTATGGTAATGCCATCGGGAACTTAGGGTAAGGTAGCTTATGCTAATGCCGCCTTAGGGAAAGTCAATTTTCGGGATATAAGTTACGAATTAATGATTCTTGTGAAGGACGGAGCCTCGGGGAGGTGTCCGTCGTCCAAGGGTGGTCGTTTGTGAAAAATGTTTTTCGACAAAATCCTATATCAAACTGGAGTTGATTTGGATCCGAGTGAGAGATATAAGGTGGTGTTTGGAGGACGGTTGTCAAAATGAGGATGCCTTATGTGGCATTGTTAGCAATCTAGTCCCGTGTGACTTAGGATTAATCGGAGTCTTGCTCGGGTCAACTAAGGACCGAATCTAAGTGCCGCTCGGCCAAGTTATTTTCGTACGTCCACATGTCCTTTATGGAAAGGACTTGACCAAGTATTCTACCTGGTACTGGCGTACGAACCCGTAGGCGATAGGTGGAAAATGCAAAGAGTAGGTAGACTCCAAAGAGCCTTCTCGCGGTCGAGCGTAGTAAGTCGTTCGACACATAGGTGGGTCTGCATTGTGGCATGGTTCAACAAGCAGCACGAGAAGGGCTCATCTGGCGGGTTCGTCGTTAGGGCTACGTGGATGAAAAGTCTCATTGTGCTATCTCTGCTGGTACACCTCATGAAGTGTACTTATCAGGCCTTGGTAACAAGGGAGAATCACACCTTGTGGGCAAAGCTGTACAACCTCTGCAAAGTGTTAAACTCTATTCAAATAGCCACGTTCGCAGTCATGGACACAACTTGCTTTAAGCGACACCCTGGTTAGACTTGTTTTGGTTTCAAAATATGGGTCATGGGTTTAAGGACGCCGGCATGATGTGCCCGCAGTGTGCGGTATGGGCTGCTGGTAGGTAGCGGGAGTCGTAGAAGCGTGCTTGAGGTCGTGCCACATGGTGGTGGTGCGAGGACTTGGTATGAATGATCGGTATGAAGCTGTGGGAGGTGGTAGCTGGTACCTACCATCTCGTTGAATTTGTCATCGGACAAGGTTTGTCAAAATGCTTTTCAATCTATTATCGTTGTATTGTTAAGAATTTACTTTTCGCACAACATGCAACCTAGGCTAGTATGTCTCCTTTTGAAAATACCCCTTGCATGAATATAGCCGTTATCTACCCCCTGCGGGATTGCTTGCGAGTACATTCAATGTACTCACCTGGCTTGTTGATTTGGCCAGACGAGGAAGAGTACTTCTCCGAAGACGATAGCGACTACGAAGGTTAAGGTTTACCCCAATCGGTTGGCTGTCGGGTATGGCATACTGATGGGCGCTTACACGTGTATCTTATTTTCCACTGCAGAACTCTTTGAATTCGGCTAATAGGCCACGGGTGTAACTTAAAGACCTTGTATGATTGTGATATTCAAGGCAACTTGCGTGTACTGACTACTGACCATGGGACTAGTACAGTAAACACAAGGGTTTATCCAGTCCTTAAAACCGGGTACTCCACACTATGTCATATACAACTATAGGGTGTATGTAGTTCTAGCATAAAATATCATTGATACTCACATAACATGCAGAGTTGCAAACATAGTATTTAAGTTTTGATACAGATGAGATTCAACATGATCAAAGTGGGAGTGCTTGCCTAGCAAAGCTGGCCCTTATCTTGATCTTGAACTTGGTACGACAATTGTCCGAGATCCTCCACGCGAGGCTTCGTAACGTCGGTATTTACACGTCGGAGGGACATAGAATAAATTAATGGTGCGAGACGAAATCCAATAAGATCCAAATAAATCAAGAAGATAGCACAATTCACATAACCACGTCATATTTGAGTAGTGACTATGTTTACAGTATTCCATAAAGTTGTCAGGGAAGAAATTTGGGCTTGTATTGCATGAAATGATGATTTACTTTTATATAGATAAGGTAAAGTTGTACTATTAAAGCCTAGATATTTGACTTTGTCATGCTTTTGTTAGGACTAGAGAGTATTAATATTTGAGAACATTTCCTAAACATATATAAGGTGCACTGATAAAAATATGTGTATTTACCTTAGTTCCAAAAAGGGGTTTTGAGGTATATTTGTATTAGCAATTCATGTTCTCTATTATCTTAGAATAAATAAAGTTGAGTGTTAAAATGCTACTGGACTCAGAGCATTGGATTTCATTTTTAAAAGATTTTAGGAAAATAACCAATTTATTTGGGGCTAAACCAAGGAAGATGTATATTTGACATCTGTATTTGATTTCTATTCAATTTTAAATTCAAATAAATTCAAAAATTATCAAACTAGTACCATTAGATAGATTCTAGTTTTAGAAGATCGTGGGAAGAAAAATGAGGTTAATTGGAGCTACGACAGAGAAGGTATGGACTATCGATGGTGTATTGAGGAGGAAAATAAGAGGGAAAAGAAAACCTGTTGGCAAAAGAGGTGACGTCGGTAGTGTAATCTTGGGTATGCGCCTTCGGTTAATAGCAGGTGGAGACAGGGGAGAATGCATTTTTTGGATCGGAATACGTAATGCGAGCTGGAAGGGAACGGGAATACGCTTCACAGACGGGGAAGCATAACTGAGGGGATCCCGCCTCCCTTGATCCGTCGGGTGGCCTGGGCCGATAGCAGTTGTTGGGCCTTAAGCTGGTAGTGGCCTTGCTTAAGCAATTGCTTAGCACGCAAGCTTGTTCTTAGGGTTCTAAATCTAGGCTTAGCGGGGAGGGTTAGACCAGGGAGACCAGCACCGGCGGTGGCCATCGGCATTTTCAGCAGCAGTGATGTCGAAGTATGGGAGGGGATGCAGAGGCCGTTTGTTCAGGTAGCTCATGGCCCATAATTTGTCAGAGTAGTGGCGTTATCGGAGTAGACTCCGGTGGTGGCAGTGTTGGGAGGGGTTTGTCGGTGCGCCCCGCTACAGCAGAAGAGGAACATGGGGAAGTCAAGGAAGTGAGGAAGCTAAAGGCGTGGAGAGAAGATAGGAGTCCCTGGCGTGGAGATGACAGCGACCATGGTGATGGGTTCGGTTGCTCATTGTCCAGAGGAGGGAGATGGGAAAAAGAGCCCGACGACTTGTCTTGAAGAAGAGCGAGGTGAGAAGAGATACTAGAGAAAGGAGAGGAGCTCGGGTGAATGCAGTAGGAGAAGAAGAGTGAGCTGGACCTTAGAAAGAATGGGGAGGAGGCCATGTGGATGCTCGGGGTAGCTCGATTGAGAGAAGTGAGAGGAGTACTGGAGCTCGGGAGAGAGGAATGGGGGAGGAACCGCAAGGACGAATGAATGGATGGGGAGGTGGAGTCCGAGCTTGGCTTTAGAATAGCTGGGTGGGGAGAAGAAATGGAGCAGCTTGGGAGGATGGGATGGAGCAGCTCGGGCAGGAATATGAGGAAGGAAGGACTGAAGAAAAGGAGCTCAGGTGCTCAGTTCTAAAGAGTAGAGGGAGAGGGAGCACATGGGCGGCGCTGGCATGGCGGGAGAAAATTGCGTTGCACAGGATAGTTAGGCACCGCTCGATGCATGTGCTGGCAAGAGGAGCAATGAGCAAGGAGTAACAAGAGAGGGGAGGTGACATCTCATTGTAGGCCGGTGGGCTCCGCGCTGCATTGCATGCTGCACGGTCAAGCATGCACAATGCACGTGCTGGTGATGTATTGCTTACTAGCAGCGGTAGGTCGCACGAGGGAAAAAGAAAGGAGGAGTCGAGGAGCTGTCCACTGGCTAGGGGGTCCACAAGCAGTGAGATATATGGGAGAGCGATTGGTACAACCAAGAATGGTTAGCAAATAAGAAAGGATACTCAACAAGAAAGTGAGGGTGCTTTGTACTGCAAAGAGCTGCAGCTTTTTTTTGAAGCTTTCATGGCACTTAGTGAACTAGAGAGGGCTCTGTGTTTAGAGATTAAATATAAGCTTTCGTTGGGTTGGATGGAAGGAATTATGGTTTTATATACGCACCTACACCTGCAGTATATGCATGTGCATATTTATGTTCACCAGCAGGTTGAAAAGGCCATGGAAAGATGTGTTAGATGGGATAGATTAGAGCTACCTATACATTTATAGACATATACGTACGTGACCTTGCTGACGTTATCACATGAGAAAAGAAAATGTTTTTTGAAGGGCATGTTACTAATACCATTATGATGCCAAAGAAGGTAATTTCCAAGTATAAAGTCAAAATGGAACACGTTTTATTTTTGAAGAGTTTTAAATGGTCAAAATAGGTGAAAGCTCATATCTCCACATTAAAGGAATATTTTCCCCAAACATTTTGATTTGGAAGATATACCCAGGGTTAAATAGAACAGACAGAATAAAAGCGCTGAGCATTCGGGATATTCTCGGAAAACAAGGATAAAGTGAGGGCCGGCACTCAAGTGTCCGATCTCACCGGACATTACAGATACAGGAGAGGGGATTGCCAAAAACATCAGAGGGGCATATACTAGGGTATATACTCTACAAAAGAGAAAAAGTGGTAGGGTGCCTACAGGGATACATATATGCACACTTAGATTGACATTTGTACATACTTAGAGGTGCTCATGATAATCAGACATACACATGTATTTGTATATATAAAGGAGTGTGCATGTAGGGATTTGCAGGCATATTGATGCAGACATGCAGGCAGTCTGATAGGGCAAATGATAAGTGGAGGTTGGCTTACGTCGAGGGACGCAAAGTTGAACTGGTGAAGAGATAGATATGATAAGGGTTTGGACCACACGTGTCGAGAGGAGAAAAAGATCATGTGGTTGTTATAAACTGATGATGACATGAATACGAGAGAGACGGTAAGGTTTTAATTCAGTTTGTTGAAGAATGTTATTATTAGCACACAAAAAATTTGTAAGCCCTAATTTTCAGGTTCCGAAAAATCAGGGTGTGACAGTTTTGTTCTTCACACAGGCCCTGGCACCCCCAGTTTGTGTCCTATGTCCAATTGTTTCACGAGGCAGGACGGGCGAGTGTGGTCCAAGCCGGTCAATGTGCACGATTTGCCTGCGTGATGGGACGAACTCATAAAACCTAGTAAATAGCCCATGACACGGGCTCCTCCCACAAGAAGCCACGGCCCAAAGGGCATGCACTATATCTGCGTTACAAGACAACACAATATTTTTCGGAGGAAAAAGCGTATTTTTCGTCCCATAATTATTGCTCGAGTGTAGGTTGCATCTAAAACTATAAAGCCAGATACATTTCACCCTTGACCCATGTTGATTTCACATGTCGTGTATGTCACACCTTGATGCGCATGGGGGTGCCCGATCTTCCGTCAGGAGGGGATAATCATGATTGTGGAGAACTCGACGTTGACGACCCGGCTTCCAATCAGAACTGATCCGAACCCTTCGATCGCTACACCACGGCTCCGTTGGTTATCAACCACGCACGAACACGGTTAACCTCGCCAAGAAGGCTTATCCCTGCATGCGAATCGAGAACACAAGTAAGAACACAGTAGAAGAAATCTCACAAACGTAGAGGAATGTTTGATTACTTGAAGTGGGGTTCTACAAACTGATGAAATCAGTGAAACTGCGATGGCAGAATAATCTAAACAAAACCCACCCTAAACAATGATGGCTATAGAGTATTTATACCTAGGGTTTCTGAGAGTTTCACCCTAAACCTGGGCTTAAGACCCGAAACGAAAACAAGGCCCGAAGTGGCCCAAAACGGTGTTGCAGCACCTGACGACTTATTCTGACAATTCCAATGTTTATGTAAGTATTCATAATGTAGCATTAGATCCATTGGAGAGGTGTCGTCATTATCTTTCCAACGCATATAAGAACTCTTCAATCGGACTCCGTATGAGAAAGTTATGCCCCATTTATGTAGGTGATGTCTGCTGAAACCGGACCGAATTCAGAGTTGAAGTGGAGTCCAACTTGACTTGGGGTGACGCCTCATCCTCTTGTGGCTGGTCCAGTAGTGCTTCTCCCATGTTCCTAAGAATCAAAATATCACCATTAAGTAGCATCCCATCTTAGCCACATAATTATGGATAGCAAGAAACGAACGCACCTCATGATTAAGTCGTCGGGCACGGGAACGGGTGATTGGTCCTTGGATGGTAGCATGGGAGATGTCCTCATCATCCTCCCCCACTTGAATTGGAGTCGTCCTCAACTCAAGTTCATCTTCTTCTCCCAAGTAAGGCTTCAAATCTGAAACGTTAAAAGTGGGACTAACCCCAAAACCTGCAGACAACTCAAGCTTGTATGCATTATCGTTAATCTTCCTAACTATCTTAAAAGGACCATCAGGTCGAGGCATCAATTTGGATTTTCTTAGTTCTGGAAATCTATCCTTCCTCAAGTGTAACCAAACAAGATCACCTGGTTCAAAGGATAAATGTCGCCTACCCTGACTACTAGCAAGTTTATACTTTTCGGTCATCTTTTCAATGTTCTCTTTAGTTGTTGCATGGATTTTCATAATAAAATCAGCACGTGTTTTAGCATCCAAATGCACATGTTCAGAAGTAGGCAATGGCAAAAGATCAATGGGTGCACGTGGATCAAACCCATACACTACCTGAAAAGGGCTCACCTTGGTGGTAGAATGTACCGATCGATTATATGCAAACTCCACATGAGGTAAACAGTCTTCCCACATCTTTAAATTCGTCTTCAAAACAGTTCGCAACATTGTGGATAAGGTACGATTAACAACCTCCATTTGTCCATCGGTTTGTGGGTGGCATGTAGTAGAAAATAGCAACTTAGTCCCCAACTTGCTCCATAAGTTTCTCCAAAAGTGGCTTAAGAACTTCACATCTTGATCGGAAACAATGGTGTTGGGAATCCCATGTAGGCGAATTGTCACGGACCCGGAATTGCATATGATTAGGGGAACGAGAAGTCGCCAAGGACCGAAGGACTCGTCCGCCCGGTGGCACGGTACCTGCGCCGTACGCACCAAGGTAGACGGTCCGACACCCGCCAGGTGCGAGCCGACCGGAAGCGACCAATCTTCCCAAAATCACATACGATTCCATAATCCGGTGAAAAGTCAGAGTCGTGCCCGAATCCTACCACGACAAGCAAGGTCGGAGGAGCCCGGCAATTCTACCCACACCCTAACCTAGCTCGGAAGCTAGTGGGTCACTCGAAAGCCCGGTAGAACGCCCACACCTTGCCTGGCCGGCACAGCATCTCAGCCAGCGGGTCACTCAACCAACTCCTGCTCGACTTAGTAGAAAATGGTACGGCCTCGATCTTTCACGGCATACCCATACACTTCATATCACTCACGCATTGTGCAGGGGCAGCCCGGATTAACAACTCTGATATCGTCACAAAGCTCTACATTACGATATTAATAATAACAGTCCACGATGAAACAACATATTACATCAGTCGGTTAACACCGGAAACATATCCGAGTACGGAGAAAATTAACAACAGCGGAAGCAAAATAATAGTCCCACAGCGACATAGTGATCGCTGAGCAAAACACTAACTATCCCATACATCGAACGCAACCGAGGAAACCAGACACGTCAAACATCGTCGAAAAACTCTTCGACCACCGGCTCACCTGCAAGCTCCAGGGATAACCTGGGTGAGTACGAATGTACTCGCAAGACTTATCCGTGCTTGATTAAATGTCCTACTCATACTAGTGCAACAACAATTAAACATGAATGCTTCTCAGAGTAACAATATACTTAATTGTGAAAACAAAGCATAATTAACATGGAGGGAGGACAACTAGTCAATATACTACTCAGGCAACCAACCAATCAACTTCCATTACTAACACATTTACTTGCATCATTTTCAATCACTTAGGGTACAGCCCCTAGGTTAATCCCAATCTCGATCATCAACACCTAGTTCATTCATTCTCTCGGACCGTTCCGACGATACAACCACTGGAGATATTCGAGAGCATTATCCCTTGGAGGTTGCAAAGCTCCAAGTGGCCTTTACCATCCGACATACCCTAGCGTTGATCTCGGCAACGTCCACGTGGTGACAAGGGAAGTAGCCACGCTGGAGTTACCTCAAGGTTGGTATCGCGACAATACTCCCATACACCTGGTCGCAACATGCTCCTCCAGTGATACCAACTTTATCCAGCTGACCCTTTTTCCTTCGGCTCTCACATCTCACCTTAGGTTCCAGTATTTAGTTCGTCGATTAATTCCAACCAGCACTAGGCACACAATACAGCACATCCTAACATGCTAGTTTAGCCGAACTTAACCACAATCTACGAACGACGATACAACATCAACACATGGATAGAATAAGCAAGTACTGAACAAATAAAAGGGATGCAACAAGCTCTGCTTGCCTTCGTAGAACTGTTCTTGTTCTGGCGTCTGCTCGTGAGCCTGGAGGTCTCCTTCTTCGTAATCTAGCGCAAGTAAATTGGATATCGAAGATAAGCAACAATGCAATCAATGAATCCAGCATGTATGCATGAGTGTGGATGCAAGGAATGTGTCTCTAATAATGTACCGACGTTGGATTAAATGGTTGTGTTAGATTTATATGCATGGCAAGATTCACGCGATTACGAATTAGGGTTTTAAAGGTGATTGTTCATGTGGAAATGGCATGTACACGTATTTGCATAACTTAGAAGTGTTCTGAACTACTTGACGAACGCTTTTGGAATTAGTCGATTCGGGGTTACGAGTAAGAAGTTATGCATCGTCGAGTTAGGGTTTTAACGGGGGTATGACGACAAATAGGGCTAACGATTGAAACTTATCGTGCATGTATACCTACTGATATGTCAGTGGTTCCATGTCGTAGAATACCTTATGAGGATTCTAGAACTACCAAGATCGTCGAAATCGGAGCTAGGGTCATCAAGCTAGGGTTTATAGGCCCTCGACAACCCTAAACATTCTACCCTAGATATCAGGATGTGCATGTGTTCAATTTCAAGTTTTGATTCAGCCATCTGGTAGAGAATCTCCTGAGCTTTCCAAATATATAAAATTTTCCAAATTTGGATAAGTGGTTTGAAAGTTATGCATGTTTTAAGTTTCATTCAAAATCTGCCCTAAAATTTCGAAACCCTAAATGCTACGGACACCCGAAGGTTACACAGTTCGATCTGAAATTTCTAAACGCACCCGAAGGAGTACCCAGGAATCCCACCCCTTTATCCACGTCAGCTGTACGCGGGGCCCGTTGGTCAGTGGCTCGGGCACTCGGGATCGAATCAGAACCAGCCACGCGTCCCATCCCTTCTCTCCCCCGCGCTCTCTCTCTTTTCTCTCTCTGGACCGGCCGGAGCCGAGGGCCAGGCGGCGGCGCCTCGCCAGAGAGCTCGCCGTAGGGCGCTCTGGTGCTCGGTTCTACTCGTGAGAAAAGGTTACATGCTCGGGAGCTTACCCTGGTGCAGATGCGCGCAAGAGATGGACTCGGGGATGACCGGAGAAGACTGGCGACGGCGAGGGTTGCGGTGGGGCTTCGGTTTACCGGCGTCGGGGTTGCTCCGGTTGGGGATCTGCGAAGAGAAGCACACCGAGACGTTCAGGGGGATGAGTGGGTCCTCAGGAGCAAGAAAGATGGAAAGGGGGAGGACCAGAGGAGCGAGGAGATCTCGTCGGAGTGGATGACCGGAGTTGAAGACGAAGACACGCGCGGGGTCGATTCCAGCACCGACTCGAGCTGCAATAGAGCGAGGGAGGTGAGGGGAGTGGTGAGGAAGCTAGAGGGAAGAAAATTATTTGCTCTAGCTCACCGGGGCGCTGGGGATTGCTCACCGGAGTGGCACCGGAGCTCGGGCAGATGGCTCGGGAGGAGGAGAATTAGGGGAAAAAGGGGAGCTAGGGTTTCGGGAAGGCGCTGAGGAAGAGGAGAGCAGTCGGGACACCCCTTTTAAAGGGCGGCGGCGGCTCAGACAGCCGGGCTCGGGAGCGGGGCACCGCCCACTCCGGCCAGCGGGCGGCAGCGACGTGGAGGGGAAGGTGCTGACAGGCGGGCCCGGGGCGCTACGGCTGAGAGAGGGGAGAGGCTGACAGCGGGGCCGGGCTATCAGCCAGAGGGGGCGCGCGCGTGAGGGAAGAAGTGGGCCGGCCTGCGGGGGAAGGCTTAGTGGGCCTCGGCCTGAATAGATTTAGGTTTTATTCCTTTTTCTTTTTCTTTTATTCCAGAACCCTTCCCCATGTTATTTCATGTAAAATTTTTGATCCAAACATTATGAAATTTTTACCAGAGGTTCTAAACATTATTATTGAGCTGCTGTAGGAGTTTGAACCAGTTTGGAGTTGATTTGAAGGGGGATCCAGTACAAACCTAGGTTTTGACCTAATCGACGATTAGCACTGCGACTAGGTTTTTGGTTTCTCCAAAAATTCTCAAACTTTACATGGGTTCAATATTCACCATTTCACGCCCTTTCCCAAGGTTTGATACATTTTTATCCACCCTAGCTTGCTTGTCGACCAAACCCTAATTCCTCGGCACTTTAGGGTTTAGCCACGGGAATCCTAAGCAAGCCATGATTTCATGGGGGTTTTGGAACAATCTTAAGAAGTGAATGTTGGGGAAGGTTAGAAGATTAGCGGGGAATTCACCGAAGAGTCCGATGACCACTACCACTTATTAATGACTTTGTTATTTTGAAATACTTCAAATAAATTGATTGGTGTTTGTATAAATATCCACCGAGGATGAGATATTAACATATTCTATAAAATAAAGTTGATATACAACTGAGTTTAATTAAGGTGTGGTGATGATCATGCCATGTATGCATGAATGCAAGATGAAACCCTAATCGTTAAGTTTGGGGATTACACGAATGATTTCCCTGAAAAATAAATCAGCAATATTGGTAGCATCATCGCTCTTATGACAGAGTATAAAATGTGCCATTTTAGAAAATTGATCCACCACCACAAATATACTATCGCTTTGTCCTAGGTAATCGTAAAACAAAATCCATCGATATATCCTCCCAAGGAACACTAGGAATAGGAAGGGGCATATAAAAACCATAGGGGTTTAAACGTGACTTAGCTTTGTTGCATGTAGTGCAGTGTGAAACATAGCGCTCGACATCCCTCCGCATCTTTGGCCAAAAGAAGTGTGTGGACAGCACGTCTTCTGTTTTCTTCACTCCAAAGTGTCCCATCAAACCACCTCCATGAGCTTCCTGTAAGAACAAAAGGCGAACGGAGCTAGCTGGGATGCATAGCCTGTTAGCACGATATAATAATCATTCATTCAGCACATACTTATTCCATGTTCGACCCTCTCTACAGTTTTCAAAAGCATCTTTAAAGTCCAAATCAGTAGCGTATAACTCTTTTATTGTCTCTAGGCCAAAAATTTTATGATCAAGTTGAGATAACATAGTAAATCGTCTAGATAAAGCATCAGCAATGACATTGTCTTTACCCCGTTTGTGCTTAATAATATATGGAAATGACTCTATAAACTCGACCCATTTGCATGTCGTTTATTTAATTTTGCTTGGCTTCTAATATGTTTCAAGGATTCATGATCAGAATGAATGACAAACTCTTTAGGCCAAAGATAATGTTGCCAAGTTTCTAACACCCGAACTAAAGCATATAACTATTTATCATAAGTAGAGTAGTTCAAAGTTGGCCCCATTTAATTTCTCACTAAAATAAGCAACGGGTTTACCTTCTTGTAATAGCACTCCTCCTATCCCAATACCACTGGCATCACATTCAAGCTCAAAGGTCTTACCAAAGTCAGGGAGTTGGAGTAGAGGGGCATGTGTAAGCTTCTCCTTAAGCATGTTAAAAGCTTGTTCTTGTGCTGGACCCCATTGGAAGGAAACTCCCTTCTTTGTTAACTCATTCAGTGGGGCAGCGATGGTGCTGAAATCTTCACAAACCGCCGGTAGAATCCTGCAAGTCCATGAAAGCTTCTCACCTGTGTGACAGTTTGAGGAGTCGGCCAGCTCTTGATGGCTTCAATTTTCGCTTCATCCACCTCAATACCCTGTGGAGTAACAACATAGCCAAGAAAAGAGACACGGTCCGTGCAAAAGGCACACTTCTCAAGATTATCAAACAAGCGTGCATCTCTCAATGCATTAAAAACAGCACGCAAATGGTTCAAGTGTTCATCATTAGACTTGCTATATATCAAGATATCATCAAAGTAGACCACCACAAATTTACCAATAAATACTCTTAAAACTTCATTCATAAGACGCATGAAAGTGCTAGGTGCATTAATTAATCCAAAAGGCATGACTAAGCACTCATATAAACCGAACTTAGTTTTAAAAGTTGTTTTCCATCCATCCCCCAATTTCATTCTAATTTGGTGGTACCCACTACGCAAGTCGATCTTTGTGAAAATGATAAAACCACTCAACTCATCAAGCATGTCGTCTAACCTAGAAATAGGATGACGATACCTTATTGTAATATTGTTAATGGCTCTACAATCAACACACATATGCCAACTACCGTCTTTCTTAGGAACTAAAAGAACAGGAACAGCACATGGGCTAAGGCTTTCGCGCACATACCCACGGTCCAGAAGGTCTTGGACTTGGCGCTGAATTTCTTTAGTCTCCTTCGGATTTGTTCTATATGCAGCACGGTTTGGCAATGTTGCTCCCAGGATTAAGTCGATTTCATGCTCAATACCTCGAATAGGTGGCAGCCCCGGGGGTATCTCCTTTGGAAACACATCCTTATACTCCTGGGGTATCTCCTCCGGAAACACATCCTTATACTCCTGCAAAAGGTTAATGACAGCAGGAGGCAAAGAACTAGAAGTATCATCAAATGAAAACAACGCTTCCTTGCATATCAAAGCATAGAAAGGAGAAGCAAGCTCATTAATATCAATAAGATCAGATTTGGTAGCAAGCATAACACCCCCCCTTCAATTTAATTCCCTCGGACTTAGAGCTAGTTACTTTCTTCGCTTTCTTAGTGGGGAAAATGGTGTTAGCAACTTGCTGATTTTTAGATTTTTAGATTGCAGTGCACTCTCCTTCCTGCTATTTTCAGCACCCTCTTTCTCACATTGCATATTTCAGTGGGTGTCATAGGAAGTAAAGTAATTTTCTTTCCCTTATGCATAAGTGTGTATTTATTACTTCGACCATGATGGGTGGCATCGGTGTCAAATTCCCATGGACATCCTAATAAAAGTGAGCATGCTTGCATAGGTACCACATCAAAATCAGTAAAGTCATGGTATGTACCAATGAAAAAGTGCACTCTCGCAGATTGTGTTACCTTAACCTTACCGCTATTGTTGAACCACTGAATATGATATGGATGAGGATGTGGACGTGTGGTCAAGCCAAGTTTGTTGACCAAATCTGAGCTCACCAAGTTATTGCAGCTTCCTCCATCAATTATGACGCGAACACGGCGATCCTTGACAATGAGGTACATTTGGAACAAGTTATATCGTTGTAGCGTCTCCGCTTGCTCCACTTGAGTGCTCAACACGCGTTGTACAATTAATGCCTGATATTTTCTCTGTGGCGGCAGTGCCTAGAATCTCCTCGCTGTCACTTCCCGTCTCATCATCACCTGCATGGTTAGCCCTAATGGCAGAATCATCCTCAACATCACTAGCACTAACATTCCTCTGTAGCAAGGAATGTCCGTCGCGGACTTGGACAATCCCTCATAAAGTGGCCCTTCCCTTTGCAGTTATGGCAGATAGTCCCGGGGGCGCGGCCCGTGGAAGCAACCGATGAAGAGCTCTTTACCGGGACAGGGGAACCTGCTGATTTACTCTTCCCCTCTGGTGCTTGTGACGATGCCAGTGCTGCTGAACGCGCCCTAGACATGTAGGGGGTAGCAGACAGTGCTGGAGGAGGTGGAGCTGACTTGACCGTTCCAGGCGTCGATCTTGTGTTGCCGAAGTTGCTCTTTGGCTTTTGCTGCCTTCCTTGCAATTCTTTTTCTGCCAACATAGCAAGCTGGAACAATCTATTGAGAGAATTATAATCCTTATAGTCAACTATGTCTTGTATCTCATGCCTTAATCCTCCAAAGAATCTTGCCATTTTATCCTCCTCATCCTCAACTACTTCACAACGCAACATTCCTATTTGTAGCACTTGGTAGTACTCCTCAATAGATCTATTTCCTTGGTTTAAGCATTGCAATTTTTTACGCATTTTACGTTTATAGTGGGAGGAACAAATCTACTACGCATAGCTCTCTTTAACCTATCCCATGTATCCGGTGCTAACCAGCTTTTACTAATTCATTCCACCAAATGATAGCAAAATCAGTGAACTCACTAGTGGCTTGTCTAACTCTATGAATTTCTAGAATTAGATGGGAGTTGAATTTTTGTTCGACTGTCATCTCCCAATCCAAATAAACTTCAGCATAATAGGAACCAGAAAAAGATGGTATGTTGAACTTAACCTTAGCATAATAATCATCATATCCACGTCCAAGACGAGGATTTGTGTCATTACCTGCCCTACCTTGTCGGCGTGGCTGGCGTCGTTCTTGATGTGCCGCGTGACGAGCGGGGCGTCCTCCAGCTGGAAGTCCTGCTCTGGCGGCGGCTCGTGCCATCTGTCTCAAGATCCTCCAATTCAGCCCTATCGAAAGGTGGCTGCTTCTCTAGGTTGTCCATCCTGGTGATGATTGTGGCGATATTCCTCTCTATCCTCTCTAGTCGATGCTCATTATCTTGGTTGCTCTTGCTAATATTTGCATTGATATCTCGCAACAACGTTTGAAGCTCTAATTTAGATACACATTCATCTCCATCATCTTGATGTGTCGCTGGTGATCCTGTCATGGTTAGTGAAAACAAGGAACAACAAACACACAAGTGTATAAAGTGCCTACGAACTACTAGGATGTGGAGTCACTCTCACTCAAGCGTCTAACCATGCTCTTGCAAAGTTCTTACCAACATAGCAGGTGGTACAACCAGTGGCTTGTTTGTGATACCGTTGAAGACATGAGTGTAGCGATTGCCGGGTTGAAACTGTACTGATCAGAAGAGAGTGGAGCTTGGAAGGTCAATTTGGTAGCAAGGATTAGCAAAGTTCGACAACAGTTAGTAAAGTTAAATAATAATTCAAGGTACTTATCTCAGTTGCTGGCCTAAACGTGTTCCTAGAAATGAGTATAGGCACAGAAGTATACCAAAGTACCAATGATACCAGAAACAGCACCGAAAGGGTTTTCTTTTTTTCTTTTTTCTTTTTTTCTTCTTTTTTTCATTCACAAAACTGCTCAAAGAATCAGGCAAAAGGGGAAAAACAGACTATGTGGAAGTAAAATGGGATCAGATGCAACTTTTCGTTCCAGTCGTTTTGCCAGGTGATAGAGTTCAAACGGAGTTCGTATGACAAAGTTATGGCCGTTTTACCGAGGCACTATGAAATCGACTCTGACTAGGGTTCAGAGTTGTATTCGGATATCACGAACCCTAAGTAACGACTCGCGACTAAGAACACAAGTCTAAACCAGCAACCTGATGTCGACTATGAATCAAAACTCAGTAATACGACACTGTGACAAAAATGCAATGGCTCGGAGCTCTCGGACAGTGAAGATGATACGCCCTAGAGGACTACAATTTTTTGGCTATATCTGGAGTTCTGGGACGATGGCAAAACTAATTGGATACAATGATACCTGATGGGCAACTGAAGCTTTGATACCACTTGATGCGCATGGGGGTGCCCGATCTTCCGTCAGGAGGGGATAATCACGATTGTGGAGAACTCGACGTTGACGACCCGGCTTCCAATCAGAACTGATCCAAACCCTGCGATCGCTACACCACGGCTCCGTTGGTTATCAACCACGCGCGAACACGGTTGACCTCGCCAAGAAGGCTTATCCCTGCATGTAAATCAAGAACACAAGCAAGAACACAGTAGAAGCAATCTCACAAACGTAGAGGAATGTTTGATTACTTGAAGTGGGGTTCTACAAACTGATGAAATCAGCGAAACTGCGATGGCAGAATAATCTAAGCAAAACCCACCCTAAACAATGACAGTTATAGAGTAGTTATACCTGGGGTTTCTGAGAGTTTCACCCTAAACCTGGGCTTAAGACCCAAAACAAAAACAAGACCCGAAGTGGCCCAAAACGGTGTCGCAGCACCTGACGACTTATTCTAACAATTCCAATGTCTCTGTAATTACTCATAATGTGGCATCAGATCCATTGGAAAGGTGTCATCGTTATCTTTCCAACGCATATAAGAACTCTTTAATCGGACTCCGTATGAGAAAGTTATGCCCCATTTATTGAGGTGTTGTCTGCTGAAACCGGACCGAATTCGGAGTTGAAGTGGAGTCCAACTTGACTTGGGGTGACGCCTCATCCTCTTGTGGCTGGTCCAGTAGTGCTTCTCCCATGTTCCTAAGAATCAAAATATCACTATTAAGTAGCATCCTATCCTTAGCCACATAATTATGGATAGCAAGAAACGAACGCACCTCATGATTAAGTCATCGGACATGGTAACGAGTGATTGGTCCTTGGATGGTAGCATGGGAGATGTCCTCATCACACCTTCTACAAATTTAATTTTTTTTTCAAAATGATGCATTTTCCCATGTGGCTGTTCATCCCCACCTTCTTCCTTCTCTCTCTCAATGCCCGTAGGGCAGAGATTGACACCGACGTGCTCCGGCAATGGATTAGGCGAGGGAGGCGTCAGAGTGAGCTTTTGATGGTGGTGTCTACTTCATCTCATTGATGCGGTACTTCGGGTGAAATCAGATAATGCCCTACTCGTCCTACCTCCAGAGGCGCCTCCATCCTCCTCTCCACCCTATATTATTAGCATCCCCGTCCTCCTCTCCTCCTTATTTCACTGGAAGCTTCTTCATCAGGGCGGGCACCTACTCCATGCTGATCCACCCTAAAGATCCCACCCTCTCAGTCTTCTCCGACCGAAGCAGGCCACTGCCAGCCCTCTCTAATAAGATTAGGCCACTGTAGCCCTCTCTGATCAAATCCAGCCATCACCAGCTCTCATTGATGCCGTTGCTAGGTTCTCCTCCGGCCGAGATGAGCTCTCCACCACAAGGAAGGAGGAAAAAGAGGAGATAAAGGGCTGATGGCTTTGTGTTTCCTATACTGTTTCCATGATCAATAGCTAGTATACACAAGTTAGGTTAAATATCATTGTCATACACGTATACATCAGATATTCATACATAAATAGACCTTCATGTTCGATGACTTATACAGATAGCCTCTTGGCTGGATTCAAAGTCTACAGTAGAAAAAAAGCGATGGAGTGGCGCACCGGTATGCCATACCCTATAGGCAACCGACTGGGGTTACACCCCAGCATTTGTAGATACTATCGGTGTCTTCGGAGTAGAAATCTTCATCACCTGGCCAAATCAACAAGCCAGGTGAGTACATTGAATATATTCACAAGCATCCCACAAGGGTAATATAACGGCTATATTCATGCTTGACTTTGTCAAGAGAGTGGCTCTATCCTAAGTTGCATGTTGTGCCAAATGTAAGTTTGTATTTGAATTACCAGTAATAGGGTCGTAAGCATTTAAAAAAATAGTATAGTAAGCATAAAGCATCATAAGTTCCAAACAACAAGTAGCTCCTGGCTACCGTCTCACAAGTTAAAGCAGCGATAGCTCCGTCTATTGATCCACATCATTATCTCCCAACCCAAACTACTACCATGTACTCCAGCATAGGTCATACTTCTGCAGCTCACACTACCTCCCTTGTAGCTCATACTACACACTGTGGGCAATTCATGCTCCATGTCCTAAAACCCATGCCCCACATTTTAAAACTTAAAACATAGTCTAACCAATATGTGGCCTAACCAAATTGTTTCCATGATCGTGGATGCGCATTTTCGAATATATTTTAACACTCTCTAGAGGTTGTATGGTTTTACCCACAAGATGTGATTCTCCCCTGTTGCTAGGATCCGATGAGTGCACTTCACGAGGTGTATTGGCATGGATGTCACGACGAGACTTTTCTTCTATCTAGCTCTAACGATGAACCCATTAGATGAGCCATTCCCATCAATTGTTTACTATCACTTCACTACGACACATTGTAGACTCACCTTTGTGTCTAGCAACTTCCTACGCTAAACTCCCTCGCGTCTTCCGCCTTCCGCCTACAGGTTTATACGCTAGCACTAAGCAGAATACTGGGTGAAGCCCTTCCCACTAGGGCATGTGGACATATGGTAAAAACTTGAGTGAGTGGTACTTAGATTCGGTCCTTAATTGATCTGAGCAAGACTTCACATTCCATCATCATTTCCAAGCCACAAAAGGCTGCACCTCTACACTATTTCACCACAAATACCGACTTATATTTCCTATCTGGATCCAAATCTTCTCCCTTTTTATTATATCGGGTTTTGTCATAAAAAAATTCAAAAGCATTCCTCGGACAATCGCTATCCCCCAAAGGTTCATCTCACATAATGTTCCCAGGTGATTCACATCTCTTTGTTAAAACTTGATTTTTCTACTATGGGTCTAAGACATGGTGTATCATATAGTGCAAATACCCTAGGACGACAAAGATTATTTTATTGGAGCTAGATTACATGCCTACTAGGTCATATCTACGGCTAAGATAAAATATTGGTTTGTAAAAACATAGCATACAAGTTTCGCAGACAAGATAACATGTTGGAATATATGGGTTCATCATGATCAAGGTAGGGAGCGTGCCTGGCAAGTATTGGTGTGGCCTTTTTCTTGATCGTGGTACGACATTCGTGATCATCCTCGTGAGATATCAGAACATCGGAGACTACATATTAAAAGATGTCGAACATAAGCACAATGTTCGAATAACATCTAACTTAAAACCCAATAAAACATAACTCCAGCAAGCATGGCATGGTTTCATGGCTTTTCATTTTAGAGCATTTAATTTGGATGATTAGGATTTATATTGCAAAAGACATTACATGTTAGGGTATATTGGGAGGGTAAGGGTTCTTTGCCTTTTATTGTATCAATGTGAAAATGTTGATTTCCACTTTTATATAACTCGAGGGGGTTAAAGTGTTATTAGAATATTTTTGTAAATTTTTACATATATTGTTTTGAATGACTATAGCAGGAGATATTCATATAAAGGAATATTTGAATTAATCTAAGGTTTCGCATTCCATACTGTTTTTATTATTAAATATTTAACTTTCAAACATTATTGGGACCAGATGGTTATATTAGATATATGCTGGAGCTAGGAAAAGAATTAAGCTATTTGGAGACCAGATTAAAGGTGATATGTCATACTCAGATTTGAAATGAATTCAAATTGGAGAAAAATAAATTTGAAAAATTATGAAAATGATATTATTGGATATTATTTGAATTAAGATGACTATTGGAAAAAGAATTCGATCCATCGGAGTTATGACGAGAGAGAATCGAGCTTTTGAAATTTTGTCGGGAGATGAAAAGAGAGGGGAAACAATCCCAGCTGAGAAGAGGTGACGACGTTGATGGCGTAATCTAAAAATGCTCTTTGGCTAAGACAGGACAGTCTCGGGAGAGAAATCTAACAGAAATACGCCTTATGAGGGACCAAAAAGGAATAAAGGATAAACTATGTTTCCTTAAAGGAAGGCATAAACGGAGGTTTATGCCTCCACTTAACCTGATTGTCAGGCCAGGCTATCGATGCTGATTTATGGTTGTTAAACCGTTTCTGTAACGACCCTTTCTCTAAAACATGAGATCAATGAGGATCATCATGTGTAAAAAAGAAGTTTTCTCGTCTCATGCATGCATTAGGTCATTTAAAAATGACTTAATTAAAAACCCTAAAATCTCGAGCTAGAAGCCCCTCCGCCGGGATGCTTCCTCCTCCTCTACCCTGAGGTGCCTCCCTGAGCCACCACCAGCTGGCCGCTACCCTCCCACATCGCTACAACTGCCGCTGCCGCATCTCTACCTTCCCGTGGCTGCCATGCTAGTGTGCTGAGCAGCCATGGCCAGCGCGCTACTATCGCCCTCGTCGCCAAGGGTGGTAGCCAATGAGCCACCACCATCTAGCTACTGATGCCTTTCCCCTATCCCCCATTATGACTGCTACTGTGGCAGCCTGCCACTAGTGCTGCCGCTGCCACATGTTGCCACCGCTGCCACATGTTGTTGATGCGGCTTACCACTCCCGCCACTGCTTGCCCTAGCCGAGGTATGGCACTACTGCTCCCCGTTGGCGACTAGGGAATCATCGCCCTGCCAACTGGAGTACCGTGCATCCTTGCTGCCTCCATCCTCAAGGCAGCCGCATGAATGGAGAACGCGGGAAGAAGGACAAGAAGTAGAAGGAGGAGAAGAAGGAAGAACCAAACCTGATCCATAGCCCCGTCGCCCATGTCAATGATTTTTTCGTATTATTGTTTTATTAAGTCATGTATATCATTGGTATGAAACAAATTGCATCTTAAAATCCATTCCTATAACTATTCACCTCATTAACACCTAATATGTCATAATTTGTATTTTTAAGATGTAGGGGCCCAGAATCAATACCTGACTTAGTGAACAATGGATCACTAAAGACGAGAAGCCACCCAACATAACATACGTGCTTACGTTTTATATATCAATCACCGTTGGGGGCACGACACCAGACCAACACAGCATACGCACACGAAGTCGTATGTGTCACTGTTGGTTAAGCCGGGCGGAAGCTAACATCATTCAATGAATCAAACACAGTTCCAAAACACCCTGTAAAGCCTTGCTACCTGTATTCTGTTGCAATTATAGCAATTAATTAAAGGAGCCCGATACCTGTGTCCACACCCTAAACTAGTTAGCCAAGGCTCAGACCAGTGGGTTACTCAAAAGCCCGACATAGATATCCACACCCTGCGTAGCTGGCAATTGCATCTCAACTAGCAGGTCAATCAATTAAGGCAATCACTAACACTGTGATAGATACAGAGAACAGTACTCTATCGTCACCCCATACACTTCATATCATACATGCAATGTGTATGGAGGGACGTGGTGAACAACTCAGAGATTATTACACAAGTCTACAAGAAGAACTACGAGATAATAATTCACATTCCTTAGCTTTGCACAGATATTTATGTTACAAACAGAAGACCTGAAGGTCAAAAGTACGAAAGCAGTACACAGTGGAAGTAAAACATTTAGTGATCCAATATACAAACTAGTATCTTAAAAACTCAAAGTACCCATTTATAGTTCCAAAAGGTCATAATGCTAATGAAAGTAACCATTTCAAGCATCATTTTAATAGTACACTTCGAGAGACGGGTCATTTGTTCCTATGCATACAAGACAACTACCTATGGATGGCAACGGGCGGGTTTCGGGTGGGTACAACTCGACCATACCCATGCCCGAACCCGTCAACCCGTGTCTTGCCCACCCGTGAAAGTCTCCATGGAGCACAAGCTATGTCCATACCCGTACCCGGTGGATACGCGGGTATCCATGGAGCCCCATGGATTGACACAACTAGCAGTAAAAAATCAACATAGGTACACCGATGGTAGCTAATCAATGCATAAAATGAGCAGCATATGAATATATGATAAACTCTCAATCTCAATACTTAGTCTAGGGTTTTGACTTGTGAGTTTATATATGTAGCCTAACTTAGAGCCTACATGTCATAGAATATTAATTATATATCTTAATTAATTTTTGGATCCATGGATATCCATTGAGCATGATTTCCCTCCATGCCCGACCCGCGAGTTCACGGGTACCCGCCTGTTAGAATCCATGGAGGAAGAATGCCCTCCATACCCATGCTCCATGGGTAAAATATCCACGGATACCCGGCTCCATGGATAAAATTGCCATCCTTGAACTACCAGTGAGTACAATTGTACTCGCAAGACTTAGTAGTGCTAGTGACATGAATTGTAGCATGGCATAAGATGTAATCAAGTAGAAGCAATTGGCATGAGAATAATGAAGGTAGAGCACAATTGTAATGACATTCACATTTGTTCAAGTACCGTTAGGACAATTCACTTTCTGATATTGGGCTAACCACCCAATATCCAAATTTAATGGTGAAGTTAACTTATCAAGCTTGTCCAAGTACCATTAGGACCAAGCTAATTCTGATATTGGGATAACCACCCAATAACCAATTATGATCATTGAATTATTTCACACAAGATGTAAATCATTTAGCTTCACTAACAAGCGTTCCGATGGTTCTCCAAAAGGAGAGTTGTAAAGCCTCACATAGATGACATCCAATACGGAATCACTTGCAATGGGGTCACGATCCACATGCGGAGGATAGGGGGTAATCGGGTGGTCAACCCATAACCACAAAGAGTTATAGTGACTAACCTAACCACAAAGAGTTATAGTGACTAACCACCAGTTATCTGATAGAATTCGCTAACCACCTATTACACCCCCAGGTTGTCACCATCACTAATCCCCTCGTGACTCTTACTCTCACTATTCAAGCTTAATTAGATATTTTTGCAATTCATCACATGAAGGGGAAATCGGGTGGTCAACCCGTAACCACGAAGAGTTATAGTGACTAACCACCAGTTATCTGATAGAATTTGCTAACCACCAATTACACCCCCAGGTTGTCACCATCACTAATCCCCTCGTGACTCTTACTCTCACTGTTCAAGCTTAATTAGATATTTTTGCAATTCATCACATGAAGGGGAAAACAACACCAAGTCCTACTCATGCTAGTGGATATTAGTCCATCGATAACCAACTGTCTAATTGCATGACCATAAAGTAAGTTCGACGGTAAAGAAAGTACAGCATGGCAATGTCAACAACCTCAGCTTGTCTGAGATTTTTGGGACCTGCTCTTGTTGGTATTCAGATAAATTCGAATCCCAATTTTCATCAATAAATTATCAATGTCAAAAATGATACCATGACGAAAGAAATGACATAAGTCAATAAGAATCCAAGATGCAATGAATGGATGAACATTAAATGCATAGCAGGAGATGCAAATTTAAATTTAAATATTTTTATCATTGGTTTTATGTCATTGGAATTTTTGAATGAAAGTTATGAATTTTTAGAGTTGGAGTAGTATTCCATGCATTAATTTGATTATTTTAATAACCTAAAAATTTCATGAAAAGGAAAATTAGTGGAATTATTGATATAAAGCACGCAATTTTTGGATTTGAATTGAATTAGTTATGAATTTTGCAAGATTGTCATTTGAATCCTAAAATTAGAAATGAATTTCTTAATTTCAAAATTTTTGAATACAGTAGCATGGATGCATGCATACTATTAGATCCTCCATTTCAAAAGAAGAATTTAGAAAAAGGAATCAAGTTATTGGATTTGATTTCAATTTATTATGAATTGCTAAAGTTTAAATCATTTAAATCTCTTTTTTGTCTTTTCCTCCATAATGAAATTATAAAATATTTTTATCACAGCATGCTAGTTCTAGAGAATGATATGTGGGTCCCAGTCAAAGTTAACTGGTCCACCGTTGACTGGGCAACATGAGAGTGGGACCCACTGTCATATACTAGGGTTCTTCCTTCCTATTTTTCCTTTTCATTCCTTTTCTTTAATTTTACCAATTTTCTTACATGTGGGTCCCATGTGTCATTGAGTTTTAGGCTATTAATTACCAGATGATGTAATGATTAACTTCATTAAGTATGCCGAGTGTAATTATTTAGCTAATCATTTGCACTAAGTGAGCACTAATAGTATCAGATTATGGTTAATGAAACATCAATAGTCGACTGTCATTCCGTTCGTATGGAATACAGTGTACGGTTTTGACCGTACTAGCGGCCCGGTCAGACCGGGGGGCTGCCAGCGGGCACAGCCGATGCAGACAGGCTTGCCAAGCTTCGGTGCTCTATGGCAGAACTCTGGCCAAGCCGTGCAGAGGAGGAACCCAAGGCCGGCTGCGTTGGGAAATGCTCACCCGAGGATGGAGGCAACAGGGATTGATGCGGGGAGGAGCTAGCTTGGCAGCGGAGGTGGGGAGGTGATGCAGCCCGGCAGCTCGGAGAAGAAAGGCGGAATGGACAGCAGATCTGCCAGAGCCGAGGAAGACCGCTGGGAAAGAGCTCCTTCTTGGGGACCGCCGGCCTTGTGGAGGAAAAGGGGATGCTGGAGAGCTTGCTTTCTAGAGAAATGGAGATGGTGACGTTTGTGGCTTTGGTTGGTGGAGAAGACACAAGAGGAGGTGATTGGCTCAGTAGAGATAGGGAGAAAGCGGCGGCAAGCAGCTGCGTGCTATCTTTGCGGAGATATAAGGGAGACGGGGAGAGATCGCCTGAGCAGCTCGCCGGCAGCGCTAGGGACACGTATCGTGCGGGTTGGGGCGATGCCTGCGGTGGGACCCGTAGGTCAGTGCATCAAGAAGGGGTAGGACAGACGCGGGTAAGAAGCTGGGCCTCGGCCCAGCAGTGTGAGGGGAAGAGAAATTGGGACGAGTGGCCCATTCGGCAAGGGAAAGACGAAAACTTTCTTTCTGTTTTTCCTCTTTCTTTTCCTATTGTTTTTCTTTCCTATTTTCTTTTCTATTTCCCCTTTTAACATTAGAACTTGAAATTGGACAATTCAAATCACTGTATTTTAGAAATTCTTGTATAGTTTTCTAAAATGCTTAGTACTACGAAGAGATGTTGGGTTAAAAGTGAAGTGAGGTTTACTTCAGGATTTCGGTTTTAAAAGAGATTCAAGTCATTTTTCTTAGGGTTTTTTTTTGGAATTAAGCCATTCTGAAAGGTGTATATGTATGCATGAGAGAAACGAAAGCCGGCATTTTTATTTCTTCAGATATTACAAAGTATATATTACATGATAATGAGGTTGGGTTGTTACATAAGATGTCATGTGCAACTCATGCATACTACTATCATATAAAATGTAACATCATATCCTAGTTAATTAAATCATTTTCCTTAGTTGCATAATTAATATCATGCATGCATCTACAGCTAAAGATTCATCCATGTTAAAATTATAGCATAGCTAAAACTAAACCAAAGGAGAAAAGCAAAGTAAATTCCACACTTCATCTTGATTCATCGTAGATGCTTTCCATGTGTCACATTGCTTTAAGTAATTCCTTAGACTTGCTTCCTTTCTTGGAAGTTCTCTGATTTCTTATCGATTTTTCGGCTATTTGGATTTTCTCATAGTCAAACATGGAGTTATTGTATCTCTTCATCTGGTTATCAGGCAAGCAAAGAGTTGTTTGCTTTGTCATACAAACATATAATTCTATGTCATTGTGCTTAATTTCCTTGATTGAATATTGATTGACATGAAATATTTAAATCGATGACTAATTCAACTTAATCATGTGAGTAAGAGTGACAAGGGGACTAGTGATAGTGTTAGGGGGTGAAATTGGTGCTGTAGCCAAATTTCACCAGATAATTGGTGGTTAGCCATTATCACTCATCGTGGTTACTGGTTGATACTCAATTACTCCCATTAGCCGCACGTGAACCGTGACCCCATTGCAAGTGATTCCGGATTGGATGCCATTCACTTGGGGGCTTTGCAACCCTCATTTGGAGAACCATCGAAACACTTATCAGTGATGCTAAATGATTGACATTTTGTGTTTAGAATTGGATATTGGGTGGTTAGCCAAATATCATAAATTGCTTGCTTGTAACGGTACTTGCACAAGAAGGAATACATTGAATTTCAATATCATAATTGGATATTGGGTGGTTAGCCCAATAACAGAAAATAATTTTGGTCCTAACGGTACTTGGACCAGTTTGAATACTTCCAAATATAATTTATATCTTCATTATTGCAATGTCAATTGCCTATATTTTCTGATGTCACATGACATGCTACATTTATGTCACAAGCGCAACTAAGCCTTACGAGTATGAAAGTACTCATTGAAATTCCATCCATTTTAATATTTAGCAGGTGAATTAATCTACTTGAGTATCGTGCTTATCACTTGTTTTGTTTACCAAGTCAGCCAAAAGATCTCGAGTATACCTTGTGAGTTTTGATGATGGTCCAATAGACCATTAGTTTATTCTTGTTTTATGTTTCCGCTGCTACATTTGATGTAATATGTTGTTAACTGTGACCTACATGTCTTTTGTCTATAATTATCTAACTTGCCTATCTGTAAGGGACGTGATCTATTATTCTGTTAAATCTTGCTTTAGAGTTTATGTTATGGTTTTCAAGTTGTGCACCATGTCCCTTCATACACATTGCGTGAATGATATGAATTGTATGAATTGACATTAGATACTTAGTATCTGCACCTTGTATGACATTGGTGATCTCTTTACTTGAGTGGCCCACTAGCTGAGATGCTATTGCTGACTAGGCAGTGTGCGAATATCTGTGTCAGGCTTTTGAGCGACCCACTAGTCTGTCCTTCGGCTAGCTAGGATAAGGTGTGGACACAGGTATCGGGCTCCTCTAAGCGATGATCATACCAGAATACAGGTGCCAAGCCTCTATTGGGTGTTTGGTATTGTGTTTGCCTTATTGAATGGTGTTTGCTTCTTGATTGACCAATGTTGATGCATACAACTACTGTGTGTATGCCATGTTGGATTGGTGTCGGATTGCCCAGCGGTGATAGATACATACGACGTAAGCCTGTATGGTATGTTGGGTGATTTCTCAGTCTTTGGTGATACGTTGTTCTTTAAGTCAAGCGTAATTCTGGGCCTCCACAGCTTCTTGCGCATGTTGTCTGGGATCAGGGTTTCTAACACAGGAAAAGATATAGCGGGGGAGGGTTAGACGGTGGCTCGAGCACGACTTACCAGCGACGAGCTTTAGCGCGGTGGTGGCGTGTCCGTCGACAACGGCGTCCTAGTTGAGGCCAAGGGCTCCAGGTGGAGTGATTTGTGGTGGTACTGTGGCCGGAAGTTCACTATGTGGCACTGGCGGTATAGCCCGAGCAGTGGCGAGGTGAGGAGACCCAGTCGGCGGTGGCGACTGCAAGAAAAACAAGAGAAAGGTCAGAGATATCTAAGGAAACCCGAAGCGCAAGGAAGTAAGATGAAGGGAACACTGGAGAGGACGACAGAGTACGAGAGATCGTGACAGTGCTTTCCACTGGAGTTGGAGGAGAACTCCGGCTCAGGTGGCTATATGGCTCGGGCTAGGCGTAAGAGAGAGAGAGAGAGAGAGAGAAAGAGGGGTTCGAGGAGAAGGATGGGAGAGGAAAGGGGAGAAGGAACGCTTGGGTGGCTCGGCTTTAAGGAGAATAGAGGAAGGAGGGGCATGGGCGTGGGGGTAGTGCCAGGGCTCGGCTATGCTAGAGCTATGGTAGCACAGGGGATGGTCGATGCCGAACTCTGACGGTGGTGGATGGCGGCGCAGTGAGCAGAGGAGCCGCGTAGAGAAAAGAGAGAGAGAGGAAGGGGAGAAAGGAGAAGATGGGAAGATGAGGACTGCCAGGCGGGTCAGGGCCCACTAGCCAGAAAGAGCAAGTGGAATCGGTTGGTACACCAGGAGTGGGCTTAGCTGAGAAGACCAGAGAAATATACAAAGAAGAATAGTGCATGTGTTTGGATATTTTGGCTCGATTTTTCTAAGGATAAACTTGAATAGAAGCAGTGGGTTTTTATGGCAAAAATGGATCATATATGGGTAGGGGATGCTCCAAAAAAATTATCTAATTTTTCTGAAGTTTTACAAAGTGGAAATTGAGCTAAATTCAAAATCAGCGAAAAACCAAATTTTACATTACTTGAAATTTTTGAGGGACAAGAGTGGTTGATCATAGATTTGAGCTAGATATATTTAAAGGCATCTCCCATAATTTTTGGGGAATTTCCTGAAGTTTAAACCTAGGGCATTAGCCAAATTTTCAAAAATAGCTCAAACCCCATTTTGAAATATTTTAAGAAATTCTAAACTGGATGTCAACATACTATTTCATAATATGTCTAGGTAGATTTTAGTAGTCTTGGGAATTTTTTTGAGATTTTGCTGAAATATATAATTTAGGGTATTATCCTAAATTCAAAATCAGCCCAAACAAGGTTTACATCTATTTTTGAAATATTTGAACCGGAGGTCCAAATATTATTTTATAACATCACTAGGATTGCTGTCAGGAAACTTTTGAAATTTTATGGGAATTTTATGTGATAACAGATTAGGGTTTCAACCCTAATTCCAATTCTGCAAAAGAAATTGGAAAATAGATATAGGAGTGAGGTTTTTGTTTATAAAGGAGAATAAAAATTAATAACCTTTGAAATATCACATGCCTCATACTTTGGAAATTTTTGAAAGAATAAATAAGCATGTGTTGGAAGATTTTAAATTAGATTTATTTCAACTTTTGTAATTCAAAATTGAAAAGGGACAAAATGAATATTCATTTTTTTGAGAAGTGCTAATTAGCTAGGGTCTACAAATATTTTACCAAATATTCAGCTTTGGAAGACTTAGGGCTAGACAGCCGAGGGAGAAACTTAAAAGTGCCAAGGGGTTAGGGTTTCGGGAAAATAGGGTTTGGGAGATAAAGGAGGAATAGAAAGAGATATATAGGACTTGACTCCATGCTCAAAGGATTACGTAGATGTTAGGGAAAAGAATCACCCGAGGGTTTCAGAGAGGTAGGATAGGCTTAACTAGCTGGGGAGGAAGGGTGTAGGTATAGATATAGCTACATATATGCAAGTAGCTATATAGACTGATGTAAAGAAGAAAGAGGATAGGCATGGATAAAGATGGATGTATGGGTACCCATACAGATGGGTAGATGTTAAGGACATTGGTCGTAGGCAGATAAACATTCCAATACACTTGTAGGTGCATGGTTAGATAGATGGATAGATATTGAGAGTTAGGATAAAGCATGGGTCGAGGTAAAACCAGAATGCGAGATCACCTGCTCTTGAGGTGATGATGCTAAGAAGGTAAGGGTAGAGTTTTTGGTTGAAACCATCTTCAAGGTTTTGTCAAAACAAGAAGGGAGACACTAGCTCAGATAGACCCTTTCCTGAACGTAATTACTGACGGGCACAATACGAACAGTCAATGGTAATGTTTGCACTGACACGCGGATTAATATGCCCGTCAGTAGAGATTTTAGCTATACAAATTTTGAGGAGAAAAATTACCACTGACGGGCCTGAAACTCGGCCCGTCAGTGGTGCTGTTCTACCACTGACGGGCGAGAAAGTGGGCCCGTCAGCGGATGTTTCGGCCCACTAAAACCCACCCCGAGCCCGCAATTGCTAACGTGTATAAATCCTCTCTCCCCCAGCCCGGCCCCCATCCCCCTCTCTCTTCTCTCCCCAGCCCCGCACGCCACGCCCCCCTTCCCCTCTCTTCTCTCCCCCAGCCTCGCAGGCCCCGCCGCTCCCTCTCGCGCCCAGCCCCGCCGCTCCCTCTCTCCTCCTCGCCGGCGTCGGCTTCTCCACTCCCTCCCCCAACCCCGCAGGCCAAGCGGGGGGTAGGAGGCCGGGGCGGAATGGTGCGGCGGCGGACCGTGCGGGCCTGGCGGGCTAGCGGGCTAGGGTTGGGTTCATGCGGGGCTAGGGTTTTTTTTGCTTGTTTTATCCATCTCCGCTGACAGGCAATGCCACCGTCAGTGGTGCCTAAACCTCCACTGACGGGAGCTTAGTGACGGGCGGCCCGCCCGTCAGCAGAGGGGCTTAAACGCCCGTCAGTGGAGGCCTTGTACGAGGTAGTGAGATCAAAGTGTTAAGAAGATTCATTTAAAACAAAGCTACACATAATATTTTTTTGTAAACCCTAATTTTCAGATTATTAGAAAATAGGGTGTGACATGGGTGGACCCACCAATTTTAATTTTTAATCTATTGACTAGATGCCAAGTCATCTCTGATGTGTCAAAAGTCACCTACACATAGGTGCCACATTATTTAAAACCAGGGGTGATATTTTTCCAAGGATGAAAACTACACAATATTAATAGTTGAGAGTCAAATATACCTGGTTTTAGAAATTTAGAATGAAAACTGCAATAATACAATAGTCGCGGGACGAAAAATATACCTTTCATTTTTCAAAGGAAACAAAAGACAAAGAAATCTTATCTTATGTATACAAAAGACTGTACCTATTTTCGTCTAAAAAATGGAAAGAAAAACATATATAGTACTCTCTCTGTCCAAAAATATAAGACGTATTTTGATTGGTTAAGACAAAGATTTAATCAATAATTACTTCATAAATATATGATTTATGTGATATAAAATTATAGTTATAAATAAATACTTTTAACTATAAATTTGATAATATTAATTTTATACTATATAAATTATATATCAGTAAAGTAATTATTAATTAAAATTTTAACTAATCAAAATATATGTTTTATTCTTGGACGGAGGTTGAGAGACTCGGAGGGAGATTTTCTTCCAAACGCATTCCGCTTCCGTTACAAGGCATACGCAGCTAACCGGCGATGGGATCCGGTGCTCGCGCCACCGCCTGCCTCGCCGTCGTCTCCCTCCTACTCCTCCCCGCGCACGGCGCCGAGGCTGTCGGGCTCTGGCGGCCGCCGCCGGAGGCCGGCGGGGGGCTCCTGGGAGCCGCCTCCGGCAGGTACCTGACGCAGGAGGAGCGCTGGATGAGCCAAACCCTCGACCACTTCTCTCCCACCGTTAAGTATTCTCTCCGCTTCTCTATTTCTTCGGCGAATTGTTCCATTCTGTGAGAATCACTGTTCAGCGAATCGTTTTTCATCCTTTTCTGGGGGATTTCTGTTGAGCCATCATCCGGGAGTATTGGACCGTGGGAAGTTGGGAATCTCTCGAGCTTACAGATCCTCGTCTAAATCCATACCAATTAGCAAAGCACTGAGTGAGCGCTGGTACAGGAACACACCAAATTACTGAATATGCACAGATTTGCAGATGGCACATCTCAGTCCACTGCTTGGAGACGAATTGGTGGAGCTTGATAATTCCGAAAAAACTAGTTTTTTTAATGCATTGTACGTGAGTCACTTCCCTTTTGGTAACGCCAGTGTACTGTCAAAGACTTAGATGCAGAACTTCATGCGACCATGAAGGCATGAAACAGAGTAGAGAGCAATGAATGGCTCCAGCTGCACTTGATGTCACAACTGTATTGAATAATAAATCGGTGTTGGGACCAGATTTCTCTTGTTCTTTTGGTCTTCCCTGTAAAACTGGTTCTCCTTGTAAGCATGGTTGGCCATGGGTTTTCCTCTAGATTCTAGCCTTTCTGAAATTTGTGAGCCTGGTTGACTCACTGCACAACCATCGAGACTTCAACGATAGGAGACATAAGTACATAACAGATGGTTCTTTACAATTCCCTGTTTCATAGCTGAATCAAGTAATTACGGTGTTGCTGTTAGAGAGTTGTATTAGGAGTATATCTCATATTAGGAATATCACCCATGTATCTGAACTGTATATTGGCCCATTGGCATAGACAAGTTGCTTATATTCTAACATGGTATCGAGCTAGGTTTGGTTCTCGAGCGCTTTTATAATCATTTTCCCGATCAATTCTTTTTGTGCGTAACAACTCGTGTTGCCTCTCCCACCAAGCCGTTGCTCCATCATTGCCGCGTTTCTTCCCTACGCAGCAACTCGTTCGACACTTCGTTCCTGTGCCGCTCCTCTTCTTGCTGCTGCTTGCTGCTACTATTCCCCTCGCCAGCCACCACTACTCTGCTGTCTACCGGCCGCCGCTGCTCGCAGGTGCTCTTCCTCATGCCGGCCGTCGTGGCTCACCACTGCTCTTTGCTGGTCGCTACTGCTCTGCTCTTCGCCGCTCCTCCCTAGGGTTTCCACTCCGCCAGCCGCTGTCCTCGCTGGAGCTTTGTCGACCCACCGCCGATCCTCCACGGCCACCCACTAGAATACAGCCTCTACCACGCCTTCCTAATGCGTGCTTTGTTCTAGTTTTCAGAACAAATAATGCATCATGTCCTTTGTAAAGAAAAGGAAAAAAAGAGCAGGGACAATGTCTTCCTTCTCAGGTTCTTCGTCATCGGGCACCATCTCCGTTCCTCGCTGCCCAGTAATTTTCGACGGTCTCAACTATCGGGATTAGGTTATGCACATGCGTCTTCACATGCGTGGTCAGCGACTTTGGAATTTTCTTATCGGCGATTGGCCATGTCCGCCTTATCTTATTGTTCTTGTCGCCCCTATGCTCCTGCCTGGTACTACTACCAAGACAGATGCTCAGAAAGAAACTAGCGGCTGAGGCCCCTCACAAGTAGGCGATTGATGATCACAATGAGGCTATGAAGTCCTATAATACTCAGCTTGCTGCCTACAAGTCTTGGCTGGATGAGGATGCTCGTGCCTCTGCTATTATTGTTGCTAGCCTAGAAATGCACCTTACAGGTGACATGGTTGCTCTTTCTTCGGCACATTTGATGTGGACGTGTCTTTGCAATCGCTAGGAGCCAGCTGGTGATTCTTTGTACCTTGCTGTTGTGTAGCAAGAGCAGCTGCAACAACAGGTGATGCTACTATGGATGAGTTCTTTGCGCAGCTGTGCTCATTGTGGGTTAGCTTTACTCTCTTCGCCGCACTTGCCAGTGTTGCCAGCTTTAGCACTCTTACTTGGAGCTTTGCCGTGTCTATGACTTCTTGAACGTCTTTGGGCTGAGTTTGAGCAGCTTCGTGCACAATTGCTTGCTCGCCATCCTCATGTGACTCTATTGGAGGCTCTTGCTGCTATTCGTACTGAGGAGACTCGCTTTCGTGGTGCGGGTCTACTGCCGCTTCCTTTAGTTCTGCATGTTCATTCGTTTGTTTCTACACTTGCTTCTTCTTCTACTGCCCTCCACCTACGGTGCCTTCCTTAGTGACTCCTACTTCTAGGAGTGGCCGGGGTGCTAGTCTTCATTGCACCTGCTGCAGCAAGGATGGACATGTGGAGCCGTATTCTTAATAAAAAAAAGAATGATATTGCTCATCCATGCTCTTCTCGGGGCTCCACAGGCTCGGGTGCCTCCCCTCAGAGGCGATTTGTCGTTTTTGACACTAATCAGGAGATCCTCACGTTGCTTCGCCATTTTGTTGCCCTCCATCCGACATGTTTTGCTGGTTTTGCTACTCAATCTTCTAGTGAGCATCCACCTTCCACTTCAGGTATATCACAATGGATTCTTGACTGGTGCTTCTTTCATATGACTTCTTATTCCACTAGTCTTATATCTATTAGTCCTTCATCTGTCCCTATCACTGTTCAGACCGCGAACTGTACCTCTCTTTCGGCTGTAAGATAAGGCACTATTTTGTCTTCCTCTTTTCATGTTCCTGTTGTTTCTTACATTCCCAAATTGACCATGCAGCTTATGTCCGCTGGCCAACTCACTAATCATGGTTGTCGTGTTATCGTCGATTCTGACTCTTGTTGTATTGAGGACTATACATGGGAACTTTGGTTGGGACTGCCTCTCGCCACCGTCATTCTCGGTGTCTCTAGGAGCTTGACTAACTTCGTCTACCTTCTGCTGCACCTGCCAATCTCTTCGTCTCCTCCAACGGCTCCGCGTTTGCTACTTCCTCCACCAGGTCGTTTGCTCAATGGCATCATCGCATGGGACATCTTTGTGGTTCATGTCTGTCTTCATTAGTTCGTCGTGGTCTTTTAGGGTCAACATCAAGTGATGCTTCTTAATATTATATGGGTTGTAAGCTTGGCAAGCGGACCCAAGTCTCATATACTTCTAATGAGTCACTATCTCATCGTCCATTTGATCTTGTTCATTCTGATGTATGGGGCCCGACTCCCTTTATTTCGAAAGGGGGTCATCGATATTATATACTCTTTATCAATGATTTTTATCACCACATATGGATATACTTATGTCTTCGGTAGTGAGATTTTATCCATCTATAAGAATTTTGCCACCATGATCCATACTCAGTTGAACACTCCTATTCGTGTCTTTCGTGCTAATTTTGCAGGGAGTATTTCTTAGTTTTCTTGTTGAGCAAGGCAATCTTTCTCAGTTTTCTTGTCCTGGTGCTCATGCTCAGAATGATATGGCTAAGCGTAAGCATCGCCATCTTCTTGAGACTGCTCATGCTCTTATGCTTGCTTCTGTTGTTCCACGTTATTTTTGGGCTGAGGCTATTTCTACTGCCATTTAATTAATATTCAGCCTTCTTCTGCTCGTTAGGGTGGGATTCCCGTCGAGCGTCTTTGTGGCAAGACGCCCGATTATTCTAGTCTTCGGCTCTTTGATTGTGTGTGCTATTTGCTTCTTGCTCCTCGTGAGCGCACTAAGCTGACCACCCAATTTGTTAAGTGTGTTTTTTTGGGATACAGTGCTGAGCATAAGGGATATAGTTGTTGGGTTCTTGTTGGCCGATGGATGCGTATTTCTTGGGATATTACTTTTGATGAGTCTCATCCTTCTATCCTCGTCTTCCTCCTGGAGCTTCTTCAGATTCTTTTGTTGAGCCACTTTCTTTCCTGACTTTTCCTGATACTCCCATCATTGTGTCACCACCACGGCGAGTGCCTTGTCCCGTGGTGCCTTCTTTCCTGGCACCTTCTTCAGTGGCCCTCTGGTGCCTTCTCTTATGGCGTCTTCACCTCTGGCATCTTCTCCTGTGGCGTCTCCATCATCAATGTCTCTTCTGTCGGTGCTTCCTTCTGAGGCCCCTTGTGACCATGTTCCTTCTTTTCCTCTCTACTACACTCATTGTTCATGAGTTGAGAATTCTTCTGCCTCTCTTGATGAGCCTTTTTCTTCTGATGCACCATCTTTTTCAGATGCACCGTCCTCTACTGGTGAGCCATCTTCTTCTCCTGATGCGCCACCTTCTCCTCGTTATGCCCTTCATGCCTGCCCGCGTCTGCCTATTCAGTGCCTTGGTTTCATTAGCGCTGCTCTTGCCAAGCCAACTTCTTATCATGATGCTGTTGTTCATCAGGAATGGCAGCATGCCATGGCCGAGGAGATCGCTACTCTTAAGTGCACTGGCACGTGGGATCTTATCTCTCTTCCTCCCCGTGTCCCTCCCATCACGTGAAAGTGGGTCTATAAGGTTAAGACCTCTATAAGATTAAGAACCGCTCTGATGGTACTCTTGAGTGCTACAAGGCTCGTCTTGTGGCGCGTGGTTCTCAGTAGGAGTATGGTCGCGACTCTGATGAGACTATTGCTCCTGTGGGTTACATGCCCACTGTTCACACTCTTCTTGCCATGGCTTCTGTTCGTTCCTGGTTCATCTCCTAGCTTGATGTTAAAAAATGTTTGGTGAGCTACATGAGGAGGTGTATGTGCAGACACCATCGGGATACTCTATTTCTGAGGGCATGGTTTGTTGTCTCCGTCGCTCTCTATATGGGCTTAAGCAAGCCCCTCGTGCCTGATTTAAGTGTTTTTCTTCTGTGGTCACTGCAGCTGATTTTTTTGCCAGTGCTCATGATCCTACGCTATTTGTCCACACTTCACCTCGTGGTCTTACTCTTCTCCTGTATGTCAATGACATGATTATTACTGGAGATGATTCTCAGTATATCGTCTTTGTGAAGGAATGTCTCAAAGAGCAGTTTCCTCATGTCTGATCTTAGTCCTCTTTGTTACTTCCTTAGAATTGAGGTTTCTTCTACGCCCGATAGCTTCTTCTTGTCTGAAGAGAAATATATCCAGGATCTTTTTTATCGTGTTGCTCTCACTTATCAGCGCACTACTGACTCCATGGAGCTCAATGTTCACCTTCGGCCTACTAATGGTGAGCCTCTTGCGGATCCCACCTGCTACCGTCATCTTGTTAGGAGTCTTGTCTACCTTGGTTTCACTCGTCTTGACATTTTGTATCCAGTGCATATTCTGAGTCAGTTTGTTTCTGCTCTTACTCAGCTCCACTATAGTCATCTTATTCGTGTTCTGCGATATTTTCCTGAGACTATTTCTAGCCGCCTTTTCTTTTCACGCTCTAGCTCTTTACAGCTCTAGGCTTATTCTGATGCGACCTGGGCTAGCGATCACTCTAATCGTCGGTCTCTTTCTGTCTACTGTGTTTTTCTTGGTGGTTCTTTCATTGCATGGAAGACTAAAAAGCAGACAATAGTTTCTCGTTCGAGTGCAGATGCTAAATTGTGAGCTATGACTCTTTTGACATTAGAGTTTACTTGACTACGGTGGTTACTTGAGGATTTTGATGTTTCTGTTTTTGCACCAAGTCCCCTTTCATTTGACAATACATGTACCATTAGTATTGCTCGAGATCCGCTGAAGCATGAGCTCACTAAGCATATTGGTATTGATACTTCTTATATGTAGTTATAGGTACAAGATCAGGTTGTTGCTCTTCAGTATGTGCCTTCAGAGTTTCAGTTGGCAAACTTCTTCACTAAGGCACGGACTCGTGTCCAGCACAACTTTTACCTCTCCAAACTCAGTGTTGTTAATCCGGCATGAGTTTAGGGGGGGAGGGGGTGTTTGAGAGTTGTATTGTATTAGGAGTATATTTCATATTAGGAATATCTCCAATGTATCGTACTATATATTGGCCCATTGGCCTACAGCAATAGACACGTTGCTTCTATTCTAATAGTTGCATGGTGTGAAATGCTGATACAAGCTGGCATCATGCTCTTCTGTATTTGTTGCATGCATTAACGTGAAATTGTTTTCCTTACTATGCAGGATCATCGACAATTCAAGCAGCGTTACTACGAATTTCTCGATTATCATCGAGCTCCAAATGGGCCGGTCTTCTTAAATATCTGTGGAGAAGCTTCATGCAATGGGATTTCTAATAACTACTTAGCTGTGAGTTTATGAGTATATGGTCGCACCTTTTCTTAGTGGAATAATTATACATTATTTCTTGCATACTCTAGGACAGGCATGCTTTGTACTTTAGGCATTGATTGTATGCAATAACTCCAGCTGTTATAGATAACATACATGTGGGATGGATTGTTTACATAGGTGATGGCGAAGAAGTTTGGTGCTGCGTTGGTTTCTCCCGAGCATCGATACTATGGAAAGAGTTCCCCTTTTGAGAGTTTGACGACAGAAAATCTAAGGTTCTTGTCATCGAAACAGGCTTTATTTGATCTGGCTGTTTTCCGCCAGTATTATCAGGTGTGCATGCGGTCATTTCCACTGTCTATGTCCAAATGAGTGCACCTTGTTGTTTGCTCAGTTTATCTTTCTGTTATTTGAAGGAAATCTTAAATGCCAAGTATAATCGCTCAGGAGCAGACAATTCTTGGTTTGTTTTTGGAGGGTCGTACTCTGGCGCACTCAGTGCTTGGTTCAGATTGAAATTTCCTCACTTGACATGTGGAAGTCTTGCAAGCTCAGGAGTTGTTCTTGCTGTTTACAACTTTACTGACTTTGACAAACAGGTTAGTACTGGTGCAGATCCTGGTTTATATGATAAAGTTACAACATTTTGGCCTGCACCTAAAGGTTTACATTTCTATATAATTCACACCTCTGGAGATTGGGGAGTCAGCTGGTCCTGAATGCAAAGAAGCACTTCAAGAAACGACAAGATTTGTTGATGGACAACTTCAGTCTGGCCGCAACTCAGTTAAACAATTGTTTGGAGCAACATTGGTAATCCTTTTGTGTTGACATGACTATTTCTTTTGCTTCGATTCTAACTTTAAGAGTCATACAGTAGTGGTGCTAAAAAGACATGATATTTTCCTGATTATGCAACTTCTTTAGAGATTATGTCATAATCTGGTGGAGCCTACCCGTTTTGACATAGATGCTTTAGGAATATAGCCATACCAAACCAGCAAACATTTTGTAGAATTGTAGAAGAATCTTATTGAGCATGCGAGCCTGTGACTGGGTTTTTGTTTTGGATCTCTCTAACCTATCTATCCTATCAATACTCTTATTTCTTCTATATTTTTCTTACATCAAAATTTTAATTGAATTGTCATGTATGGGGGAATTGGAAACATAATAACTTAAACTGTATGTGCCCTACCCTACGAATGATTGTTGACAGGTTCTATGGCGCTCCTTTTTTTTATGACTGATTATACTAGTTCCTTGGATGGCATAACCTTTCATGTGATACAAACTAATAGCATATTTACCATTCTACATTTACCCATTATTTGTTTTTTTGGATACTTGCAGTTAGAAAATGATGGTGATTTCCTCTACTTACTGGCAGATGCTGCAGCTATTGCGGTATGCTCAGTGTCTATTTTTTATAACATTATTGTCTACCGGAAATGATTGCCGTATTGAAAATCTGTACCATTTGCAGTTCCAATATGGTAATCCTGATGTTCTGTGCTCCCCACTAGTTGAGGCAAAGAAGAATGGTACAGATTTGGTGGTAAGTAGTACTCTCATTTGAGAGAATGATGTATGTTCCTCTCAGTAATTGAAGGAGATGACCTGCAGATAACTTCTATCAAGAAAAATAATATATAGGGACCAATTTGCCTACAATTCCTGATTTTCAAAAGTGTGTCTGTGTCATTAGTTAACATGTGATACTGTGCTGTGGACCTTGACTCTTATCTAAGTTGTGCTACCACAACTTTCTGGTAAATCTGGCACGTTCTAACAATTTTTGCTGTACAGGAAGCATTTGCTCGTTATGTGAATGATTATTACATCGGAACATTTGGGGCATCAGTTGCATCATATGATCAACAGTTTTTGAAGAACACAAGTCCTGCTGAATCTTGTAAATGCTAACCCCGATATTCTGTACTACCAAATATCATGTTTTGAGAGTTTCGCATAGATATTCGATAGTTGTAATGCTATTGAGACCTTCATAATTGACTATGCATTTAACTGTTGATTTTATTTAGCATATAGATTGTGGTGGTACCAAGTTTGCAGTGAGGTTTCGTATTTCCAAGTGGCACCAAAAAATGATAGCGTCCGTTCTGCAAAGATTGACACAAGGTTGCTAGATATACCTTTCCTCAAGTCACATTTCCTTGTCTCTTAGCAAGTATCCTTTGCTTATCCTTCTGCTTACTTCACAACAAGTTGCTCTTGTTGTGATCGGAAAATCATTATGCACTTCAAGCATTAATTATAGGATGCTGAAAGCTATCATAGCTTATTGATTAGGACCTGCCGTTTATGGTCTTCTCTTTTTATTTTATTTAAATGTGATTGTGTTTCTAGACTTTGTATTCACTTCTGTGTCCTTGTTGTTGTTTTGTTTCTAGGTACCATTTGGACTTGTGCAGAAATGTTTTTGGGGAAGGAGTTTATCCTGATGTGTCCATGACAAATTTGTACTATGGAGGCACAAGAATTGCAGGTGTGCCTTTTGAGTAATTAGCTTTAGTCCTGTTATCTTCCTTCCTATTTCTGGCTGTAAAATTCATTTGATGAAGGTAAGCATGGCATTACTACAGCCAGTCACAGGCTTTTGCCATTTTCCTTTTCTTTACCTTGAGTATCCTTTCTCTCTCTAAAAAATGGCAAAATTTTGAGTATGGATTCCATGGTTTGTTTTGACCTGTGTTGTCTATACAAAAAAAAAGGAACTTGCATGTTCATCTTATGAATCTATAGATCTTACATGATTGCATGTTATGAGTTTGTGGCTACCTTTTTCTATAGCTGCAAAATTGCACTATCAATGCATCGTTAACTGTTTAACACAATCCTATTGTAAGGTTAAGTATGTCCGGTAAGGATCAGTGAACATATAGGTAAATAGAAGACCAAAAAGTTAAGTGGCGGCAGTGCTAATAGCCCCCTTTCTTGCTGCCCTAGGAAGTTCCTTATCTGATAGCAATATCATGATCTTTGAAATGTCATTGTGGATATCCAATTGTGCCTAATGGTTTGGGCAAAATACTTGAGATTGAAGTATGCTTTGAGCGGTAGATTAAACACTACACCGCTAGTCAGACATCCCTGGTTTTTTTTAACATATTACATGCCTGCAGGTTCTAAAATTGTTTTTGCAAATGGCTCTCAAGACCCATGGCGCCATGCTTCTAAACAGAAATCATCAGAAGAAAGTGAGCATCTATAGTCCTTCATACCATTTTGTGACCATTTCCATCTTTCGATACAACTATTTATGTATTCACTATGAGGAAGATTGAAGAGGCTGAGTGTAATTTTTGTATGACATTTCTATGCTTATAAAAGTTTGCAATGCCTGCAGTGCCGTCATACTTAATCGAATGCAGCAATTGCGGACATTGCACTGATATCTCTGGATGCCCTCAAGCACCTTCAAATATTGAAGGTAGACCCAACATTTCAACTTTTGCTGAAAGAACCTCTCTCATCTAGGATTACATCACATTAAATATGTAGCTTGTTTGATTTGGGACCGAACCGAAGTATGACCCATTTGTATTTTATGTTTGTCAGGTGATTCATCCAAATGCTCATCTCCAGAAGCTGTGAATAAAGTAAGAAAGCAGATTGTCGATCACATTGACTTGTGGTTATCAGAATGCCAAGATCAAGGTCAGAATTTGGGCTGTCCAGCTTTAGTACCATTGAACTAAGCGATTTTGAACTATACATATCATTTTCTAGTTAAAGCCTCTACAATATTTACTCTGAGCTTACAACGCTGCCCGCTAGCTGAGTGTGCTTGCAATTCAGTTGATATTCAATATTTGTCCATGACATTGTTGCACTGTCTATACATTTCAGGACACGACAAGGAGCCATCGCTGGGGAGTAGACGGAGCATAGCTACTTACTGATTACCTGTGCAAGTGACAAGCACAATAGCCACTGTTTTTTCGCAAATAATACTGGGAGATGAGTGTTCCGCGCAATCATGGCCATCTTCACGGTGTCAAGCACTCTCCTGCCGACTACTGACGGGAACAACTATGTCACCATCGCCGTAAAATCTTGGAATACTTGCAGAGTACAGAACTGAGACTCCATGCCTGCCTTATGTACTAGGATGTTTAGTCTTGCAGAGAATATCGTGATACGTAAATGTAACCGAATTGTGTACTACACGGACTCGATACTACTGAGAGTTTGAGAAAATATGACTACTAGAGCACCTGCTACATCTCATGCTTGACTCTTTAACATGACACACGGCACGTTGTCTTTGTTCGTGGCACAACGAGCTTGGCCATTGCCATTGGCTGGAGCTTTCTGAAGAAAACCAGAAAAAGACGCGCGTAACCATGCGCTGAATAATTTTAATTTAGAAGGTTGGTGGACTGATTGGTGAATGGTATCGTCAATGTCTCGCGATTGGTTTGTTAATGGATAAATTCGAATGAAGTAATAACTCGACGTCATGTTCGTCGAGCACAGATGCTACGAACGACTGGATGAGTCCTTTTCCGGATAACCAGAGTTGGACGCAGTGCCTAAGCATGGACGGCGAAAGCTTGTATGTTTCCTGAGAAGAAATTTGACGCCCCAGTTCCCACGGAACAAAGTCGCTTCACTTGTTTTTTTGTACGATACTATCACAGAAGACCCTAAATTTCTCATCTACTACTAGCTAGTGGCTTCGCCTCGTGCTGTGTTTTATTCTGATTAAGATAACTATGTCAATTAATCTTAATCCATCTAAATTAGTTTAATCAAGTTTTGTCTACGATAACTAATCTGAAAGGCTAAATTACTATTTGGCTAAATTAGGTTAAAAAATGTGACCATAGAACCTTACATTAGCAGCCACAAGGCCAGAAATTTCAACTATATAAAGACCCAGTTCTTTTGAGCTTCAGCTTCTCCAGAAACGGTTTCTAGCTTCTCTACCCAAATAAGCTGTTGTGGGGAGAAGCCCTCACAAACTGAGCTCGAGTTCTTTTCGGCTTCTAGAGAATTACACGACCAGGGGGGCCGGAGGCAGAGCAGAGTGGCCGGAGGCGGAGCAGGTCGGGGCGTCGGAGTAGAGGGGGCCGGAGGCAGAGCAGGGGGGCCGGAGGCGGAGCAGAGGGGCGGAGCAGGTCGGGGCGTCGGAGTAGATGGTGCCGGAGGTGGAGTCGGTCGGGGTGGACACCAAGCGACTGGAGGTGGGGAGGCGGCGGAGATGGACACTTGCGGCGGCGACGTCCTGTGGAGGGAGCTCGGCGGCGGCGTCGGGTGGAGGGAGCTCGGTGGCGGAGGAAGCGCGGCGGCGGCGCAGGGAGGCGCGGGTAAGAGGGCGGCGAGGCGGGGGAGGAGGGCGGCGAGGCGCGGGGAAGAGGGCGGCGGCGCGGGGAGGCGCGGGGAAGAGGGCGGCGAGGCGGGGGAGGGCGGCGAGGCGAGGAGGAGGGCGGCGAGGCAGGGGAGGGCGCCGCAGGGAGGGAGAGCGGGTAGAGCGGCGCAGGGCGAGGCGGGGAGGCGGGGGTGGTAAGTGAGAGGAGGAGAAGCTCGGGAAGCTGGTCTCGTGCTGCTTATTTCCACCAACGAGAAAAGGGTGATGGGCTGCCCAGAGAAGCACTAGAATTTTTCAGTTCTTTTCAGCTTGGGCTTTTTTCCACCTAGAAGCTGCTCTAGAAGCTGAAAAGAACTGGACCAAAGAAAACCATATGGCAGGTGCCACAACACTCAGAAAGGCGAGACTTTTTAGCCGGAGACAATGCGGTCTCGCGCTCGCTTCGTCTCCCTCCTCTCCGCCTCCTTCCTCCTCCTCCTCGCGCGCAGCACCGAGCCGCTCGGTCTCCGGCACCGGCCGCCTCTCGCCGGCGGCGAGCGCCTGGGCGTCGCCGGCAGGTACCTGGCGCGGGAGGAGCGCTGGATAAGCCAACGCCTCGACCACTTCTCCCCCACCGTAAGCCTTCTCTTCCTCTCGAGCACCATCCGAGCTCGTGCCGGCGATTTTGTTTCATTCAAACCACTTTAAAGGGTACGGCCGCCGCAAATCCGTGTAATACGAGCGCGCTACGTGCGATTTCGCCTGCAGGACCGCCGCCAGTTCAAGCAGCGGTACTTCGAGTTCCTGGACCACCACCACGTCGCCGGCGGCCCAATGTTCCTCCGCATCTGCGGCGAGGAATCCTGCGACGGCATCCCCAATGACTACTTGGACGTGAGTCGCATCGCAGCACCTCTGCCCAACCTGCACAATCACACCCTCGCTAGCTCCCTAACTCCCTTTGCATCTCGTTCGTACTGAAGCTCAACTGATGGTCCAAGTGCAGGTGCTCGCCAAGAAATACGGAGCGGCGGTGGTGACGCCGGAGCACCGGTGCTCCCCGTTCGAGAGCCTGACCACCGAGAACCTGAGGTTCCTGTCTTCCAAGCAGGCGCTGTTCGACTTGGCCGTCTTCTGCCAGTACTACCAGGTTAGGTCGCACACTTACAGATACATTTCGTTGTCAGATTTAGCGCAAGGCGCCGCCTTTTCTGTTCTAAATTGTATCTTTTTCTCTATGGTTCGTAGGAAACCTTGAATTATCGGTACAACCGCAGCGGGGAGTTTGACAACCCCTGGTTCATCTTCGGAGTCTCGTACTCTGGGGCTCTCAGTGCTTGGTTCAGGCTCAAGTTCCCCCACTTGACATGCGGAAGCCTCGCGAGTTCAGGGGTGGTTCTTGCTGTGTATAACTTCACCGATTTTGACAAGCAGGTTAGTGGCACTAGTAGCATGGATGAGGATCATGAAACGTCATGATTCTGTGAGATGAATTGTGGTGTATCTGGTTTTAAAACCGGATAAATCATTGTGCTTACTGTACCGGTCCCATGATCAGTAGTCGGTACACACAAGTTAATCTATATATCAAGGTCATACACGCACATATTAGAATATGATACGCAACCGATCTTCGAGATCGAATAATTATACCTTTAGCCCAACGATTAAAATCTTGCAGTGGAAATTAAGCGGTGGTGTGGCCCATCAATATGCCATTCCCAACAGGCAACTGATTGGGTTACGCCCTAGTTCTCGTGATTATCTTCGTCATCTTCGGGTACGATGCCTCCTTCGTCTGGCCAAATCAACAAGTCAGGTGAGTACATTGAATGTACTCGCAAGCTCTCCGTCAGGGAATTTATCACAGATATATGCATGCATGAATATATCAAGAAATTGGACTCTACCCTATGTCTCAAGTTGTGCGAAAAGTAAGTTTGTTTACGAAATACTTAAATAGATAGTAAAAGCAGAAGTTAAAAACTGCCTCAGCTTTACCGAGACATAGCAGCCGATCACATCATTCTTTATTCCTCCTGCTACAACGGAGAACTGTACCTGCATTTTCCGTTACAACGGAAATTTCATAATCACCCGCTACAATGGGGATATTGGCGATTGCCCGCTTCAACGGGAAATCTCATCTTCTCTCCTCCCGCCACAACAGGGAATTCTCATGTCACCCTACGAACACGACGGATCGTGTCCTTAAACCCATAACCATTTTGACTTTGAAAGTCAGTCTACTATAGTGTGGCCCAACCAAATTCGTCCATGACCGTGGACACGGCTATTCGAATACTTTTTAACACTCTGCAGAGGTTGTACGGCTTTACCCACACGATGTAGTTCACCCTGGGTACACTGCGCGCCGTATACTGACAGAGCTAGTACAACGAGACTCTTCACCGGAGTAAACCTAGCTATGAACCCGCCAGAATGACATGTCCCAAACCTAGTTTGAGTCAGTAACATCGCTGCAAGGAGGTTGGTGTTCCAACTTTGTGGCGAACACAATATCGCTACAGAGGCTACAACCTCATCTGCATACCTCACACTGTCTACGGGTTCATGCTAGTCTCAGACAGGGTACTAGGTCAAGTCCTTCCCATAAAGGACATGTGGATGTACGGTAAGACTTGGCCAAACGGCACTTAAGTTCGGTCCTTATGTGATCCAAAAGGGACTCCACACCAAGTCCGTAAATGGACCGCGAAAACCACGCCGGGCATTACCTCGCTTATAACATGCTTTCTGCTTTCCCCTTCATTTCTGACCCGAATCAAATCTTCTCCATTTTATTTTCAGGTTTTAACAAAACCTCTTTTTGGCAAAACATCCCACCTATAGATATTCTACCTTTATACACCTTTGGACACGACGGTCCCTTTTCAAACCTTTCACCACATGAAATATGGGGTATTCCTTCCCTTTTTAAAAACCAACTTTTTCTATACTGCAGGGCTAAGCCGAGTAAGTATATATATACTACCCTAGGTTTCCGTTAACTTTTCTGGAATATGTAATCCTTAGGGTGACAAGGAGTTTAGGGTCGGACTAGGGTTTTCTAAGTGGCGGACATAACTATTCTACATAAAATAATAGGTCGTAAAACATAGCATGCATGTTTCGTAAACGAAATATCATTTCGTAAACTTGGGATTCAATATGATCAAGGGTGGAGAGCTTGCCTGGCAATATCGGCTGATTCTCGAGTTTGAGTCGATATGGCGAACACTTGAAATCCCTTGCACAAGGTCTCGCAACGTCGGAACGACACATCGGGAAAGACAGCGAATCACCCACGGTGCGAGGAAGAACCATTTAAGAACCAAAATACGCTAAAGCAACATTTAAAACCATGCATTGTTCTTAGAGGGATGCTAGGGTTTTCAAAATGATGCGATGGAATTAATATCACATGAGGTAAAGGCGTTCACATATAGGAAAACTAGGGTTTGCATGATTAGGATCATATTAACATTTATAAGCTTTCAGCTTTCATATAAGGGTTGGGTCCAGGGGACACTATTCATGCTTCAGAGTTTTTAGAGATCTATATGAAACTTGTTAGAGCATGATTTTAAACGACATATGTGTATAAATATGAAGACATGCGTACACGTATATATACATTCATGCGTATAAGGGATGAATTGTAATTAATGGATTTTCAAAACCCTTACTGTTATTATGGTATAAAAGGTTTCAAAAATAAAGGTATACTGAAACTAACATGGCATGATGGGTTTTATTGCGACAAGGGATTAACCAAGTCTAACCATGCTAAAGGAATATACATAACATGCTCATAAATGAATTGATTCCAAATTTGAAATTTAAATAATTCCAAAAATTATGAAATCAGCGTCATTAGATAGATTTTGATTTTAGATGAATATAGGAAAAAGGGTCAGTCAATCGGAGCTACGACGAAGGAGTTATGGGCTTCCGAAGTTTCGCTGGAAGAGGAAAAGAGGGAAAGGGTTTTGGATCTGAAGAGGGGGATGACGTCGGTGACGTATTGGCAAAAGTGCGCCTTCAGAGATTTGAAATGGAGAAAAAGAGAGCTCGGGAAAAGATTCGCATTCCAGCTGAAGAAGTGTACTGCGCATGGTATCAAGGGGAGTACGTGTTCCAACAGCAGAAGTGTAATCCGAGTACTACGCCCTTTCTCATTGCGTACAGCGGGCCTAGGTTGGCAGTGGCTTGCGGGTGGAACGGGTACCTGTGCTTGCTTAGGGAGTCATTAGGGTTAATACTCGAGTTAAGTAGGGGAGATAGACCAGCCGAGCGGGATGGGCGGATGATCTCACCGGCGGCGAGGGGTTTCTCCGGTAGGCTCGGGCTGGCAATGGCTATGCGGTATGGGAAAACTTAGCGAGCTATGGAGAGTAGGTGTGCTGCAGAGAAGAGCAGAGGAGGTAGCTGGTGGCGGCAGCGCTCGCCGACGCCGGAGTGAGTTGCCGGACGTGGCGGACTGTCAGGTTCGGCTCGATAGAGAAAGAAGGGCGAAGAGGGTGGCTCGGGGTAAACCCAATGTAGAGACGGGAGGGAGCAGGAGGGCCAACTGGCCAGTGCTGCGCAGGTAAAGGGCAAGAGGGCAGAGGGCTTAGATCGGGGAATAGAGATGAACTGCTCGGGGTGGTTGTAACTGAGCTCATGTGCCGGCGGCAGGGTTTTCGGGGAAAAGAGCGGGGAGTGTAGAGAAGAGCCGCTCGACATTGGAGAAGGATGTGAGCTCGAGTTAGAGAGATGGAAGAAGCATTGGAGCTCGGGAGTGGAGAAGAAGAACCCGGGGAGAGTGGAGCTCAGACTTGCTGGAAAAGTAATCAGCTGGGGCAGGGAAGGGAGCTCGGCCATGTTCTTAAAGAAGAAGAGTAGGGTATCGGGGAGCCGGCACTGGTGCTTGGGGTCTGCCGCGGTGGGGGATTCGGGTGGTGCGGCGAACCGGTTGGAAACAGCGGCAGTGGGGCTTGTCCACGGCGGCGTGGCTCGGGAGCTTCTCGCTAGAGAGCTCGGCGATTTGAAGGAAAGTTGCAGGGGCAGTGGAGCATCTGGTGGCGAGGGCAACTTGGTGAAGCGGCGTCGAGGCAGTGTCGCCCTAGTTGGAGGAGACATGGGCCACCAGCGAGCTCAGATGCGGCGTTGACAGAGGGGCGGCCTCCGCAACGTGGAGTGGTGCATGCGGCCAAGACCGAGAGGAGAAGGTGGTCCGGTGACTTGGGCGCTTGCAGGGAGATAGGGAATAAGATGGAGAGGGACTAGAGACCTAGGCTGGTTGGGAAGAAAATAGGGAGAGCGGGCTCGGGAAGAAAGGAGTTTGAGCAGAAGGGGGCCTCGAGGCTATGGGAAGCTGCTCGGGAGGTGAAGAAGGAGTTTGGCCACCAGGTTGCTCAGGGCAGAGGAGAAGATGGGGGAGAAATGGAAAGAAATGGAGGAGGGGTAGCTTGGGGACAGAGGAGTTTGTTGCTTGCGGAGATGGTGCTGTTCGGCACATGGTGCGTGTGCTGGTTCATGTCAGGGCGCGGCCAGAGCGCGCGCATGGCCGGCATGCGTGTGTCCCAGCGCGTCCTGGCTTACATGTGCGTGTCCCTCGCGCTAGGGAAGGAGTGAGGAGGTGAACACCATGATGGTAGGAGTTGGTGCTGAAGGCCAGAGAAGGACAGCGCCTGGGAGTGAATGCCGCTGATGCCAATGTCGGCATTGGCTGGCATTGAGCTAAACCAGCATCGAAGAGGACTTATTTCCAAGAAGGGTAGGTCGAGGTTAGATGTCGGGGTGTAGGGGTATGTCCAAGAAAGTTTGGAGATATTTGGATAGCATTGGGATTAAGGTTTCATGAAAAATGGGAGGAAGGGCAAGGTGTTCGCTAGCTGGTACCTGCAAATTCTGTACCGATGTTGCCCGTGTTTTTGCATATTTAGTGTGCTGGTATGGAGAGGAGTGTCCTATGATTTTATAAGATTTTTCTGATGATTATTTGACATGGTTGTAGTTCAAGGTTCGATATTTGATTCAAACTTAGACATGAAATGGTTTGAAGTATTTGCACGGGACCTCAAGATATTGTTATAGAAATGTGTTAGGGAGGGTCTCAGGATATTGCTGAAATTTTGCGAAGATTTATGGAGACGCGGATAAGCATGAAGAGTGGTAAAAGGACAAATTGTTATTTGGTAGAAGGATAAAAAGAGTAGATGTTTTATGTCCTGGCATAGTAACATGGTAGTAGTGAGAAGATATTCGTATGACATGTAGTAAGGAGAGAGAGAGAAACCATGGTGGTTAGGGTTTTATCGAGAAAAATAAATTAAGGTTTAGAGTGTATGTGTCCACATACACTTGAATATTTTAGAGCATATAGGGTTTGTATGTGGATGGAATGGACATGCGAAGTTACGGTGAGTTGTGGTTTGATTTCTGCCACTGATACGTGCATATATATATATGCATGAGGTTCGATGACAGGAGAGGAACCGGGGGTGCCGAGGATTAGGGTTTGCATGTGTGTGTACACATAAAAGCAGTATATATGTGCACATACTCGTGATAGGACATGACGGAGTAGATGGCAGAAGGTCACGTCATTCGGAAGAGGTTCGTGAGGTATATATGCTTTGATTTCGCAGAAGTACCGTGTGGACACTTAGCGGCAGGTGTGGGTTTAGATTGCACCAGCTGGATAGAAGGGGAAGGGATGCCGAAGGGGTAATCGTGGCGGAAATACAAGGGTGGTTAGCCATGTAGGGGGACAAGGTGTAAAGCAAGGTTCAAATACCCTGCCGGACAGAGCTTCGACAAAGCAGAGAGTAAGGAAATAGGAACAGAGGTGGGAAATTTTGGTTGTCTCACTTTAGGGTTTTTGTAGAAGCATGATTTGAATAAGAGTTTTGGTCTGGTGTATCTTAACTGATATTATTAGTAAAAAAAAATTTATTAGCCTTAATTTTTAGGTTTCGAAAAATCGGGATGTGACATGAATTGAACTACTGCTGTAGTAATGCTACTCTCTGTCTGGTCTATTTTTTGGCTCAATTCAAGTTTCTACATGGTCACCTTTGCGCAGGTCGGTGAGTCGGCGGGCCCTGAGTGCAAAGCTGCCCTTCAGGAAACAAGTAGACTTGTCGAAGAACAACTTCGATCAGATAGCCATTTGGTGAAGGCTTTGTTTGGAGCACAGACGGTAATCCCTTGTATTAGGATTTAGGAGGTGCAGCTCTACTTTCGAACATAACAACTGGCTGCCAATTTCATGTGATCAAATCAACTTGTGTTCATTCTTCAATTCGCTGTTGATTTATTTTCTGTACATGCAGTTGAAACATGAAGGTGACTTCCTCTTCTTACTGGCAGATGCGGCAGCCACAACAGTATGCTCAGTCAATTTGTAATGCTTCGTTACTGTCATTTTGAAATATATTTTGGGGTTATTGAGAACCTATGATATTTTGCAGTTCCAATATGGGAATCCTGATGCCGTGTGCTCCCCTCTAACCACTGCAAAGAAGAATGGGAAAAATTTGGTGGTAAATGACTAAATACCCTTTCTTTTGTAATAATCAACTGATAATACATGAGCACTTGATTTTCTTGTTTTCTTAGGAATCTTGAAAACCTTTCTGGAAATGAGAGCGAACAAATAAAATTGCAACTTTTTTGTTGGAACTTTAGCTACACTAGTTCATTTACTATCTAAAGAGCCACTCACCAATGAGAGGAACAGGGCAACTATGAAAGGTGAAGTCCTCCTATCTATGTAAAGGAAAAAGTACAATGACAGTACATCGGATTCTATAGCCATCCTATCGAGTACCATGGATGAACAATGCATGATTTTTCTGCCTGTTGTTTCTTCCTCTTTGGAGCTTTTTACCCTTCATGCGTTTCAATCTAAAATACAATGTATAATTATGAATCAAACATGTGATTATCTGTTTGTTAAGATAACAACCAGAGTTTTGTACTTGAATCTTGAAGTATTATGGTGCTTTAAACATTGAAATTTCAAATTTAATTGACATGTGACTGTTTTCTATTTTCCATTTATCTACTATTCTAGGCTTCCTAGCTGATCCTTTTGGGTATTCTAGCAACATTTTGTGGATATATAACTAATGGTTTTGCAGGAGGCGTATGCTCAATTTGTGAAAGATTATTACATTAAAAGATTGGGGACAACAGTATCTTCATATGATCGAGAGTTGAAGAAATCGACTCCCGAAGATTCTAGTAAAATTTAATTGATTGCTCTACATGTTTTTTTTAGCATAAAGCAGAAGCATGCTTACATTTACGAGCTTGAAGTGAAACACCATGACATCTCTTGTTTGTTATTACCTATATGGCTACAATATTTAGTGTGCATTTACCATTTTTCTTAGGTTATAGACTTTGGTGGTTCCAAGTTTGCAGCGAAGTTGCCTATTTTCAAGTGCCACCCAAAAATGATGCTGTTCGTTCTGCAAAAATCAATACAAGGTATTGTTCCATGTGGCCCCACGACATATTAATGGGATTTAGACTCTAGTTTTTCTTTAATAATCTCCTAATGCATTACAGTGCATATATCGTGGAGACGTTTTGCAGCTGTTTGTTGCTTACGTCTTGGAAATCAAGTGTATATTTGGTCCCTCAACTAGTGCCAGAGTGTAGATTACGTCCCTCAACTCTAAAACCGGGTAAACTTGATCCTCTAACTCTCAAAATCGTGTAATTTACATCCCTAAGACAAGTCAAAGCTGGTTTTGACCATCTAGAAACGGTTTTGTGCTGACATGGCGCCTACGTGGACCCTAGTCAGCCTAAAAGGAAAATAAATAAGTTTTCTCGAATCACAAATCACCATGTGTATGCCATATAACAAATTTTCTTCATATGTTCCACAAATTTAGTTTAAAAAATTGGAATTTGAAAATTTAAAAATTCCTTTAAAAATCAGCCATTTGAATTTTTATTGAATTTCCTACTTTTTGTTATTTTCATTTTTCTGTCATTGAATTATTTTGTTTTTTCATTTGTGGAGTTTCTATTTTAATATGTTTTAAATAAGTTTATGGAATATTTATTTATTTTTATTTTTTCTGAATATTTTTAGTAAATTAGAAAAATATATAAAAACTTATCTATTTTCCTTTTAGGCTGACTAGGATCCACGTAGGCGCCATGTCAGCACAAAACCGTTTTGGATGGTCAAAACCAGTTTTGACCTGTCTCAACGATGTAAATTACACGGTTTTGAGAGTTAGAGGATCAAGTTTACCCGGTTTTAGAGTTGAGAGACATTATCTACACTCTAACAATAGTTGAGGGACCAAATATACACTTTTCTATTTATATATCAGTTATGCTTGTTTTGCTTTGTATACATCCAGGTACAATTTGGACTTGTGCAAAAATGTTTTTGGGGAAGGCGTTTATCCTGATGTATTCATGACAAACTTATATTATGGAGGCACAAGTATTTCTGGTTTGTCTCTCTAACTTCTATTCTATGTATACTTAGTAAATCAAGTTATTGCAACAATTAGGGTATATGTGCATGTAAAATGGCATCAGTCAGTCCAGTTGGCACCTTGATCATGCCTTTTTCTTGGCGGGTGATCATGCCTATTATTCGTGTAGCTGGTACCACAACCTCAGTACTGCATCAACTGTCCCTTTTGTGTATCTTGTTGATTGTTGCATTGGTGTGACTACAAAGTAACCATGAGCATACCATTCTGGTTTCTGGATTACAACTTTTGCAATTTTCTCACCTTTTGCTGGCGATGATGGAATTGCCTAGTCATCTTCCTGATTTGGCATTAAATATGTGCAGCTTCTAAATTTTTTTTCACAAATGGCTCTCAAGATCCATGGCGCCATGCCTCCAAACAGAAATCATCGGAAGACAGTGAGCTTTTAAATTTCTACTACATTCTGGCTATTTCCATGTCTCAAAAGTCTTGCCCTTTTAAGTATCGACTATACAACTCTGAAATGATTTCTCGCGCTTTGGTGCACACTAACAGAGGTAATACAACATGTGCAGTGCCATCATACTTAATCAAATGTAGCAACTGCGGACATGGCACTGATTTGAGAGGATGTCCCCAGCTTCCTTTCAGGATTGAAGGTGGATTGAAATATTCAGTGTTCCGTAAAGCTTCTTATTATGATGATATATAGTACAACATAACTAATCTTTAGATTAGTTCTAGTGCCATCCTTTTCTTTTGACCAAAAAAGTACATTAATTAATATGTTTACAGAGTAGCTTATATGGAGCCTTTAATTTATTACCCCATTCAGAGGAAAATTCTGATGTCTTCCACATTATATTCATCAGGTGACTCTTCGAACTGCACGTCCCCGGAAGCTGTGAGCACAGTAAGAAAGCAGATAGTCAAGCACATCGACTTGTGGCTATCTCAATGCCATGAACCAACAAGGTCAGGGTCTGGGAAACTGGGACGCCTAGCCATTCAAAGATAGAACTAAGTGATTGTGAGCTGCCCTAAACATCTCTTTGACTGAGGCTGCTCACCTTGCAAGCAGCAGCCAGCCTTAGCTTTCCATGTCTGCTGCAAGGGCCTTTGCTCAGACTTGCCGTGGCTTGCTGTGCCACACCGAGGACCGCAGACGGCAGCTCTGTCGCAATGTCTTGTGGCCGGCTACATTCTGAATTTCTGATCCAGCTCAGTTAATTCTTACTCTATCGAGTTTTGATCCAGTGCGGTTCTATCTGCATGCAGGGCGTGGTGACGATGACTCGCAATTGTTCAGGAGGAGCGAAGCAGTAGAGGAAGGAAAAACAGGGACATTGTTAAGCTGCAGCCCGAGTGATCCAAGACGGCCGGCCAGTCTCCGGAACGCGAGGGCGGGGCCTCAGGTTTGTTTGAATCATCACACGCAGTGGGGGGTCGCGCTTGTACTGACTCTGAGCGACTTGAGCTGAAACTGGAGACATCACTACAACACGGTACCCCAATCGGGGGCACAATTATGTGCCGGGAAATTCAGCTAAGTGCCACTTATTGACCGTCAAGAAAAGTGCCGTCGGGAAAAGATTTTCCGCGGCACTTGACCAACCCCGGCACTTAGATGTGCCATTATTCCTCAAGCCCGTGGCACATTATATGTGCCGTGGTATCCCTAGGCCGGCACATATTGTGTGCCCTGGTATTCCTAACCCGGCACATGCTAAGTGTCGGGGTTACATAGCGTAGCATGGCATAAAGTATGTGCCGGGATTGTTATATGAACTGGGGCACACGTAAGTGCCGTGGTATACCTCTTATGCGGCACATGTGATGTGCCTGAGAATCTCTAGCCCGACACATATTAAGTGCCATTATTGCACAGTCTAGCATGGCATAAACTGTATGCCGTGAATTGTATTACTACAGCACATGATAAGTGCCTTCAATTCTCTACTGCGGCATATGTATATGCCATGTTTGATCATCCGTGGCATTTACCAATTGCAGTATTATTTTCCTTGAATGCTTAACTCATTCATACATGGCATATATAATACTTGTGCAGTCACATCTCATGCAATCTCATTTCATTCCATTCATAGCAGAAATTAAAAAGAAAGAATTTACACTACAATTGGGATGATCAATAAGATGCCCAAGTCATATTATATGCCCCAGGCTTGATATATATATACAAATAATCCCAGCCTCCACAATCCCATGACAACATAAACAGCAAACGCATGCCATCAGTTTCACAAAAGATCGACTAGCTTATCTAATATTTAGCAGCAAACCAAGCCAATTCATTTTAGCTAGGTTGGCACCATGACACTACATCTCATGATCTGGTGAAGAGCATAGACATAACTACAGGCTTGAGACTACACAACAACCAAAAGCTCCTACATATACCAGCAGCTAGCTGACTAAGGCTTTATACAAGTTCACAATCTGCAAGGCTAACTTCATCCATGCAACTGGACCACTTGCATATCCACAAAAGAGACAAGGTTGACACCATCATCAATCTGGGCAAGAAAAATGAGAAGTGGAAGGTGAGACAACTAGCAGCAATAATTAACAAAATTCCCATTTCATCAAAATGAATATATTTCTATCTACCATGCAGCATGCATGTAATTGAAGAGTTGTGAAAACTGCACAACTTTTAAAGAATATATTTGACTGATCAGCAAGCACTTGGACCTCCTACCACATTAGCAAAACCTTTTCAACTATAGAATCAATTAACTGGCCTCTAGAGTTGTTGATCTGCAAAATAGGGAATAAGTTGTTCTGGAGCATATAAACTTTTCAAAGCTTGGAGTTGCTAGAGATTCACAACAGCAAAAGTAAGACAAGAGGCATTGACATTTCATATGCAAATTGGGATACAAGACTGTATGGCTGACATCGAACTGTGCTCCAATTCATACTCACCAGTCAGCTAAAGGACGCTTGCATCATCATATATAGATTATCAGTCAATTACAGCAAACACCAGTTCAGCCTGGACCCTTGTCTTGGCAGAGCTATGAGTTCACAAGCAGCTGATAATCCTTTTGAGTTTGTTCCTTTGTTCAGCTTGGCAATTAAGCATTTTAGTTGCATCAGTTTTATTAAACAAAATGTCTAATAAGAAGGTAAGAGTCTTGCGCTCAACTGATCTGAGGGATTAAACAATTCTATATGCAAATTGAGATAAGTTTGCAGGCAGACATGGTAGCACAACTCTAAACTATATATTACCTGTTGCACGCTTGGACAAATTCAGAGGTGATCCATCATTTTGGACAACCTACAAATGAAAAAAAATATTATATAAGCAATAGTTTTATAGAAGTTGCATAGTTCATTGTTGTGGACTAGTGGAGTGCATTCCATACATTCTGAAATGGCCAAGCGATGCAGCGCCCAAGAGCCTGACCCATCTTAGTAGCCTGTCCTTGTGCTCTAGGCAACAAGAATAGCTTATCAACCACAACATCAACATAGACCTCATAAAATCCTCCTGATCAATTGGCACTTGTGGATTTGAACTATCATCAGGCTGAGAACACAAAGCCTCACCATGAAACATCCATTCACTATATCCTATCAGAAAGCCCTTGCAGATCAAGTGATCATACACAGTTTTCTTATCTAACCAATACAAATTTGCACAATTGTTACAAGGACAACGAATTGTTTCAGCTATCGCTGAGGTTGAAAAGGCGAACTTCATAAATTTCTTCACACCATTTTGGTACTCAACTGTGTGCCTAGGTAAATGCATCCATTTCTTGTCCATATTTGTGCTATTTGTGCTGCTACCAAATTAGTTATACTAGATCACTCTGAATTCTGAATACCAGCATATTCTTTAGAATTTGATAATGCATAGTTCTCATCTTGGGAAGAGGAAGAGAAGTGCAACTCACTTAAGAAATCTGAGCAGACTCCCTACCCTAGCTCCTCCCTGATCATCGGTGTAAACAAGTGAAACCTACATATCAAAAAATCACAGGCCACTAGTGAATATATAGATGCTACAATTAAAATGAGCAAAGTTAAATTAATGTAGCCGAGGACTGGAGATAGAGATGACCTAATGTACGTTATACCAGTCACCGAAGTCACCGAGGGCACTGCAGGTGATGGAGATGAGCTGACGTACAGTTGAGGTGAGGGAGAGGCGCCACTGGTGAGATGATGAAGGGGGCGAGATGGTGAGGTGAGAAGGGGGGCGGCGCTGGGGGGTGATGACGGGCGGGTAAGGGAGCACGTACTGATCGAGACGGGTGAGGAGGGGCGGCGACGCTGGGGCAGGTGAGGAGGGGCTGTGCTGGACCGGGTGAGGAGGGGTGGGTGAGGGAGCAGCGGCGAGGGTGAGGCGGCGCTGGTGATCCGGCGACGCTGGGACGGGTGAGGAGGGGAGGCGCTGAGAGGTGAGGACGGGTGAGGAGGGGCGGCGACGCTGGGGCAGGTGAGGAGGGGCTGCGCTGGACCGGGTGAGGAGGGGTGGGTGAGGGAGCAGCGGCGAGGGAGAGGCGGCGCTGGTGATCCGGTGACGCTGGTGCGGGTGAGGAGGGGAGGCGCTGGGGGGTGAGGACGGGCGAGTGAGGGGCGGCGGCACTGGGGCGGGTGAGAAGGGGCGGCGGCACTGCGGCGGGTGACGAGGGGTGGGTGAGGGAGCAGCGGCGGGGGTACTGAGGTGGGTGAGATCGAAGGGGCGGCGGCGCTGGGGCAGGTGAGGGCCGGGGGGCCGCCGGCGCTGGGGCGGGTGCGGAGGGGCTGCGCTGGCGAGGCGGGTGAGGAGGGGTGGATGAGGGAGCGGCGGCGGGGGTACTGAGGCGGGTGAGATCGAAGGGGCGGCGGCGCTGTGGCGGGTGAGGGCCAGGGGGGCGGCGGCGCTGGGGCGGGTCAGGAGGGGCGGCGGCACTGGGGCGGGTCAGTTAGGGCGGCGGCGGCAAATACCCCAATCCGAGGCGCTGGGTGCGTGTGTGCGGGGAAGAGAGGCAGTGCGTGTGTGCGGGGAAGGGAGGCGGGTGATCGATCAGGGTGCGCGCGAAACATGGTCTAGCTCCCGCGCGCATGTCTTTTTATCTAAGCTGGCACTTGGGGATCGCTGGCGCTTATAAGTGCCGTGGTTGGTTTAGTTTTTATCCGGCACTTTGTATATGCCGTCGTAAGATTAGTGCTGGCACATGATATGTGCCGCAAATTATATAATAGACTGGCATATCCTAAGTGCCGCTATAGATTTCACATGGCACATATATATGCCTTGGTTGGTAGAAATATATGCCGACATTTTTTTGTGCCGAAATTAATCCTAAGGTGGCACATTTTTGTGCCTGAATTTTTAAGTACCACGAAATCATAATAAGTGCCGTGGATCATTTATTTAGTGGCATTTAGGCCAAGTGCCATCTTTAATCAAGTGCCCTCAAATAGGTATCTGTGTTGTAGTGCATTCGGATGCATTGGGGCAGCTATTATTGCTTCGATGGTACTCCTATTTCTCAACAGCTCTTAGCCGTTGCCAATAAAACTCATGCACCCTTGAGAAGAAAAAAGACTTCGCATGAACTATCGTCGTGTAATTAAACGCAGTTACTTTCGAAACGGAAACAGAAGTTACGAAATGGCGCACTAGTAGTAAGTTAAAAGAAGAGAAGTTGTAATTGTGATCCTGTACTGCGCACGTTGTAGCGAATCTACACCGTGTCCAGTTTCGTGTTTGGTGCTGGACTGCCGATTCCTGTACGCCCGGTGCGGAGCGTGCGGCCACCGTCTCTTCGTCTCTGCCGTGCGGGCACGGTGCAGCTGGCCGGATGAGCCGCTGTCGCATACGGTCTTCGACTCTTGCGGCTCGCCTATACGATGTAAACAGGGGAAGGCCACACGAAGCCACTCATCCCCCGGCCTGAAAGCGCGCAAATGGCGTGCGGGCCGCGGCGAGGCGTCGAGACCCGACACGCGTCTAGTGTGCTGGGGCTCTGGGTACGTGGGTGGTGGAGAACGTGCGTGCGTACGTGCAGCATGTCGCGCTAGCTAGCTAGCCAGGTTTTCGATACGTTCATTTACGCCGCCTTTTGTGTCGTCCTCGCCGTATGTTCGTTCGTTGTCTTTGAAAAGTGTCTTCGCTACCAACTGTCATGGTTTCACCTCTAAAAAGTCAACGTTGCTTGTGTAGCTATCAGGTCAACTGCGTGGTTCTCTTTTCGGCGTTTTCTAGCGCGCACACAAAATAGCAGCTTTCACTCCACATCCGTCTGATCCAAAATGTAGCAGTTTTAGAATCATTAATGTAAAAAAAGTAGCGACGACAACAAATTGATACTATTAGATTCATTATAAAGTATACTTTCAAAATATATGATCCCTTTATTTAAAATAATATAGGTAAAAAATTAATATTAAAATGTTATTTTAAAGACTACGTTAATACCTAAAATTACTTACATTATAGACCGTAGGAAGTATCTAGTAGTAGAAGTTGACATCTCAATTCAACCAACAGGCATTAAGACTACCTATTTTTAAAGAGAGGTAACTATCAAGTATCAACCATAATTTGGTTAATACGACAACGTGCCTAAGATATATTATTCATATTTGAGATGACACACGACAGCAAGGTAGGAGTAGCCATTATCTTATGTATTGTTTAACTTGGTAGTTGGGACAAGGGCAGGTCAGGAGAGCCGTGTAGCGACAGTAGAATAGATGTGGCGAGTCGGGAATCAAGTGAATCAATTCCATGACGGTCATCAAGGATCATCACAAAGTTCTATATTGCTCGAGTTTTCCTTTCTTCCGGTTAAGTTGGCATTACGAAAGACATGGATGGTGTTGAGAGCAAGAGCGTACTGCGTTCAAGTATTCAACAGAGGCATGATATTTAATTAAAAAAAGGCATGACAGGACATCAGGACCCCTATGGCTCAATCGCACATGTTACACGTGCCAGCCATAAACTACGCAAAGAAAACGGTGTAGACGTGTAGCACGGTGAGATCGCACCAGATATGTCAGATTCACGAAACCTGTTAGGCTCTGCCCATGCTAATTCTGCTCGCCCTACTGATTCTGTTCTACCTTGATCTGTCATGCATTGCGCACGCGGTTCCCCAAGGGAGCCGATCGAACGGCCGAAGCGAGCGCAAAGCCCCACGTCTCGGCAACAGCCGACGCAGCCCGCCTCCGGGGAAACCCGAGAAGTGCAGCGGAGAACCAGCCCGGATCCCCGGGGCGCGTGGCACAGGGCAAAAAACACGCACGCCAACGGCAACCACGTCCTACTCCCACCACCACCACCACCACGCCGTGAACCCAATAACTGCAGCCAGCCAACCATGCCCCCTGCCTCGCCCGCCAGTCCAATCGCGGAGCCGAAAAAAATCCAGGGACAACGACCAAAAAGCCTTTGCCCATCGCACCACGCCCCCCCTCTCCCTTACACGTCGCTTCGCTGGGCACTGGTGTGCACCGCCCTCCCGCATACCCTCCAAAGATTGCCGAAACTGCCCCCACGATCATTGTGGTGTTTACCCGGAAGCCCTGAGTTAATTAGAGCATCTCCAATAGCAGAAAAGACAACATTCTCTTATGCCTTCCATATCATCTAGAGATAACAATAAAAATATATTATATAATAGATTATCTCTTAATGCTATCTCTAGCAATTAATGCATGTATGAATATAGAATCAAAATTAAACTAGAAAATATAGGTCTAAAGAAAGATATATTATATAATAGAGAAAATAATGATCTCTTAAATGTGAAGAGACCGTCTCTTCACAAAAAAAGACAACATTCTCTCTTTTTTCTCTCTCTCTCTCTTCTAAACCTCAGAAAGAGGGCTGACATCACGTTAGAGATGCCCTTACTGCTACTGCCCCGTCCTTTTCATTTCGAGGCAGCTCCTGACTCCATCTCTCTCTCTCCCTCCCTCCCTCCCCTTCCCCTCGTTAGCTGTACTCTTCCCACACGCGCTCGTGGTCGTACACCAACTCGACCCACTCGCCCGGATTGGACCTCCTCGACGGGGGGACGCTTCCGAGGGGAGGCGCCCGAGCTAGGGTTAGGGTTTTTGGCCTGGATTCGCGAGCCCTGATCCATGGACGGGGGGACGGGCCCGGTGAGCGAGATGCTGTCCCCCGGCGAGGCGGATTGGCCTCCCGAGCTCCGGCTCCCGCCGCCGCCACCGCCGCCGCTGCCTCCCCCGCCGGAGCCCGCTCCTCCGCCGCTGCGCAAAGAGCCGTCCCCCGCTCTTCCGCCTCCGGCGCCACCGGCGGGGTCGTGCCACCGTCCGACTGCGTGGCTGCAGGCTCCTGCCGCGCCGCCGCCGAAGAAGGAGCCGTCCCCGCCTCGTCATACGGAGGGGTTCGATGACTCGCAGTTCCTCGGATCGATCATGGAGGCAGCGGCCCCGCTCCAGCAGCAGCAGCCAGCTGTGGCTGCTGCGGCAGCGGCAGTGGCGGCGCCGGTTGTGGTGAAGAGGAAGAGAGGGAGGCCGCCGAAGAACAGGGATGGAGCGGTTGCTGCACCTGCGCCGCCGAAGCCGGTGAAGAAGGAGGACGAGGAGGTCGTGTGCTTCATCTGCTTCGATGGGGGCAGCCTTGTGGTTTGCGACCGGAGGTATGTGTGGGACTAGTAGCTTCAGTTGTATTCGGCATGCACTATTGCGAGTCTGTTCGGGTAAGCTGAAAAGTGTATTATGTGGCTGTAGGGGTTGCCCGAAGGTGTACCATCCGGCGTGCATCAAGCGCGATGAGTCGTTCTTCCGGTCCCGTGGCAAGTGGAATTGCGGTGAGATATCCTCCTGGATTGCTGCTTCTCTTTGTTTGATGTACGTTGAATAGGATTACAATATAAATGCTGAAGTAAATGTTGGATAATATATAATACTTAACATACCATTGCTCCTGAGATAATGGTAGTCAAAACTGCTGTTGGAAAAATAGGAAAGTTATGAACGAAGTAGATGTACATAAGCAGGCAGTGATGATCTTCTATACTCCTTCAATATATAGGTAAATTGTGTATGCTGGTCTTTTGCCTTTTCGACACCTCCAGCATGAGCACATGATCTGATGCTATGTAGATGTGGAGTTCATAGAAGAGGGAAAATTTTGCAGTATACTTTATGTCCAATCAGTGACAAATCATCTTCACTTTTTCCAAAACATTCTTCTTCATGATCCGTTGATGTGATAGGGTCCTGTTATACACTGAAGTCGAAACTTATTTAGTGTATTGAGTTTATGGTGGAGAAATGGATTCGATCAGTTGGCATTACATCATATCGGGAAAGAAGCTCCACGACAGAATGTATATGCTTTTGATTATTTTATACAAGTATAGTCATGAATATGTACAAAGTAATTGCGCTGGAAAAACACCAAGTCCCAACAAAGTACATTACCCTCATCAAGGATATGTACGATAACGTTGTGACAAGTGTTTGAACTTGTGATACTGAGACCGATGCCTTTCCAATTAAGATAGAACTACATCAAAGGACAGTCTTGAGCCTATACCTTTTTGCCTTAGTGATGGATAAGGTCATGAGGGATATAAAAGAAGATATTCCTTGGTGTATGCTCTCTGTTGATGATGTGGTGCTAGTAGATAAGAGTATGCTGGGCGTTAATAGGAAATTAGATCTGTGGAGACAGACTTTAGAATAGAAAGGTTTTAGACTTAGTAGACCAAAACTGAGTATATGAGATGCGACTTTAGTGGCGTTAGGTTTGAGGAGGGAGAGGTCAGTCTAGAAGGACAAATAGTGTCTAAGAAGGACACTTTTCGATACTTGAGATCAATGTTATAGAGCAATTGTGGTATCGATGAGGATGTTAACCATAAAATCAAAGCAGAGTGGATGAATTGGCGGCAAGCATCTGACATTCTCTGTGACAAAAAGGTCCTATAGAAGCTCAAAGGTAAGTTCTATAGGATGGCAATTAGATCTGCGATGTTGTATAGAACAGAATGTTGGCCTACTAAAAGACAACACATCTAGCAGATAAGTGTCACAGAGATGCGTGTGCTACGGTGGATCTGTGGTCATACAAGAAATGATCGAATTTGGAATGAGGATATACGTGATAGGGTAGAAGTGACTGATTGAAGAGAAGTTTGTCAAACACCGACTAAGATGGTTTGGATATATCCAACGGAGGTCTCCAGAGGAACCGGTGCATAGAGGTATTCTAAGGGATATCAACAATACTAAGAGGGGCAGGGGGCGACCAAAATTGACATGGGAGGAGGCAGTAAAAAGAAACTTGAAGGAGTGGAACGTATCCAAGGATTTGGCTCTAAATAGGACCGCGCGAAAATTAGCGATCCAGGTATCCGAACCATAATATACTTTTGAAGCCTTTCTTTTCCTTCACCTTTTGGCTCGTGCAACTTCTACTGGGTTTCATCTCTAGTCTAACTCAACTTGCTTGGGACAAAAGGTTTTGTTGTTGTTGTTGTAGATTCATCAATACGTGCATGTACGGACCATTTGATTTCAGAAATGATAGTTTGATCTGACTTATCCTGTTTCTTGATGTCACACATGTCAGGTTGGCACATTTGCAGCAGCTGCGAAAAGGCAGTACAGTACATGTGCTATACTTGTACTTACTCCTTGTGCAAAGGATGCATCAAGCAAGGCAAATTCTTTGGCGTTAGAGGGAACAAGGGATTCTGCGATACTTGTTATGGCACTATATTGTTGATAGAATCCAAAGATGAAGATTGTGCAAAGGTATCATGCTGTTAACCCTTATATTGTATACCATTTTCTGTTTTTTGAATTGCAGAAGCATTTGTATACAAACATTGAAACATCTTCAATGCCTTTAGGCGTTTGTTTGGGAAAAAGATAGTAAAGACAGACTCCTGGAACAAGCAATACTTCCATTCTAGGTTAATTTGCATAAAGCAGGAAATGATCTATTCTTGTTTCCTTTTTGTTGATAAAGTATCTCGGACGTTTCATATGACTTGTTATCCTATTTTTCCTTATTCCAGATTAGGGTTGACTTTGATGATAAAAATAGTTGGGAATATCTTTTTAAGTTATATTGGCTGGATCTGAAAGGGAAGCATTTATTAACATTAGAAGAACTAATCAGTGCCAAGAGCAGCTGGACTGTTCAAAGTACTTCTGCTAGGAGACAAAAGGAGGAGTCATCTGATGAACGATATGATGCAAACAATGACCATGATGCCAGTTCTGACAGCTCTTCGAGGAAACGGAAACGGAATAATTGTTTAAGGAAAAGGGGACGGAAACGCCAAAACCATGGTGGTATTACTGCAAGGAAATGTGAAATTTCAATTAGAGGGGCTGAAAGCTTACCCAAGGGAGTACCAATTGAAGGGATGAACGTGTCGGGTGACACGAAATGGGCCACACCGGAGCTACTGGAATTCATTGGACACATGAGGAATGGTGACAAATCTCATATTTCCCAGTTTGATGTTCAGGTTCTTCTGCTTGAGTATATAAAGCAGAATAACCTTCGTGACCCTCGAAGAAAAAGTCAAATTATTTGTGATACAAGGCTTAGCAATTTGTTCAAGAAACCACGTGTTGGTCATTTTGAGATGTTAAAACTTTTGGAAATGCATTTTCATGTGAAAGAGACTCCAACAATACATGGTGATGTCCAAGGAGCCCTTGATCCAGATTCAGCTCAAGTAGATTGCGGAGGATATAGTGAGATGGCAACTAAATTATGCTCTGATAAGAGGAGGAAGACTCATAAGAAGATTGAAAGAGATCCACCAGCTAATCTAGAGGATTATGCAGCCATTGATATGCATAATATCAATTTGATTTACTTGCGTCGCAGCTTGATGGAGGACCTTATTGATGATGTTGCTGCATTCTCTGAGAAAATAACTGGTGCTTTTGTGCGGATAAGAATTTCTGGTGTCGGCCAAAAGCAAGATATGTACCGTCTAGTCAAAGTTCTTGGTAAGATTTTTACTATTACTGATTTACTGATGTGAGCTACTCAATTATAATTTAACTAGAATTTGATTTTGTATAAAGGTACACATAAAGTTGCAGAACGATACAGTGTTGGTAAGAAGACGACAGATTGTGCACTCGAGATATCAAATTTAGATAAGAAGGAGGTTATCACAATGGATACAATCTCAAATCAGGATTTCACAGAGGTAAAAACTGCACTGATGCATGCAAGGACACATGCTACTTGCACATTTATTTGTTTCATGCCTATACTGTCAAATGAATCTCACTAATCAGGAAATACTGTTAGATGTCGGTACATTTTTGTAGGCTAATTAAGGGCATGTACTAATGCAAGGTGCAAGCTGCCAAGCTCCCCTTTTGTAGGTGCTTAGATGATTTATTATGTATTAAATTAGTACTACTTACTTATATGCATAAGCACCTGTTAAGCACTGGTGCCTAATCAAGCAACCACGCTATAGAATAAGCACTTGTGCTATCTACGTGGCAAGCAAAAATCAGTTCATTTTGCTAAGCACCTATCCAAGCACCTCCATTATACATTTCTAACTCAGTATACACTTTCAGCCACAAAGACATTGCTAGAAAACAATTATACATGAGTGCATGACTGTAGTTGGCAATGAATTTCAATTTTTAGATCCACAACCTTAATGTTTACTTCAGCTACAAAATCACTACTTCAACTTTAGAAAATATGCCGAGTTGTTGTGCTAGAATTACTAGAAAAGACGATTCCAAATGGATCTTACTAATCCTATATTCTTATACAAGTGGCTCTGACTAAGCTCCTCTGTCATTAAGCCACATCAAAAATCGCTTTAGCTGTTGGATTCAACTTATGTGTCATAGATTTTCTCCATGTAAACACTGTCAATTCCCTTATTTTCTCTCATCTTCCATTACCGTCGTGACCGACGACAATTCAACTCCCCCCTCCCTTATCTTTTCACGCTCTTTGCTTGTTTCCACACCAAAATTGACTGTCATCTCCTTTATTTTCGCTCTGGTTGCAATCTACTATTATTTTGGAAGCTCCAATAGTTTATATATTGCTATTTAAACTACTAACGAAGAGCTCATATCTATACTCTATGTTTTCCATCTTTCGTCTAACTATATTCAAACCAATTTGTTGTTAGAAATTACCGCTGTAAAACGCAGGTTATCTACTAATTACTATAATTGACAACACAAGATCATCAATGTTCGGTGTTGTGTTTCAGTACTACCTTCCTTGAATTTGTTAGCACAGATGTACAAAATTTGACTTAGGTTATTCACATTTATAATTTGATCCTGTGCATTGTGCAATAAGGTGCTATTGCTTGATCATTTTCAAACCCATTTAGCTCCCTTGAATTTGATTCTTGGATTGGTATTTCCATGCAAAGTTTATTCCTGTTTATTGGCCTTATGATGCAATATCCTGTTTTCTTACTGCTGTTTGTTGGTGTAGTTTTCTCACTAGCTATTAAATGCAATTTTCTTACTGCTGGTTGTTGGTGTAGTACTACATAAGTTTCTTGTATGCATTCTGTTCCATCTAAATGATTTGTTTGCTTGTACTAATGTAGGAGGAATGCAAACGCTTACGCCAGAGTATGAAGTTGGGTCTTATCACTCGACTTAAAGTGGTACTGCTGATCAAGATTCAGTCTATGATGATCTGTCTGATTCCTAAGTGCACCAAATTATGTAGATGATCTGAATTATCTTCTTTATCTTGTTATTCAGGGAGACATCCATGACAAAGCTAAAATCTTCCAATCTCTGCGAGTTAATGATGTAAGTATAACATTAATAAAGGAAAGTTGGCTACATGGTGGCCTTGTTTATTTCATACTACCCCTAGTCTCTAGCTAGAGTTATCAGCTTTTATTCTTTGTTAAATCCTCTTACAGTGGTTGGAAAATGAAAAGCAGAGGCTGAGCCATCTCCGTGACCGTGCTAGTGAAACTGGACGCAGAAAAGAATATCCTTTTTTACTTAGTATTTTGTGTTAGTGTTGTACCTTTTACTTTTGTCCTGGTGTTTCTGTGGGCTGTATGTTGTGAATATATAACCTTGGTTCTGGAATTTTGATCACAGCTTTGCATGATTTTCACCAATGATGAACCCATGAAAATTGGTATGCGCACATATTGTTCTGGCAAAGTTTACTTGAACCCATATTGTGTCCAAGGACAGTGCTATTGCAGGGTTTAGAAATTATAGAATTTTCTTTGTTAAATTTTTCGTAAAACCTCTGAAGATACATTTGCATTGGATTGCTAGCTACCTTGGGTTTAACTTGAATATGCAAATGTAGATTTATGTTTTTTTTTCTTTTTTGCCTTTCAGATGACATTTTTCCTTTAGAGAAAGTTCTCTAAACGTGTTTCGTCACTCTTGCAGAATAATATCCTCATTGGATGCTGAGAAATAACTTCTGCACTATTCTCATGCTTCCTTGGTTCTTTGTTGCAACGATTTGATATCTTGGAAATCAGCTTTCGTTAAACGCGAGTTATCATCCATTGCCCAGATGATGCATGTGCATCTATCCTGTCATAAAATCTCCAACAATGTGTGTTCTGGCTTTCTTTTTCACTTAAGGTATTTATGTTGTGATTGGTGGTACCTTTCTCTTGTTTTTATTTTTATTCAAACTTCTGTCATAACCTCAAGATTCTTAAGGCTACAGTTTTGCTGTACTAATAATGTCTGGCATCAAGCCATCAACAGTCGCCTGCTGTTACTTATTGATCATTTTTATGATCCTTAACTGTATCATACACTGAGAGAGTGTGTAGAAAAGTTGCAACTTCTGAACAGTCCTGAAGAAAGAGCACGCAGGATTAATGAAGTTCCAGAAGTACATGTTGACCCCCATATGGCTCCTACTTATGAATCCACTGAAGAATGGAATGATAAAACAACTGGTACTTCATCTCTCCTAACTTCTCCTATTCTACAATGTTGTGTTCTACTCGTAAATATTGATTCTTTTGGAACTTAATTATTGACTTCGTATGCAGTTGATTGGACCATAAATAGGAATGGATCAGACCTGTTATTTCCTGGAAGAAAAGCGGCAGAATCAAACTCTGTGCAGTACCTGACACAAAAATGTTTCGAAGCTAGTTGTCACACGAGTTTAAGTCCACCTACAGAGGGTGTAACACATAAACCAGGAGCAGGAAGTAACATTAATTTGCAGTCAGCAAATGGATGGAATATTCCTCGGCCTCGCATTGATTTAAACAACACAGCGGGTGAAGCTGCATCAGTTTCATCATCTGGAGTTGTATCAAATGACACAGAGCCAGAAAAAGTGTGGCACTACAAGGATCCTTCTGGGAACGTTCAGGGCCCATTTACTCTTTTACAGCTGTCCAAGTGGACTAGTTATTTCCCAAGTGACATGAGAATATGGCTTACATTTGAGAGTGAAGAAAACTCACTGCTGTTGACTGAAGTGCTCCCAAAACAGCAGAAAGATTCCATTCAACTTACGCCAGTTATTAACATAATAAATCAGCATTGGCAGGAGCTGGGAAAGATAGAAGTAACTCAAGTATGACTGAAAATATCACTTCCCCTATTGGTTATAATGTTGTTTACTCTTCTGGATTACCTAGCCAATCTGTCGACTGTTCTCCAAGAAGAGAAGGTCGAAACTTTCTGGTTGGAGCTTTGCCATCAACAACATCCTGGGAACCGCTGAAGGATGCTCAGACTTTGCGTGGCCAGACCCAGCATCAGGTTAATTATTCATGCACCGTTCCATCTTCTGCGGGTTTTTATGGACCACCAGTATCTCATGGTGAGGGGGTCTCCCGAGAAAAGATTGGGGAACGGAACAATCGTCAAGACACCGGTGGTTTGTGGAGTCCAACCCCACCACACAAGAGTCATAGCCGTCAGAGTGCCGTGGAGCCTGATCCTGGCGTGTGTACTACACAGAAGCAATTGCAAAATGATTCTAAAAGTAATTCACTAGCAGGATTTGTGGAAAATTTGAATACGCAGATGGATTTTGATTCCAAGGAAGTACCTGTTCCTACTCCGCAGCAATCTGAGAGAGACTTTGCCATTTCACCTGGTACTACAAGTCCATCTGAGTTAAAACAGCTTGTCGGCAGGAAGGCACTTGCTGGAGTTTAACAACAAAACCCACCGCTCATGATGAAATTCAATTTTCTATTGCTTCAGCAAAGCCTGAGAGTCGTTCTCCAACATATCCTGTTGAAGGCAGAGATCCCAATTCAGCCTCCGGCATGCCTAGTCAGCCAGGAGCTCCTGCCTGCAGTCCACAATCAGCTCCATCTACATGTACTTCTAATTCGAGCAAGACCGAGGAGACCATAAATCTGCATAAAACATGTCCCCCTGCTGTATCAAATGCTCCAGTTAATAAACCTCCTGAGCCTAAAATTGATCCAGTGTTATCCCCTGGCACTCGAGATCAATATCCTAGTCCAACTCCAAAACTTGAGAGGAAGGAGATTCCCATGAACCAGTCAGGGTCAACATTAATAGCATCTGAAGATTCAGCTACAAAGGCATATGAACGCTCTTCAATAGCTTCTGTATCAGAAACATGTGGTCCACCTGCTGGTAAAATTGGTGGCTTGCAATTACCCAAGGAAATAGAAGAAAGAGATTCAAAAGATGGAGGCTTCATCACTCAAACAGAGCAAATAAAAGAAGAGACTACAGCAGTTAAGAGAGAGAACATAATTGTTAATCCTGTCGCTCATGCTGAAGCAATAGCTGTGTCTGATGTGTTGGAATCTTTAACAGAACAAAAACTGTGGAACATATAATATGCACGGAGCAATGCCTTTGGAAAATTTCACACCAGCTTCAGCTGAGGAAGAGCGGCCACAGTGCTCAAGCCCTATTGCACTATCTCCTTGGGGTGAACCAAGTTACTATCAAGGTGAAGCTGTTGATTCTGCTCTGTGGGGTGTCCAAGATGACCCAAGCAATGACATGTGGTCGTTGTCTTCACCAACACCTGCTCTCCAACCTTCCTCAGGTTAATGAAATGCTATTCTTTTCTCGTTTTGTGTGTTTGCTTGAGAGAAAATCTTACATACTCTTCTACAGCTCTTGGAGCTGATGGAAAAGATACTCCATGCATCATAGAGGAGGTAATAGTAGCCCAAGGAAATAGTGCTGTTGTTGAATTATCACCGACACCAGAGGAGAGGAAGACTGAAAAAGGCAACTCAAGTGCTTCCACAGGTTGTGGAGTGCCAGAGCAGGTAGTGCTATTTCAAGTATCTAATTACGATTAAAGTCCAACATGACGTGTCTTTCAAAAGAGAAAATCCTAGCAACATGATGTTCCGTGTACCAACTCACATGTTGCTTCTGACTTGATTAGGTAAAACCAAAACCAAGTGCTGCATTGAGCTCATCTCTGAAGAGCACAAAAGCTTCAGGCGGGCAACCGTCAGGTCCATCTCTGGAGGAGAGCACAAAAGCTTCAGCTGGGCATCGATCAGGCTCATTTCTGGAGGGGACTACAAAAGCTTCAAGCGGGCAACAATCAGGCCCATTTCTGGAGGGGAGCACAAAAGCTTCAGGTTCGCAACCATCAGTTTCATCTCTAGAGGGAAACGCAAAAGGTTCAGGTTGGGGTTCATCTCTAGAGGGAAACGCAAAAGCTTCAGGTTGGCTACGATCAAGTTCATCTCCGGAGGGGAGAAAAGCTCCAGGCTGGCCTTCGTCAGGTCGTGAGAGCTCAAAGGTGAATTCCACATCGAGTGCCAGCCAAAACCGTAACTCGTCTTCTGGTCACCAAACAACGGCACCAACAGCTAAAAACTCTTCAGAAGCACCAAGGAGACAGGGAAACACCAACACAAATACCATTGGCTGGGGAGAGGCACTAGGAAACAACAAGAGCTGGCATTCATCTTCTGGTAATGTTAGTCGAGGCAGCCAGTCGAGTCAGCACCATGACAGGTACTCTCAGGGGAATGAATCGCGGCGGGGTAGCTCTCAGGGCAACGAACTGCGGCGGGGTAGCTCAAATCATTCTAGGAGGTTTGATCATCGTCAAGATCATGGCAGCAGTGGATCATCAAGATCGTCGTCAAGAGGGCAGTCTCAAAGGGGAATATGCAAATATTATGAGAGTGGCCACTGCAGGAAGGGTTCATCCTGCTATTACATTCACCGTTGATCTCCATGGTAGGGAACACATCGAAGTTACCACGTCTTACCTCACATTTTTGTATAGCCTGATAAGATCACGGCGTAGTCAGCTTAGAAGAGAGCTTAACCTTCTTGGCGCCACTCAGATGCTAGTAAATATCCATCAGCACAGGAGTATGGAGTAGCATTTTAAGCTTAAAACAGCTCTCGATGCACGGCCATGAATGTCGATTCTCCGCTTTCGGAGCATGATTTATTTCATTCTGTTCAGCTAAATGGAGTTATGGGTTCGCCCACTTGATTTCTCCTTGATCAGGTAAATATCACTACCAAAAAATTCCTAGATTTAGGATAATACACTACAAGAATTCTACACGTATTTTTTCTCTTCGACCAAAGGCTCCTTTATTTAGTTCAACCTGTCACTGTTCATCAGAGATCGCTTGGTTCCTGTCGCGCGAAATATAGAACCCTCTAGCAGAATGACTGGTCATTTCGGCCTGGGTGTGCACGGAGAGGACCTGGGTGTGCACGTAGAGAATACAGGGTAGTAGGTGTTCAGCTCAAGCTGGTCCAGAATTTGCTGCATAAGTGACAAGTAGGAAGAATGCCCGAAGACGAGCTCAGTAACATCAACCTGCGAACCGAACTACGTAATCAAGAAGTTTCATCGAGAAACAAGTTCACGAATGCACCAAGCACACTTACGTTTTCAACTCCAGGGACATGAATTGCCTGGATCCCAGCCAATCCTTGCGTGAGCAGGCTGCATGAGAGAGAATTTAATCATGTCATCATACATAAATGAGCCGTAACAAACTGCCGCGGCACCGACCGAAAATTTCACTTAATTGTAGGTTCACTTCCCACTTAACTGGCAGTTTACTTTATGCACATGGCCCTTATATTGGCAGGAAGCAAAATAGCTAGGATGAGTCAGTGGGTCGGCCAGACTTGCATCCCCACGAGGCGGTCATCGTCCGATCGTAAGATTCGAGAGTAGAAATTATATAGTAACGACTGAAAGTTCTAAAGTTCCTGAGTGAAAAAATGGCCTCCCGCTCCTGCCCCCCGCTGCCTCCGCCCCCGCCGCCCCTGCCCCCGCTCTTCCCCCCGTCGCCGGCGCCGCCTGCCTCCTCCCCCCCTCCTAACGCCGCGTCCTCTCCCCTTTCACCCCCCATGCACTAGCCTCTCTCTGCCGCCCCCCATCCCACCCTCCAGTCAAGATCCAGATCTAGATCTTCAATCTTCTCTGGATTTTGTTCCAGATTCCCAGGCTTCAGCTCATCTGTCCGCAAGCGCCGCATCCGCTTCTCGCGGTAACGCTCCTTTGCTCCCTGAGCAAGCGCCGCTGCCTTGTCCCCCCCAAGCTCGGTCCATGCAAGGCCCTGTCGCTTCAGCAGCAGCAATCCGCTCCAATTGTGCTGCGTGCCAGCCAGGTTGCTTCCGAGGAGGCTCAGCATATTGAAGACCCCAACCACCCTTGGATTCAGGTCTTGAATCGCAGAGCTAAGAAAAGCTCGCAGCCTAGGTCGTACCAACAGGAGTTACTCCCGCGGATATCAGATGTACCTGCATCTTCGACCAGACGCACAGGATCAAGGCACATTCAAGGAGATGCCAACCACTCCTTTGCCCACAGGATTCACGGAAGCCATTCCCAGGCCCCTGCTCGAAGTCCTCCTGCTGCCGTACCATACAGAGTTAATTCGAGGTTCTCTGCCCTGTTTAAGAAGAGAGCGGCAGGACGTTGCTTCCGATGCCTCAGCTCGAAGCACTTCATCTCAGATTGCAGGGAGCCCCCACGTTGCCTGCTGTGTAACTGCTCTGGGCACTTCACCCGCCGGTGCCCAACGCCGGGTCATCCCCGCGCCGTCGGCAGTCAGAGCTCCTGCTCCTCCAAGCATCAGTTCTTTTCCCCCCTTACAGAAAAAGATGGATACAGGAGTCAATGCCTGGTCCTCAAGACCAGATGATATGCGGTGCTTCAGCAGGCTTACCACCAGTATGGCTCGCTCTGAGAGAGATCTCTCAGCAACAGGTGTTATTGTGCTGCTCCTTAACCAGCACCTGCAGAGTTCAAACAGACAGATTCGCAGGATCCTCGCAGACTACTTCGAGCTCAGACGGGAAGACGTAGAAGTCACAATGCTCGGAGCTAAAGAATACCTTGCAGTTTTCCAGGACCCAGCTGGTCGCGCCAGGGTGCTCGACGAACCAGGTCTCAACCTGGAGGACCTTCGCCTCAGGTTCCGTCCCTGGTCCCGGTTGGCGACCGGCAACGTCAACCAGGCCAGGTTCCGGCTGCGGCTCTGCATTGAAGGTGTCCCCAGATCCGAATGGGGACCAGAAGCGGTGGCCGCCATCCTTGCACACACAGGTCTACAGGAAGGCGAGTTTGATGAGCCCCTTGCCGACAAAGAAACGGCATGTATGCGGGTTTGGGTGGGCGCTCACAACGTTGATGCTGTCCCGCGCTCAGGTATCTACACTACCGAACAGGTAGTGCGTTGCCCTCCGCTGCAGACGGCTACGGACCCAGCGCCGCGTCTCTTCGCTGGCCAAGGTCGCCCCCGCGGCCCCCCCGATGCGCTTCATGTCCCATCCGGTCCTCATCCACATAGACCAGATCATTGACTATGAGCCACCGGCGCGCAGTCCTCCGTTCCGCGCCCCTGGCTCAAGCAGTCCAGCCAGCGGCGAGATCTCGCCGCCCTCCTCTGATGATGGAGGCCCTCTCCTCTCTTCCTTCCACTGGGAGTTGGGAGTCAAAGACGGGCCTCTCCTGCCGCCCAGACGCTCCGTGCATGCTAGGCTCTCCCATGCCTCGGATGACAGCGATGATGAGCGGGATCGTAGCAGAAGTCCAGCACGCTCGCGCCACCCCTCGGGCTGGGACGTGCTCCCCCCGTGGATGGCCAGGCAAAGCGGCAACCGAGCCGGAAGCAACAGGGGAAACAGGGGACACAGAACACGAGGAGGTCGGCAAAGAGGCGCTTGTTTCCTTGACAGCTCCCCGCCCTCCTCAGATGAGCATGTCGCAGCAACGCTGGAGAAGCTGCCCTGCAGTGGTCCTTTCCAGGAAAGGGATAGAGCGAGAGAGCGCTCTCGATCTCCAGATCGTTTCCCGTTCAAGATGCAGGCCGACAGCACTGAAGAACCTCTCATCCAGGCTATGTTGCAAGTTCGGTTGTGCCCCTTACCGGATCCAAAAGCTACAGATCCCATGAACGATGAAGCCCTTCTGCCGCCCATTCCACTGCAGGGTCTCCCCCTCGCAGAGGTGGAGAACATAGGCGAAGCGCCTGTGCCAGACACCGACACAGGTGGATCCGAGATCGACGACAGGATGACGTTAGCCGCTTTTCGCAAACAGGTCTCTCGACAGATCCAGCCACCTCTAATCCCAGGGATTCCGGACATCACAGCAAGCAAAGCAAGCCTGACGGCGCCAACCACCAGAAGCAAGGCTAACAAAGCTGAAGCAGCCATTGCAAGCTCCACCAAAGATTCCATCCCCATGATGGAAAAAGTGCGCATGCTGATAATGAAGAAGCTCGGCATCCTTGCGACCAACGCTGACCCAGGAATGAAGGACTTCGAGCGTTACAAAGAGCTCTTCAAAGATCCGCTCAATGAATCCAATGTGGTGGCTTTCGCTACTCTAGCTGGGGTGCTCGGGAAAATAGATGTTTCTGAAGTCCTTAGGGCTACTCCCTGAGCAAGTCTCCTCTTCTTCCTGTTGTCAGTCTCTTTTAAGTATGTTTACATCCCTATGTAATCTAGGACCCAGCTGTGGTTCAGTTGCTGTATCCCCAGGTTTAGGAGTTGCTTTGATTCGTAGCATAGCTACTAGTGTTTTGTTGTTGGGCTTCGGTTGCTTCAAGAGGTCGCTTCCCAGCCTGTCGGGGCGATTCCATCTTGCCACCCCCGCTGAGAGGAATAACAGGTTGTTATCCCAGGTCTTCCTCCACGTCTTCATGCTCTCCACCATGATCACCACAGGGACAATTGCTAGATATCATAAAACAGAATGGTTGGCTGCCTTTTCCCCATAATGCCGCACAAGCAGCTAAGACTTTTGTCCTGGAATGTTAGAGGACTAAATAACGTTGCAAGAAGAGAAGTAGTCAGAGAAGCGATAAATCAGAATAGAGCCACCATGGTGTGTCTACAGGAAACAAAGCTAGAACGGGTAGACGATAATCTCATCCAGCAGACCCTGGGCCAATCGTTCGTGCATAATTATTGTGCGCTCCCAGCCACAGGAACTAGAGGAGGCATCATCGTAGCTTGCTCTAACAGGTTCTTCACCTTGAGCAATGTCCACCCTGCGGCTTTCTCAATAACAGCTGACATAAGCCACATAGAGTCTAATCTCCAATGGAGTTGCACGGCTGTATATGGACCACAGACAGAGCAAGACAAGCTGGTGTTTCCTCCAAGAATTGAGAGCCTTAAAACCCAGGTCCTTGCCCAAATGGTTGATAGTGGGGGATTTTAACTTAATCCTCAAAGCGGCAGATAAAAACAACAGCCAGGTTAATTACAGGCTCATAAGAGCGTTCAGGACAGTGATGGATAATCTCCAGCTCAGAGAAATACACCTGCACGGCCGTGCCTTCACTTGGTCTAATGGACACGGGAATCCTACCTGCTCCAGAATAGATAAGATGTTATGCTCTACGGACTGGGATCTGGAATTTAATAGCTCTCATCTACAGGCTCTATCGTCGCAGATCTCTGATCATTGCCAGCTGTTCCTCCAAGGATCTTATCAGACTCAGCGTTTAAGATCTTTCAAATTCGAAGACTGGTGGTGCTCCATTCCAGGCACGCACCATGTAATTGAGAGCTGCTGGCAGAAACCGGTCTCACCCACTGATGCTATCATCCGCCTCCATATAAAGCTATCAAGACTTGCAAGTACTCTGCGGAAGTGGAGCAAGAACATTGTGGGAAACACAAGAATGATCTTCGCCATAGCTTCTGAGCTCATCCATCAGCTAGACATTGCCCAAGAGTCAAGAAACCTTACTGCTCTAGAGCTAGCTCTACGAAAAGGTCTCCAGGCCAAGCTAATGGGAGTAGCTGTTGTCCAAAAGTCCAGAATCAAGCAGAGATCCAAAACCAAATGGTTGCAACAGGGAGACGCAAACACCAGATTCTTCCACATCAAGGTGAACTCGCGCAAAAGGAGAAATACCATCACCTCTCTCAAGATCAACGACCAGGTCATCTACAATCAGAGCGAGAAAAGACAAGCGATTACGCAGCACTTCGAATCAATACTAGGTACCAAGACGCAGAGGACATGCACCCTCAACTGGGAACTACTAGGCATACAGAGATATAACCTGCTCCACCTAGACGCTCCTTTCATGGAGGAAGAAATCTTCAACGTGATTAATTCAATGCCCAATGGAAAATCGCCCGGGCCTGATGGTTTTACAAACAGATTTTATAGAACTTACTGGAACATCATCAAGGAAGACATAACCCAAGCGGTGAAGCAGTTCGGCGAGCTTCGAACCAACAGGCTTAACTTATTAAATGGGGCAGACGTAGTCCTAATTGCAAAGAAAAAAGAGGCAGAAACGCTCAAAGATTATCGCCCAATAAGCCTCATTCATGCTTTCGGCAAGATAGTTTCAAAAATTATGGCGAACAGACTTGCCCCTGAAATGGAAACTCTCATCTCCACGTCCCAAAGTGCCTTCATTAAGAATAGAGCTATACAAGACAACTTCATGTTCACGCAGAACATAATCAAATCGTTGCACAGGAAAAACATCCCGGGTTTATTTCTAAAGCTAGACATCCAGAAAGCGTTTGATTCGGTGAGCTGGGAGTATCTTCTTGAGCTGTTACAACAGATGGGATTTGGCCCAAGATGGCGAGATTGGATCGCTCGAATCTTAGCCTCATCATCTAGCTCCTTCCTAGTAAATGGTGAGAGGACCCAGAACATAAAACACCGCCGCGGCCTTCGACAGGGAGACCCTCTATCCCCCCTCATTTTCATAATGGCGATCGACCCTCTACAAAAGCTTCTCCTCCGTGCTATCCGAGTCGGCCTCATCAAACCAATCACAGACATCGCGGATGAGCTCAGAATATCGCTATACGCAGACGATGCAGCTATCTTTGCAAATCCAGAACCAATGGAGCTTCAAACAATCCAAGTGTGCCTCCAGCTTTTCGGTGAAGCAACAGGTCTTCAGACTAATTTTCAAAAGAGTTGCGTCTATCCCATTAGGTGCTCACAGATCAACATGCAGGCCATCTCGCAGATATTGCAAACGCAGCTAGGCCAATTCCCATGCACCTACCTAGGCTTACCTCTGCACACTTCAAGATTGCGCCGAGCTGACTTGCAACCTTTATTCGACAAACTCTCAGCTAGGCTAGCAGGTTGGAAGGGTAAGCTGCTTTCCAGAGCAGGGAGACTTACTCTCGTAAACTCTGTGCTCTCGCCCTGCCTGGTGTACTTCTTATCAGCGTTTTCGCCGGCCAAATGGGCAATAAGAAGGATTCAAAAGATCTTCAGATCATTCTTCTGGAAAGGGGAAGAATCCTGCTCGGGTGGCCATTGTCTCGTTAACTGGAAACAGGTTTGCCGACCAAAGAGCTTGGGGGGCTTAGGAATCAAGGACATCCCAAGGTTCAGCTCGGCCCTCCGCCTCAGATGGCTCTGGGGAGAATTGAACTCACCTAAAAAACCTTGGTTTCGTCAACAGCTTCCATGTGATAGCACAGATAATTCCTTCTTCGCTGCTTCAACGTCAATCCAAATCGGTGATGGGCAAACGGCCAACTTCTGGACATCCAAATGGCTGCAGGGAAGCGCCCCATGTGAACTCGCCCCAGATCTCTTCAAGCTCGTAAAGAGGAAACACAGGACAGTTGCATTTGAACTTCAAGACAACAGATGGATCAAGCCGCTGAGAACGATTCACACCTCATCGCAGGTCTCACAATTCATCGGCCTATGGAACCGTATCCACCACTCGCCAATCCAGAATCACGAACCAGATAAGATTGCCTGGCGTTGGACAGCAAGCAAAAACTACACTGCCAACTCAGCATACAAAATGCAATTCTGCGGATCCTTCGCTCATTTTGACGCCCAAACGATCTGGAAGGCAGACTCCGAACAGAAATGCAAGATCCATGCATGGCTACTTCTTCAGAAAAAAATCCTTACGGCGGACAAGCTAGAAAAGAGAGGATGGCAAAATGGAGGAATTTGTACGCTATGCGGAAAACAGCCGAGCATATCACCACCGGTTGTGCCTTCTCTAGACAGGTCCTGCGCAAGACCGCGAGCATGAACGGGCTTCCCCAGGATGCGTTTCTTCAGGCGAACCAAGATGACCTCCACTCTTGGTGGCATACGCTCGGGACAGCAAAGACAGTAGAAGAAAAACGCAAAATCTACGGACTCGTCATCTATGCACTATGGAATATCTGGAAAGAAAGAAACGCTCGAATCTTCTCTCATTCCTTCCAGGATTGTCACAAGGTAGCGCTGAAAGCCCAGGAGGATATCACGGCTAGAAGAATGGCATTTGGCGAGACCTCAAGCGATACAGGAGACCCGTCCGCTTTTTTCCCCTGAAGGTCCTGCCTTCAGGAACGAAGCGAGAAGCGAGCTTTTCCTTTCTTAGCTCTCTTCGGTTTTCCCTTCCCTTTTTCTCCTCTCTTCTCCGTTTCTCCTGCCTGTACATTTAACCTTTATTTTTCGTAACGTCTAATCTATGAGAAAGGCAGAGCTCCTGCCAGGTTTCTTCAAAAAAAAAGAAATTATATAGCTCCGCTTCACTTACCTCGCACGGAAAGTGACACCGAGAATCCAGTCGTTGTTGGAGTAAACGTTCACAAACCTCCCGGCAACCATCTGCAAGGAAGTTTGCAGAATTTTACACAAGAATTGTCCAGTTGATAGAGAGCAATATGTTCTCTTCAAATCAGTGTAATGAGAACAATTCCTTGCAGTTGCTTCGGAGAAAAAAAGGCTCAGAACCATCCTGTCCATACCTTCCTGGCAGGCCCCCACAGCTCATCGTTAACTGAAACCGGTGCACCTATCAGTACAGTCCTCTCGATAATTCCCTCTGTTCATGGTAAAATTGTCAGCAGAATAAACAACAATCTCCATATGCGTAGATAGTTAACACTTAGGTCACTCCAAACAAACCCTTAATAGATATGTACCATTATTGCCCGATAGAGCTAATTCCTGCAAACACTTGAACACGAAACGCGCCCCTAGCGAAAAACCGATGAGTGACAGGCCTGGAAGGGGTTGTGGATCCAGGGAGAAAATTTAGCTCCATGCAGAAACAGTGTTTGCTAAAGAAAGTAGATTGCAGGCAGAAGTACCTGCTTCCTTGTAATCCGTTGAGCAACACGTCAGCAAGCATTTTTTCCAACCTTATATGACCTGGAATCATCTACTACATTTATCAGGTCGAAAAGATTATTGGTCTAGAGGCTAAGTTTAAAAATAATCAACGACTGAATAGTGCATAGTAGAGCTCTTTCCGATTCCGGACCTTTTTTGACCGGTTACCGGCAGGTAACGGTCAAATGTCGGACGGTTTTGGATTTCCAAAACTTGCATTCAAGACTCAAAATGACTGGTAACAATAATAAAACAAGATATGGCATTAATCACGGGGATTTAAGCTTCTTTGGTATCTTTCCAGGTGTGTCCACAAAGTCAAAAGATACTGCAGGTTTTCAAAAGAAAAACTTGAATCTGAATTCAAAATGAACATTCGGTTTATTCTCAAGTCTCAGAATAGTAGTATTCTGTTTTGTGCCACTCTACAAAAGAACTGCCGGTACAAAAGGAAAAAACAAAAAAAATCAGCAAAGTTTAGCTAATAGAGCACATAAACGCACCTGTCAATAGCAATAGACCATTTACTGTCAATAAAATCTGCAGCAGTTACCAAGGTAGCAGGCCATGCAAATGCTGAGATTATACCACTTAACACAGTCTGCATTGCACCTTCCCTCATCAACTCCATTGCAATTCCTGCAGCAATAACCAGAATTTTCAATAGAAGTAATGCAACGGAATGCGCATTATATGTGTGACTCATGAACGTTACTTGATGCCAGAAAATCCCGTATTGCTGTGCTCAAGGCAATTATATGCTCAGCCTCCCACTGAAGAATGTACCTGCCAATTATCATTGAGAATTGCAAGTATGCCCTAGTTATGCATGGGAAGCTTGTTCCTGAAAAGAACTACGCAATGATATATAGCTTGTTCCTGAAAAGGATTATGCGAAACTCACCGCTATCCATCTTACCTGAATTACTTGTATCATAAACCAACTTTTGACATTCGTTTAGTCAAAATGTCTTATGATTAGTCATGGCTGTGGACTTGTTGTTACACTAAGGGATAGAAAGATACTACCAAGGAATGGGCAAAAAAATAGGAAGTCATTGTGTTCAGCAACAAGGTACCTCTCTAAGTTAGTTTTCCATCCTTCCCATGGCCTCAAAAACTCGTCCTCATTAAAAGCAAATCCAGAAACCAAGATGCCAACTGCAAGGCACTGAAAGAATAAAAGTATTCATGAAACCCAGTTAATCTTATTTGTAAACAACATTGTAGTTTTTCTAAAATACAAGAAATAGTATTGGATAGACCAAAGTGCAAAATTGAAGAGAAATAAAACCTACACCCTGGTTATGGTTCTCGCCGATAGTTTTGAACTCAAATTCTCTCATATTTCCGATTCTTTTGGCCATTTTGGTCCCAGTTAACCCAGCTCCAGCAGCTGATTCCAAACAAAGATGATGATTCATAATCAAAGACTCCTAGATCATCTAATGGGGCAACATGCGCAAATTAGTAGTATATTTTGGCTTTCCTCGTTACACTCATTTGATTCGTCGCTAGAACAGAACTTTAGCTTCTGTGCGCAACTGATCTTTTTTTTTATAAGGAAAGGCAAAAGATTTGCCTTGTGATTCATTAATTAAGAAGAGTTTACGGAAGTTAAGCTACAGAGGTTATACACGGGGCGGGCCTCCTAATATACAGGGTCTACTCCCCCGGAATAATAGAGCTCAAGTGTTTTGCTCCAGCCTGGGCCCAAATTACTGCTTCGCTCTTTATTGAGGCTATGATTGGCGGCATGGTGGAGACATTACCAAAAACTTGCGCGTTGTGTTCGTTCCAGATAGTCCACGAGACGACATCAACAACGTGGCCGTTGTCTTTTTCTGGCTTCCATGATCATGTATGACATTTAATCACCAGTCTTTGACAGAGTTTGCCCTAGCCCAGAGGTTTGGATGAAGATTTTGCATGTGCAGCCAATCTTTGATCGCATTCCAAATGCAGATTGTGAATCGACATTTGAACATCATATGCGCAGCCGTCTCTAGCTCTCTTTTGCAGAGCGGCCATAAGTTGCAGTTTGGCCAGCCTCGTCGCTCCAGCCTGTCCACCATCCATACCCGGTTCTAGATTATGAGCCACGAAAAAAACTTACACTTTGGAGGTGCCCAGTTCTTCCAGATTGCCGTTTTCATGGGGTTCTGGTGGTGATAAGGAATTGGGCGTTGTAGGCTGAGGCCGTAGAATAAAGGCCGGAAGCCATGAATTTCTAGGTGATGGCGTCGCTGATCTCGCTACTTAACTGGACATGCCGATTTTGCAACCAAAGCGACATGAACTCCTGGATGTGGACAATGGATAGGCCATTCTGAATGTCAATCTGTCTGATCTAGTTATTTTTGGTGTAGCGCCCATTCAGCACGGGAATTCTTCTTTCTTGAGATTTTGAAGATCGTTGGAGCCATATCTTTTGGTCATCGCTCCCTTAGCCAAGACGAATGCCAAAAGTTGGCCTTCTTCCCATCACTAATGGTTATTCTTGTTGCCGCGTAGAATAGTGTCATGTCCAACTCATTGCATAGGTTTCCCAGTCTGACCCAGGAGCGATCCGAGTCAGTCCATTCCAACCACGGCCATCGGAGATGAAGCGCCCCAGCGAATTTTTCCAGGTGTAAAATTCCCAAGCTGCCAAGTGCAGGGAGGCGGCAGACCATCTCCTAGTTGGCCTTGAATTTTCCACCAAATATCTTTTCAGAACAAGCCGAGAGGAACACCTTTCTCATCCTATCAATGTTTTGCTTGACCCCTGGGGGAATGTCATGAGGTGTGAGGTGGTAGATGGCTTGGGACATGATGACTGACTTGACCGGTGTGGCCCTACCCGCCGCCGTGAGATGCTTTCCTTGCCATGCTTTCAAGTTTGTCGCCACCTTGTCCTCGAGGTGCTGGAAATTTGCTCTCTTGAGGCGGTGGATGGAGAGCGGAAGGCCGAGGTATTTCATGGGGAAAGTAGTGAACGTTGTAGGGAAACTTTGGAAGCCATCATGGATGTCAATATTCTCACATCTAATGGGGGTGACAAGGCTCTTTTGCAGGTTTGTCGCAAGGCCAGATACATCGCCAAAACCGGAGAGGATTTGGGTTAACTCATTGATATCTTCCTTGATCGGTGCAACAAAAATCGCCGCATCGTCAACATACATGGATGTTCGGATGTTGGGGCCTCGACCCCTCAGGCAATGCAAGGTGCCCCAGTCTATGGCCATATCTAATAGGTGCTGGAGCGGGTCAATGGTGAGCACAAAAAGGAGCGGCGAAAGAGGATCGTCCTGCTAGAGTCCCCGACCATGCCTTATAGGGTCCCCCGGGATATTGTTCAAGAGTACCCTGGATGTGGACGTGGCTAGAAGTGTGGCGATCCAATCCCGTAACTTGCCTGTGAAACCTCTTTGTTGAAGTAGGTCCAAACAAGTCCCATCTAACCGTGTCAAAATCATTTTTGTTATCCAGTTTGAAGAGCAATGTTTGTGTTTAGTTTTTGTAGAGCCTTCTCGCAAAATTTCTAACATGCAGGAAATTATCATGGATACTCCTTGTTTTGATGAAGACGCTCTGGGAATGGACACCAAGTCAATCATGTGTGGCGCGAGCCTATTTGCCAGCATCTTGGCTATGATCTTCGCAATGGCATGAATCAGACTGATATGCCTATAGTCTGATATGTCCTTGACTCCCTCTTTTTTTTGGGATGAGCACAATGTTCGCCGAATTTAGCCATTGGAAGTTGGCCACCTATAAGCTTGAGAATTGATGGATAACTTGCACCCGTGAAACCATCCAGACTCGACGCATTGTCGGAAAGCATGGTGGAGATTGCCATGAGGCTTCACTTTCCCGGAACGGCTCGTCGATGCTGGCTATGTTGCTTTCGAGGAATTGCATTTATGGCCAATTGAAGTCCCAATTGCACGTTGGGCCTTACGGAATTGGGCTTTGAAATGTTGGTGGATGACACTTTTCTTTTTCCTCATGCCCTGTTACCTAGCCACTATCGTTCTTGAGGCGATGGATAAGATTTTTCCTTTTTCTAGCATTGACCCATAGATGGAAAAATCTTGTGTTTGCGTCCCCCTCCTTGAGGTTGGTAATTCGGGCGCATTGCTTTTTTCTTGAGCACTCAAGGATAGCGAGGCTGATGGCTCTTCGCTTTAATCTTGTTCTAATGTCCCTTTCCTCTGGGGACAATGGGCATTGGTCTTGAGCAACGACCAACCTCAGGATTATCTCCAAATCCATGTGCAGATCGAGTTTGGTATTTGAGAAAAAGTGTCTGCTCCATTTCTTCAAACATTGGTCCGTTCTCTTGAGTTTGTCAAATAAGATTTGGTAGGGTTCCGTGTGTGTCTGTTGGTTCCAAGCATCATACACGACTGATGAAAACCCGGCATGTTGATCCAAAATATTTCAAATTTGAACGCTCACGGTCCTTTGGGTCCATTGGCCTCGGTAAGAAGCAGAGGGCAACGATTCGAAAGTGACGACGAGAGTGCATGCATATGTGGGTTGAGAAGTGGAGGTCCCAGTCATCGTTGCAAAAGAAGCTGTCTAGCTTGCAGAGGGTCGGGTTTTGCCGTTCATTGGTCCATGTGAATTTTCCATTCTGAAGGTGTATTTCTTTGAGCTCACAGCTGTGGAGGGTGTTTCTGAAACGGTTGATTCTACTACGATTTACATTGCTCTTATTTTTCTCTCTGACCCGGTAAATCTCATTGAAATCTCCTAGGGCCACCCATTGCTCGCTTGCAGCTGGTTTGTGTAGGATTAGTTCCGCGAAAAAATTTTCTTTTCTATTGTGGACAGTTGGACCATAGACAGATGTATTTTGAAACTCGTATCAGATTGCACTAAGTTGATCGTGGCCAAGAGGCAGAATTTACTGACTTGGATGTTTGAGACCACGATGGCTATGTCGTTCCATAGCATAAGGATGCCACGCCTTGTGCCAGTGGTCCAACGTTAGGTGAAACTCTTGAGACAGTTTCCTCCCAGGAAATAGGTTGTGAAAGGGTCTATGTCCTCTAATTTGGTTTCTTGGAGGCAAACAATTTGACACGCAGTCAAGGCGATTGTTTCATGGACCATGGTTCTTCTATTGTGGCAGTTGAGGCCTCTCACATTCTAGCTTAGGATGTTAATTGTTTGTTTTGCATTGTGAAACTTGAGTTTTCTTCGGGGAGGCGATAGACATGCAGCACACGTCACATTTTTGGAGTGCAATAAACACATTGTATTTTTGGGGAATGGCTACTTCTACAAATAGAAATTGGATTATATGTGTTTGGATGCTCTAGAAGAAATACATCACAAAAGGGGAAGGCCCTCCAGGGGCTATCTTTAGTGCCCCAAACAAAAGCATCGCCATGATACAAGATACACTATAACATTTAGAAACTAATGGAACTCCAGGTTGTCAAAAGTCCTCCAGCTGCTCTTGGCTGCCTAGCAGCATCATTTTCCTGGGTGGTGTTGTCCAAGTTGTTGATGCGTGCATGTTCGATGAGTGCCTCTTTGACGATAGTGGTGAGGTCGCAGTCCAGATGAAACAACGCGCGGAGAGCTGCCACGGCGATGGACAGGAGGCGGCCCTGGAAACGATTAACAAACTTGTTTATTGCCATTGTAGTTACCTTCTCACTTTTGTTGACGATGCCGAGGCGACGACAAAGAATCTTTTCTGCCATCTTGGCAATGGGGATGGCGCTATGTTTTGCCATGATCCTCGCATTGGAGCGGCGAGCCGGGAACCCGTCTAGTGTCTTGCGTTGATTTGTTGGTGGCAGAGGTGGCGAGGACATCAAGGAGGGTAGCAGCGCGGCCTGTACTAGGCTGAACAGAGGCATTGCTAGTGTCGTGGTCGGTGTCGTTGGGGTGATCGTGACCGCGGCCGGCGTTGTTTGTGGGGGAGCGTCGTGGGGCAGCGTGGGCATGGCCATCATTGTGGCCGGAGGGTGCTGGTTCCCACCAGCCATGAGGATCCTCACCAAAGTATCGACCTAGTGCTAGCTCCAGGTCTCCGTGAGAGCAAGATAGTAGCTTGCAGGGGCTGGAGGCGCAACTTTGCGGAGCCAAACCTACGGAGCCCCTCCTCGGTCGCTGCGGGGTGGAGGGCTCAGTGCGTGCCCACGACGCCTTCCCACGGGGGATATGACACGGCGGTGTCCCGAGGCCGAGATGACGGCTTCTCCTGGGATGCTGAACTTACCTGGTATCCAGGCATCTGTGGTCAGTGCCTTTGGCGTGCGGCTGGCGACGATGTTCTCGTTGGTCATCATGCCTACGGTCGTCACCAACGACACTCGTCGCACCCACCATTGGGAGGTGCTCGGGAGTGGCTCCTAAAGAAGCAACTCGCCCAAGAGCTCCCCCCGATCTTCTTGTCGGTCACGGTCGTGGAGTCATCCTCACCGGTCATCATCATCACGGCGGCAATCGTCGTCTTCATCTCTCCTACGATTGCTGTTGCGGTTGGTGCCAGGCCGCTGCTCACATGCCTCCACCTCTTCGTTGACGACCCCAAGTTTCCATTTGAACTCAGTGCAGCGTGGCTTGCGAGGGGTCTATCCATTAGTGTCAGGGGTGAAGGCCTCATGAATGTCGAGGCGGATCAGAACCCGTAATGAGGCCCTAGCACCCCGCGCCGACCGAGGTAGCACGACCATCGATGACGACTGATGGGCTTCCCACGAGGGTTAGCCATGTCACCTTCGGGATTGCCGACGGGTTCATTGTCCACGCCTAGAGGTTGAGGGTTGTGGCGTCCTGCTTTTAGAGGGTGGCAACGTTGAAGTAGTGCGGGATGTAGCTCTTGTCGTGGATCTTAGCGACGACTTCTTCATTCCAGGCGTGGAAAGGAATCCCTTCAATGCATGGGTGGACGTGGTGAGAGAGCGAAGTTGTGTCGTCATGGGTGTTGAGGCGCCAGCTGCGAGCATCCTGGCGCCACGGTGATCATGTCGCAGTGGTGCTGGTGGGTAAAGGTGACAAAGAAGTCTTTTGGGTGGTGGGGAACCACCCAGAAGAGGTCCTTGTTGATGCTGGTGTGAGCGTGGATGGCCTCGACGATGGTGGCAATGTTGACTCCCGGGCAGCTACAACCGAGCTAGATGAAAGCGGCGTGGTTGAGGAGGTGTGTTGCATGTTGATCAATGTCAACCAAGGAGGTGACTATGGCGTATCCCTTGTACGGACGGGTGTCAGCGTCTCCAAGCCGCGGCATGTCGGTGGCAGGGAGCTTCGGTCCCCCGACGAGTGCTATCAGAACAGCTGCGGTGGTGGCAGGAGAACGGACTTGGTGAGGAGAGGAGCTTTGATGGCGGCACTCACGTGCACGGTGCCCTTGGCGGAAGTAGAGGTTGCATTTTATTGGGTCATGGCACTGGGAGGCAAAATGTCCAATGCAGAGGCATCTAAAGCAGTGAAATCTTTGCATCTTCAATTCTTCTCTTCCTTTCGCCGTGCTCTTGATTTCTAGTAGATTTGGAGTTCTTAAATGCAGGGCGTTGTGAGCGATGGATGTGGAGCGTCTGAATTCTTGATGGAGCCACCAATGTGCCGGATGAATAGTTTGCCAGCCTGCATCCAACGGCGCGCCAATCTTCTCATGGGATTCGGCCTCGGTAGAGCAAAGAGGCGGATCTTCAGGCATTGAAGGGAGAGGTGCTGAAACTCCCCAGCCACCCCACGTCCGAGCATTGAGAGCGGCAGCTGGCCTCGGGAGGTGGGGAGGGGGGAGGGGAGGGGAGCGACTTGATATGCGTTAGGCTGGTCATAGTGGGGAGTAACTTAGCTAGTAACATAACGCACCCCAAGACAAGTTTGCTTATGTGGCAAGTAGTTAATGAGGAGAGAAGTGTTTGTGGTAACATAATATGTTACCGTAACATAACGCATCTCAAGGCAAAATGAGTCTACATCTAAATAAATGAAGATTTACATGGTACCACACATATGTTACTATCCATTATGAAAGTAGTAACATAGACTAGTAAGATATGCATGTTACTAGTCTAAGTTACTTTCCACTATGACCAGGGTCCTCATCTTCCGCTGCCCGCAAAAGAGGGCAAATCGTAACTTGTGTCGGCGGCCATTAGCAGTGCCAGGCTTGACTCGGTCCTCTGTCTCCTGGTTGCCGGCAGCGGGCACTTCGGGTGTCTCTAGGACGGTTATCGATCCGGATCTGGTGACGCGCCTCGGGGATGGGGCTGGATCTGGCGAGGTGGGCAGTGGGAGGCAGCAGATGGAGAAACCTGGTAGGGAGATGGTAAGGAGGGTTGGTCTGAGGAGGGCACCAGTTGAGGTGCCAGCGGGGTGGCGGGCGGCGGTGGTGTTGGCTGTGTTGGTTGCGGTCGCCGGAGTCATCCTCTCGTTTTTCCCTCAGGTACATTGTTACTACCTAAACTAAATTAGCGTTCAGAGAATATTCAGGTTCACCTTCAAATGAAGCAGCAACCGCTACAGAGCCAGCAGTGTGTCCAGCAGCAGTAGCCATACTAGCAAATCCACTAGCTCCTATAACAGGGACAAGTGCGTGCAACGTTGGAGCCAGAGCACTAAACCCTGCAGCAATCGCTGGAGCAGCTAGACCTATAAAAGATTCAGCCAACTTGAGCAGATTGCAGAAATCTCATCAATATTTTGACATTTCAGATGGTTCCGGCCATATCATAGCCCCGGAGATGGCCATCAGCGTTCCTCCGGTCAAGACGGCGGCACCAATGATCCCTCCACGCTTCTAGTTCTGCCACCTGCTATTTTGGCGACACATTCACGCGATTGCTCATCCTCTTTCGCTGCAGCCATAGCAGAGCAAGCAACCATTAACTCGATAGCTTCCTACAATGCCAAAGTATTCCATCACAAAAACACATTCAGCACAGTAATTAGAGCATGTCATTTGCATTCGAAGAGTTCTGTAACCACGGTTCTTAAGAGTTAGCAGGATGTGCATTTGTTAAATTTTTAGTAGCAAGAGAGAGAGAGAGAGAGAGAGAGAGAGAGAGAGAGAGAGAGAGAGAGGGACCATCTTGATCCACTTGACGTCGAGCCATGTCGCGAGCAGCCGGAGCGCGACGCGGTGCCGGGCGTCGTAGGCCTCCCTAATGCGGGGAGACCCGTCCTCGGCCATGTTCACATCGGCCACGCAGGCAGAGAGGAGCATGTACAGCACCGCCATCTTCCGGTAATCCTTTCCGGTGGCCGGGTCCTTGAAGCCACCGATCTCTTGTTTGTTGACCTCGCCGCCCGCTCCAGCGTCGCTCTCGAGCTCCATCGCCATCGCGTCGACGGCTTTGGCCAGCGCGAGCTCATGCTCGTACCTCTCCCCCACGGCCTTCTCGCCGTCGTCCTCGTCCTCGAAGACTTCCCGAAGAAACTGCGCGTACGATGCGACGACCAAAGGAAACATCATACTTTACCGTACGTGTCGTCGAAAGGGGGTGGATTCAAGACGATGGCATTGGCACGTACGGCTCCGATGTGGTGCTTAGGCTCGGAGGTCGCGACCGTCTTCTCCACGCCCGGCCAAGCCTTGGAATCGATCTCAAGAAACCTGAAAAAACGCGACGCGCGCATCACGCACGTCTACCATGTCATGCCGGATCAAGCATGGAAGAGGAGAGGAGAGAGGCAGGGGAGAGAGGGAGGGAGGCGAGACCTGAGGACGGGGCGGAGGAGGCCGCGGGAGTTGTGGGTCTAGAGGTCGCGAGCTTCGGGGTCGGCGCGGGGTCCGGGTCGGGGTCGTCGTCGAGGCCGTGGAAGCCGAGGAGGAGCGCGAGCGCCAGGAGCGCCCCCGCCACGTACCGCTGCGTCAGGCTCAGCGTCGTCGACGCGGCCATGCCGAGATGTCCTGTGCCTCGCGCGCGGTGGGGAAGAGGAAACGATGACGCCGCCTCGGGCGTTGGCGGGGTTGGCTCGGTTCAGGTCGGTGAGGAGGGGGCCGGGCGCGCGCGGTGGCGTGGGCGCGGAGGTTGACGTGCCGTGCGCGCGCCCGTGGCTCCGCTCTGGTGTTCCTCTCGGCTTGGGCGCGGCGCGGCGCGACGACCGGTTTCGGTCCTGACTGGGAGGCCCAAGAGGTGACGGCGCGCGGAGAACGAATGCCAAGCCCGGGCGGACTTATTTGCGAGCGATCGGCCTGTGGCAGGTGCCAATCTCAGGCAGCCCAGCAACATATTCATATTTTGGGTTACAGCCCACGTAAGGTTCGAACCTTCACAAGCGGTCTTTTTTCTTTCATTGTTTTTGAGATTGCTCCCCAAGCATACCGCCTGGTACCTTCACAAGCGGTCAGTACACGATAATTCGAAGGGAAGGTCTGAAGCCGTGAGTTACAGAACCAGGAGACCCAGAATGGCAAGATCGCTGTCTCACCAAACACAGCCACGTACGAACCCAGCAGTGGCAGCTGGCAGAGATGGAGAACGTCGAACGTACGTACGGAGATTGACAGACAGTCCGACGCTATCGTGAACGCGAAGGAAACAGTGACAATTGCACTCATCTCCCCGGCATTTCAACGTACTCGTAAATGCTGCGTTCCCTGTCAGGGCATGGCGCACATATTTAGTCCTTGTATCTGTGTGAGATGCAGCCACCGCGTGCATGGAGGCCTTGAGGATTCCGTGCATGCATGGCTGCTGCGTGCCTACCCATCTGCTGACCCTGCACAGAGCTCAGCTCGGATCACCCGTAGTACGGTTCCTGTACCGCCGCGTCCGTACGTACATCCTTTCTTCTCTGTTCTCGTTATCCGTACTAACAAAGCTAAAACTGTATATCTACGAACTCAGTTCTCTGTACTTTAAGCATTGTTTGTTCGACTTCTCCCTTTCTGTTTACAACCTTCCCCCTATCCATAGAGTGTCTGGTGTCTTCCATGCATGGACGCATCTGTATCCACTCGACTGGCGTGAAGTGCTTGGTCAGTTGGTCTACTTACTTGCAATAATTCACGGATATAGCAACGCATCTACGAGCACGTGTCATGGCGTTAATTGCTGGCTATCAGTGCTCTCAAGAAGAACGCCGAGAAGGATCCCGTGGCTCGTTCATCAATGGACGGCGCCATCAGCTTTTCTCCTACCTTTCCGACATTCCCAGCGGCTGTTGTCGCACTGTGTCTGATCCTGATTCGCTTCCCACTGAGACAGTAAAGGCATGCACGGCGAGTGTTACATCGGTGTGCTCCGTCAGGTTTGGTGGCAATATGACCAGCCGTATCAGAACGTTCAGACGATCTCCATTTATTACCAGTTTGGCTTTTGGATAGTAAAAGAATATCCTTTTGCTTATGAGATACCCCAGCCCTTTCGTGTACTGATATTTCTGTGCACTCTCATCGAGACAGCAACATGCACTGCCTGCACAAAGGAAACACATGCATTTTGTAAAGGGCCACCGACGGATCTATGATTTTACTATCAGGGTACCACATTTTAAACGAACGAGTCAATTGTCATATATAAATATGAAAAATTCGATATATAAATTTAAAATTTATCTAAACTAAAATATAAATAATTTAATACAGTCTTATAGTATAATAATTCTAATAAATAGGTTCGAAATAGATCTCTGACCGTTAGACCAAGAGATAAAGGCTATATAGTATAAGAAAATTTGTATTTTTTTAGAGGATACCATGGCACTCCCTAGATCCGCCTATATAAGGGGCTATTTCACAGGCGACTGTTTTTTTCTTCCATCAAAGTCGATTTGCTGGCCGTTTGATTTTCCTCGACGATTCGTGCTAATCGGTCAACAGTGTCGTCCCAGGTGGTGGGGTGGTTTTGCAACTTTTTTTGCGTCGATTCAGCTGCGGTAGCTGTGGGCTTTATTGGGCTTTTTTCTGTGGGCGGCACAGTTTTCAACGCATCTTGCATGTGCTTCCTCTCTCTTTATCCCGTTATTCTCTCCGTCTCCTCTCTCTCTCTTCCTCACTCTCTCCCCGAGCACTGTCGCCATCATCCACGAGCTCCGCCACCGTCATCTTCACACTGGCGCTAGAGACAACAGGCCCGTCAGATCAGGCGGGCACAACTTCGACGGCGCCTGGCCGGACCTATCTGCGGCCGGGCCCGAGCTCGACCGCCGCCAGATCTGGGCTCAAGCCTGACCGCCGCCGCCGTACTCCCTTGAGCCCCGCCGCTGCTGCCCTTCACAAGCACCAGCGTGGCCGCGGCTTCCTCGAGCTTCGACTCCGACGGCGCCTGGCCGGACCTATCTACGGCCAGGCCTGAGCTCGACCGCCGCCAGATCTGGGCTCAAGCCTGACCGCCGCCGCCGTAATCCCTTGAGCCCCGCTGCCGCTGCCCTTCACAAGCACCAGCGTGGCCGCGGCTTCCCCGGGCCCCATCGTCGGCCACCTCAAGCACCAACGCCGCCGTCCTCCACGAGCCCCGCTTCCTCAGTCGGCCACCTCGAGCACCAAAGCCGCCGTTTCCTTCATGGATGGGATTGGAGATTTTTTTTCATGGTTGATGAGTTCATGATTTTGGTTTTTAATCCTTGTTCATGATCTGAATGTACAGTTTATCCATGATTTGTTGTCCATCTTCTCATATCCGTTTTCTCTCTTGTTCATGGAGAGTGATCTCTTCGTTTAATTTTGGATCCAAAATGGTTCAAGTTTTTTTTCCTAAGATCCGCTAATTCCTGGATGGGGTTCTCTTCCATGAACCGAATTTTGCTTCATGTTTTAAGACACGGGGCAAATGATATCTTCCATAAAATTCTGTTTCATGTTCATTATCCCAAATAAAATGATTTTTTCTTCACGTTCTAATTCTTTGCTCTAAATGGAATTTTTCCTTTTGTTTATGCTTTTTCGTTTTCTGTTTTGTTACATGATTTGTGATGTTTTAATTAGTGGTTTTCAAATTTGCATCTGCCGTGAGTTTAGTTTGTTTTTCTTCTTCTTCTTTGGTGCTCTCTGTTGTACCTTATCGTTTAAAAATGTTCTGATTCGTGGTTGTTGTCTCATATGGTTCAAGTCACCGTGGTTTTCATCTTCTTCAATCTCTTCGTCAAATTTTGATTGCACGTCTCTCTGTGCTATATTGTGTGATGCAGTAATATGTCACTTTATACTGACCTTTTTTGTTAACAAATTACATACTCTCTCTGCTCAGTCGTTCGTTCCTACTTATTCTACATTTGATATAAGTTTGGTTCCTGCTTCGTATTGGTGTTTTGGTTGTGTATATGATTTTAGTATCTTTCTGTTACCATGTGGTGGATCAATGACTAAAGTATGATTTATTATCATCAATATATAAGTTTTATAAGATCATAGCCGGTAATGTTCACGATAAAATCGATTTGATTTATTCATTTATGTTTTCAAAAATTAACAGTTTGTTCCATGAGATGGATCTGTATTTTTATTTCACCCTAGTTCCTCATTAGTCCACTCTAGTTATAGTTTTGTAGTGTGTTTGAGTTGCACTAATTTTTTATTTATATGAGTGAAGTATATGTGCATTATGTATATGTGCAATATGATTACCGGTTTCATCTATTTCTAAAACAATCACAGTCTACACTTCAACACATATATACTATGATGCTACTTGCACTTTATTTATGATGTAGTTATCCTGTGCTTCTCTTCTTCTTCTTCTCTAGATCTGCCAAGGGTGATCCTCAATGCTCGACATACTACTATTTTTGGTTGTTTTGGTTGGATCGATTCCCTTGCATACCTCATCTTTGATTTGATTATGTTCAATGTTTGAGTTTGGTATTAACCATTTGAACCTTCTAATATAGGCATCTTGTTCCACTGCTTATTTGGAAGGCGTTCATCCAGAGGATATTCAAGGTTATTTTATAGTTGTAGTACATAGTTATTCCTCTGTTAAGTAATTTCAGAATAATCTGCGCCCAACCACACACCCCCATCCCTGATTTGTCATCTTTTTTGGCAATGCTATGATGTTTAGCTGAACACTAATGTACTTTGTTGGTAGTTGCACTTTACTTTTGACGCAGTTGCAGAAAATATATTTGGTGTAATTTTTATTTATAAAATGTGCAACTGACCCAATTATATTAGGAAAAAAATAAAAATGTGCAAATGCCTATATGCATAATGTGCAACTTACTTTTTTTATATGTGTACGAAGAAGTTTATTTTTTTATACGTATCATTGTTGATTTTTATTGTTCACAGCGTTTTTGAGTTTGTTGCATCACTGTATGTATATGAATGATATTTGTCGATTACATCAAACATATTTGCATTTACAAATATCAGAACTCTTAGTTTACTGAAGTTTTTGCTCAACATGATGAGGTTATTGGAGATCCTGCTCCTGTTGATCTCCGCCAGGTTGCTGTTCTTCATGCACCAGCTGCAGAGGCTGATCAAGCTGAGGTCGAACACTAATATATACTATAATGCTAGTTGCACTTTATTTTTGATACAGTTGCACAAAAAAAATTTAGCATAATTTCTGTTTAATAAATGTGCAACTAACATAAGGAAACATACATGTGTTGAACAACAATTTCTTATACATTATCTTTTCAAATGCTTATACATAAATGTGTTATATTATTTTTAAATTTATGTAGCTATGATATAAGTTGTACTTTTATTAACCAACCAGTTGCATATTTTTTTTTAAACATTAATACGGATTTGTATTTTTAGTTCCGCATAGTTCAATAATTACTAGCAGTTTTGTATTTTGTTTGAGTTGCATTAATTTATTCTTTATATTAGTGAAGGATATATGCATTATAGTCCCATACACTATCATACTAGTTGAACACATATAATTTTGATGCTAGTTGCACTTTATTTTCTGATGCGGTTGCGTAAAAAAAATTGGTATAATTTTTGTTTTTAAAATGTGTAACTAACCCAATTTTTCGTCATATTCAGAGTTGTTCTTCTTCCCGTGCTTATTGGCAAGAGTTGTTCTTCTTTTCTCACAGTAAAATCTTTTTTCCTCTTCTCTAGATCTCCCACTCACTAGCAAGAGTTCTTCTTCCCGTGCTTCTCTTCTTCTTCTTCTCTAGATCTGCCAAGGGTGATCCTCAATGCTCGACATACTGCTATTTTTGGTTGTTTTGGTTGTATCAGTTCCCTTGCATACCTCATCTTTGATTTGATTCTGTTCAATGTTTGAGTTTGGTATTAACCATTTGAACCTTCTAATATATGCATCTTGTTTCACTGCTTACTTGGAAGGTGTTCACCCGGAGGATATTCAAGGTTATTTTATAGTTGCAGTACATAGTTATTCCTCTGTTAAGTAGACTTCAGAACAATTTGTGTCCAACCACACACCCCCCTTCCTGACTTGTCATCTTTTTTGGCCATGCTATGATGTTTAGCTGAACATTAATGTACTTTATTGGTAGTTGCACTTTACTTCTGATGTAGTTGCATAAAAAAAATTTGGTGTAATTTTTGTTTATAAAATGTGCAACTGACCCAATTATATTAGGAAGAAAAAAATAAAAATGTGCAACTGCCTATATGCATAATGTGCAACTTACTTTTTTTATATTTGTACGAAGAAGTTTATTTTTTAATATTGTTGATTTTTGTTGTTCACAGCTTTTTGAGTTTGTTACATCACAGTATGTATATGAATGATATTTGTCGATTACATTAAACATATTTGCATGTACAAATATCAGAACTCTTAGTTTACTGAAGTTTTTGCTCAACATGTTTTGTATTTGTCTATTATAGAACATTTTCTTTTTTCTTTTTTCTGTCTATTATAAAATATTTTAAATTAATTTACGTATGTGAAATGTGAAATGTTAAATTAATTTTTTGTATTTGTCCATAATGTGAAATGTTAAATTAATTTACATATGTAAAAACTGAATGTTGTATACGTTACGCTACAACATTATTTTTATGGGTTGCTGTTTAATTTTATAATTTTTTTTCTTATATATGTACTATCCTTTTTTCTCTAGTGTTTTACTCATTATTAGTTTTCAGAAACATTTTGATCTTTTTTTTCAATGGGTTGTATAGTGTCGCTGATGATGCACCTCGAACACAACCTGCAAAGCCAGCATTATTTTTTAGAATCTCCAAAGTCACCCGACATGCACTTAAAGTAGAGTTTGGGATGATTAGGAATGTCGTGCGTGCTAACGTGGTGAATAGGAACTTCACACCATCTTTTGTTGTTAGCGCTACGCTTGAAAGCTTCCTTGGGCATTCGAAGTTCATCGCTGCAGATCACTACATCCATGGAGTTGTTTTAGTTGCTTTTGATGATGTCAAAGATGTTGATAAGCTGACTGCACAGAACTTCAAATTTGGTGGCGCACCATAATTGGGTTCACCAAGCTTGCTAGTGTGATTAGAGCCATGCTAGATGCTGGTGTTGAATTCAAGGTAGTGACTTTTCTAATCAATGATGAAGATGACGAGTAGTTGGTGCAAAGATAATAAATATTCTGTTGCTGTTATTTAAGAACTAAGTGTTTTGTCTCGTCGTTAAGTACTATGTGGTTTGTAACATGACAGTACTATGTGCTTTTGTTGCAAATCTAGTTAATCTGTCCAGAAGGCTCGTGGCCTCTCGTTAACCCCAAAAGACCCAAAATACACCTCAACCAAAAAGCACAAAAGCCCATGAGCCCAAACCGGGCTACCAGCCCAAACAAGAAAAAACAAAAAAAACCAGAATCAACTGAGATCTAATCAAATCTCAGTCAATTTTCTCTAAACATAGGAGGTAAACTAAACTGGCCGTCCGATTCTAATCTAACAGTGGATAAAATCGACTGACCCCTAGGAGTAAAATCAGGCGATTGTGGAGCAGGTGGACCCTTTGTTTTGGCGAGATATCACGCCTAGACAATAGGTTTTATCCTGTTATTACTTTTCATAGAAGAGAGAAGATCTTTCTCCACCTCTACAACTAAAGATGCACATAATCTAAATTATTACAAAATTTGCACCGTAAGGCAATGTTTTTTTTAATCCTGTTGTTATTCTAGAGCATGTTGTGCTGACAGGATTTTTGAGCATGTTTGAAACGTATGAATTCTCGCGCAAACTTAGAACAACAATACCTGAATTTCATACGTGGCGCTAACATAATGACCTCGGTCATGAGACAGAGAAGGAAAAATGTATGCTACCGTCACTATCAAAGGACGCCTGACGAAAATTCTATGCTACCTAGCTTATCCAACGCGCGTGTGTGACGTCGCTCGTGCGGCAGCCAAACTTATGGATCCGCCCCTGCACGGTACATGACACCCATGGCGATCTCCGGGGCGCCGGCCATGAGGACGAGAGGCTGCGCCACCGGAACGCCGTCACATCGGCGCCGGTGACCAAACAACTCGTCATCTCACCTTGACGGGTCTACCCATCAACGAACCACCATTTGCCCTCCCCTGATCAGCCTCCCCTTTACGACGGGGATTAATAATGTCGATCGTCTTGTCCCGATCAAAAACATGATGTACCTACAAATGATACGTTACTTCTATAATTAATAGTCGATCAGTAGTTCTGATGCAGGATAATGCTACGACCAGTACTTCTGCCCCTGTGCTCTGATACAACTTTTGACTACAACTCCAGCTCGCAATCTAGAGACAGGAGACATTGTTAGTGTCTCCGCTGGGATTGAAATGGAACAATCCTTGAATCATGGCATATATGGAATCAGTGTAAAATTTCAATGGCATATTTAGAACTTTAATTTTTTTAATGACATATTTAGAACTGGTCAAATTTAGTGTGGTATATTTGAAATTCTCTCGTAGAATTGGGCGTTTGGTGAGGGGTAGTACCAGATGGTGAATGGACCATGTGATTATATGTTCCTTGTTTGGTTTGAAGAAACGAATGGGTTGGTCCGTCCCACATCGTTTTCCATCAGCAGAAAGCTAGTACAAAATGTGGGATTAGGTCATTTCACCAAATTTAATGTATCATCTCATGATGGACCAACATATGATGGATTAGTGTTTCCTCAATACACTTCAATAGTGACCACTAAGACTTGGGGAATATTAGTCTTTAGTTAGTGCGTCCTTATTGCGGACTAGTAGTAGGTGGAGTTGGGGGATATCTAGTACTTGGAATTAGGCTGCAGGATATATAGCTACGGAAGCTAGTCAACTGAGAAGATTTGAGAGCGATGGGCAGGGAGCACACTCCCTTTCCCCCTGCTTTGGGATGTAGATGGTTAGTTTATGATGAAACGATCACTTCACCGGAGCCTTTGCACCAATGGGACAAAACATCCTTACCACTCAAGTTGAAGCAGGCCATTGCACCAATGGGACAAAACATCCTTACCACTCAAGTTGAAGCAGGCCATGTCGCTTCAATCGCCTCAACACCAACTTTATGGGAATCTTCGAGGGATACAAGTATTGTATGCATATATGAGCGTCGCCTTTCGTCAGGGTTGGATCATCATTCTGATCACTAGCTTACTCCATCGATCATGCCCAATTCTTGCATTATTTTCCTTTCAATATAAGCTTAAATGGAGGCAATCATGGGTTATATTAGTCAAAAGGTCACATAGTAACTATCCACTAGCTGAGTACTCTTACGAAAGATAACTACTACTCTACTAGCTAACTCATTCGTCAAAGTTATGAAAGGATCGAGCCTGGTAGGCTGGTGGCTCAAGAATGTTTTGATTATCATAACAAGCTTAAATCGAAATTAAGCTCACGACAAAACAAGATATCAAGTTTAAAGCATCGTGGTCTGTACTCAACATACAACTTTTCAACTGTTCTTCATGAAGTACATCAATCCACAAATGCAGGTCCTTGTGGGACGTACTATCAAGAAAGGACCACAACAAAGAATATTATTGAGGGACGTGTTACCTTGGCCGATGAGCCTCACCAGCAGGTGCCAAGGAACAAGCCGATGTGAGAGTGAGCCTGGGTCCAACCAAAGGTGGCCTCGGACCCTGTCACACCCGAACCTATACTTGGGCCAAACCCAACCTTGCATTGATTCCTATATATCATGACTAGACCTAAGTTTGAGCCAGGCCTGCTCCTTCGCCATACGCGCTCACGGGAGGTGTAGGCCTTTGGGTAAAGTATGTCTTACATTAGGCAAGCTCGGCCCTAGTTGGTCCAAGCACCCAACGGAGGCAGGGGCGGATTGTCAGACCTCCTTAACTTAGGCGTCTATGAGGAGCTAGGCTTGAAGACGATGCCTCAAAGCCTTAGGTTCCACTCAAGCAACCCCAAAGGTTACTGATCTTTGGCTCTCCGCAGCGTCAGAAAGTAGTGACGCCCTAGGGTTCCTAAGGTTTCTGGACCTAGTGAAGTTAACATATCGAGAATACCCATGCCGTATTAGGATTTAGGGGAAAATGTGTAACTTCATCCTCTTTCTAGTACCATGTCCTCCAAGGGGACTAACTCTTGTATGGCATTGACTACACTCATAATCTTTACTCCTATAACAAATTCGGTTGGTGATGATGGTCTGTTCACTTTAGGGTCACAATAACTGTCTAATCTACTGCCAATGATTGAGATTGAGGCAGAATTCTCCACCATCTACTTTAACTTTATTTGGCAAAGAAAAATCCCTCTGTCACGTGAATTATGTAGATACACCGAGCAACGGACGAAGAATTATTTTTTTGAATCCATGTCAACGCAGACCTCCTTGAACAATGTACAACCGTGTGAATCGTCCTACCTCTGAATCCCCTAAACATACCCGGAGATCGAGGCGTCTGACCCAAGGTGCCTAATATGTACTACTCCCTGCATTCCTAAAAATAAGGCGTGTAAGCTTTCTCCTAATATTCCTAAAAATAAGGCGTACACCTGTCCTTCTTGCTATTCTCCCGAAAGTGCCCCAGTTTAGTAACTACTCTTCGCATGTGCTGAAGTGAAGCAATAAAAATCATGGAGTGTGTGCATGCATTGGTCATGCATGCAGCGAAATAGCCAAATGAGGCATCCAGGCGTTCTGGAATTAGTGACGCATGTAACTAAATATGGGTAAATTAGGAAGAAATTAGAGTTAATGGCTGCTCCTTGGTCTCGCTACTTTTGGTTAAGCGCCCTATTTTTAGGAATGGAGGGAGCAAAATCTATGGTTTAGCCTCATAGCTATAACAATCATGTTGTTGCCTCATCACGCCGTGGTTCAGCTACTCTGATGTCTTACTTCTTGATTGCTGGCAACCAACCTCTGAAGTGGATGATCAGACCCCAGTAGCTAGGCACAGCTTGAGAAGAAACAAAAGGATGTATACTTATGATGATGAAACACCTAACATGTAAGATAAGTCCTCTTTCCTTCATATTGAGCCATTTCTTATTTTGTCCTGTCTAACTTTCTTATTTGAGTACTATTAATTGTTGTATTTGTTCGTGCGCCATTCACCCAAAAATCTTCCACAAGATCGTAAAGGTTGTTTCACCAGCAAAACCAAACTATTGAATAGCTGTTCAGTATGACCTCTAATACTGTTGTGTTTGGTGGTCAAATCGTGTGCTTCCACTAACACCGGTTAGACTGATTGTTAGTGCAAGTCACCTTTTCATGCATGAACTAGTGCACTCCTTAAAAATGTATAGTTGTACTAAATTTATTTATTTTCTCCGAGGGGAAATTTGGGGTGCAGTTGCACAAATTCTCGAAGATCCGAAAATGTCATGTCAGAAAGAAGACAAATATGTATGTTTAACAGGGGGAAAAAGGAAAAGTTTTACAATAAAATTTACAGAATCTGTGACCAGCCGCTCAGCAAGTCTCAGATTATACCTTTTTTTTACAGTTTGTGTTCTTAATCATAGAACACCGTCACGCTGAACTGTAACGTAAGCATGCATGCAGCTAGCATGGGACATTGGGAATGCCCTTATTGAAGTATCAAACTTGAGTTCAACCAGAAGAAAACGAAAACATAAAAAAAAACAAAAGAGGAAACCACCAAACTTTTTCCAACGACGCCGCCACTTCGGAATCAAACACCACACACCTAGCAGGTGCAGCTGGTACATCCCACGCATGCGCATGCCGCATGCTTAACAACAATGGCCGTGCACGTACGGCATCGTCAGTTTACAAGGGGCAGGTGAGCCGGGGCGTGGGCACGGCGTAGAGCCTGGTGGCGCGCGGCGCGGTGAGGCCGAAGATGTCGCCCATGTCGAGCTCCGACGGCTTCATGCCGTCGGGCAGCGCCCAGTTGAACCCGTGCGCGAGCTGTGCGACGGCGAGCTCCAGCGCGTACAGGCCGAGCGCCATCCCGGGGCACGAGCGCCGGCCGGACCCGAACGGCAGGAACTCGAAACACCCGCCCTTGAAGTCCAGCCCGGCGGCCTCCCCCTCCGGCGTGAACCGCGACGGCCGGAACGTGTCGGCGTCCTTCCACGCCTTGCGGTCCCGGCCGATGGCGAAGACGTTGATCATGACGCGCGAGCCCCTGGGCACGGAGTAGCCACCGACGACGCAGTCCTCGGCGGTCTCGTGGAGGAGCAGCGGGATGGGCGGGTGCAGGCGCAGCGTCTCCTTGATGACGCACTTGAGGAAGGGGAGCCTGTCGAGGTCCGACTCGCTCACGTTCCGGTCGAGCCCCACCACGTCGACGAGCTCCTGCTGCAGCCGGCAGAGGTCGTCGGGGCTGTGCATCATCTCCGCCATCGCCCACTCGATCGCCGACGCCACCGTTTCCGTCCCGCCAAACATCACGTCCTGCGTTCACCGTCCGTGCATGCATGCATGCAGCCACATCACCACGTTAGTTTATAACTAGTACAAAGAAAATCATTCATATGAGAGTATTAGTAGGTCAAAGCTCAAGATCGTACACATACATGTGTCCTAGTTTATTCTTTTCGAGGAAAGAGACTCAGAAACAAGATTACGACCTGAGCAATCAAGTGCTCTACAAATGCTGGACGTTGCAAACGTCACACGTACGGCAACCAAATTGTGTCGTGGCTAATTGTGTGTCGTAGTATATATAATATATTAAAGCCAGCTAGGAAGTAGTGATGTACACATGTACATGCAAGTAGTAGAGTAGTACAGTGCAATTGTTGCATGCGTAGTGCTTGCCAGTTCTGAAGTTACGAAGTCGTAATCGTTTTCCCTTTTATTACGTGCGTTCATAGGTGAAACTGATGTTAGTCTACAGTGAAACTTAAGAAACAGACGTGGTTGGTGCAAAGGTAGGGGAGAGGTTGAGGTCAGGGGGGTTGAAGCTTTTTACTTTGGAGGGTGACACGCACCAAGATGGCCAAAGCTTATCCGTGACATAAGATGAAAAAAACGATACACAGAAAAGTGACATACACATAGACCCAATCTTGGAAATTTAAATAAATCATAAAGGCTGAATAGGACGCAGGGCAGGGTTTCAAACTCTGTGCAGTGTACCATCAACTTTTGTATAAAGTAATTCTAAGAAGACTGGAGATTGATCAATGTTCTTGATCTAACTTTGTGCTTCACTTATCTTCATATAGAGCAGGATAACGGCAAATACAAATATAATCCTACAAAGCGCACTTGTGCACTTCAAAAATCGCTAAATAATCATAGTACCAGAACACGTTAGAATATACATGTGCGCTTGTAGAAAATAACCCACCGAACAAGTAGTCGTACTCATATATACTGATGAAGGGTAGTCCTACTATCATGTATTCATGTCCAAAGTCGGTGTGTCCTAACCAGAATCGGAGAACAACTCTCGACACGTCTTTTGGAAGGAGTCCAACTCGTGTACTACGAGGACTCAAGATATGGCATAAAGAAGGAGTCCGACTCGTATACAACGAGAATTCATGACGAGGTTACCGCCTTATTCTCCATATATAAGGGGGACAGACCCCTCGAAGAGAGGACAAGTTCAATCAGATCTAGGAGCCTTAGTCGACTAGTCATCTTCAAGATCCTTTAGCCTCAAAACCCATTTCGCTGGGTTCCCTACCCGTCGAGTTCCACCTGTAACCAAGATCTCGTCGAGTTCCCTACTCGCCGAGTTCTCCCTGTACTTCATATTACATATCAATCCAATCAGAGCAGGATATATGGCTATTACCCAACTCGGGGGCCTGAACCTGGGTATATCGGTGTCGCGGAATCACGTTGACCTGAGTTATCGCCCCTCTACCATATACATCTGTGCTGTACGAGTACGCGTATCGGTACCCCCCATATACCATACATCGACACATACTAGAGATCAAACTCTTATGTGAACAATAGTACGTTGGACCAAAAATGCCCATAATAGAGTAGAAATGTTTTGTTCTTTTTCTGGTTTTGTAGTAGAAAGTTTGCATGCAACGATCGTCGTCCTTTTTGTTGATTTATATGTACGGCATCGATCTCTCCTCAATCCATTTTTTGAATGGATAAGTTTTTTCTCTCCTATCATATTCGTAATGAAGTGCAAAGTGTACACGTACTACGTACGACTCTCAAGGCAAGTAAGCATGGCAGCCAATAAATCAGTTTATTACGGTAAATCTGCGGATTTAGAGGTAAAAACAAGTCGATTGGCTTTTTCTCGTTTCATCTCCTAATCAGGAGCGGTAATTAATTAATTAGGGTAAGTTAAGGTGCACGTACCATTATGATGGCCTTAATGTTGTCGCGGGTGAGGCGGAGGGTGTTCTGCAGGTCGTCCCCGCCGTCTCCGGCGGCCTTCCCGCCGGCCGGCTTCGCCTCGGCGAGGAACGCGAGCATGTCATCCACCATGTCGGCGTCGGCATCGTCGGGGTTCTTACCCCTCTTCATGTGCTCGTCGATGATTTTGTCGATGAACCTGTCGAGCGCGCCGCGCGCCGCACGGAGGCGCTCGTTGATGCCCTGCGGGTCCATCCAGCTGAGCCACGGCATGAAGTCGCCGATGTTGAACGCGCCGAAGAGCTTGGAGAACTCCTGGAGGATGGCGATGAACTCGTCCTGCCCGTCGCCGTCGGTGGTGCCGAACGCGGCGCGGAAGATGACGTTCTTGGTGAGGTTGAAGATGAGCTCCCCGAGGTTCACGGCCTCGTCGCCGGACCGTGCCACGGTGCGCACGAGCGCCGCAGACTCCTCGCGCACGGCGAGCCACGTTTCGGCGCGGCGCCGGCTGAAGAGTTTCATCACGCAGAGCTTGCGCATCTGGCGCCAGAAGGGCCCGTAGTGCGCGAACGCCATGTCGGCGCGGTCGTAGGTGAGGTAGGTGATGGCGATGGTAGCCGGCCGGTTCGAGAAGGCGCCGTCCTGCGCCTGCAGCACCTCCCGCGCGTACTCCGGTGTCGACACCGCGAAGGTGTGGAGCCGGCCGAGGCGGAGGTACAGCAGCCCGCCGTACTGCTTCGCCAGCGCCGCCAGGCCGCGGTGGGTCAGTTGGTCCATCATCGACATGTTGCCGATGATCGGCAGCGGCTTCGGGCCCGGTGGCAGCGGCGCCTTGCCCCGCCGCTGCCGCTGCATGATCACAAAGACCAGCGAGGCGACGAACAGCCAGCTCAGTGGATCTTGGAGCCATTCTAAGGCGATCTTGGCCGACGCCACCATTGGTGATTCAAAGAAGCTCTCTTTTTGGTTTTTTCTTGGTATTTGTGTAGATTTTAGGTTGATGAGTTGTAACGCTCTTGGAGTAGAGCTGAGGAGAAAGGTGGAGGGTGCACGGTTTATATATAGTTGGAGGAGTAGGTGAGGAGAGAGGGAGATTCTTAGGAAGAGACTACTGGCCAGTAGGAAAATATAATCGAAAATTCTATCCAGGTGGCGGGAAAGCCCGAGGCTCGGCCCGAGCTCATGCTGACCTGGTCCGACCTGGTTCAGCTCGGTACTCAAATGGGCCGAGCCCGAGCCTCTCTCCTGGCTTCCTTCATAAAAGAGCTAAGCTTGAGCTAGCCCGCGAGCCGCTCGCCAGGCTCGTTTGACTCGGCCTTGACACCCCATCTGCAGGCTGTTTGGGCGCTTGGCCCATTTTCATGCCCTTAGGGCTTAGGTGACTTCTCCGCAAACCTGCTACTCCCACACCCGCCCGCTCCGCAGTCCCGCTGCTCCTGCACCTGCCCGCTACCACCACCTCAGGTCATGCCACCATCCCGCGCCTGCTCGCCTTCCTGGCGACGCCTGCCTCCCCTAGGCCCCAGCATCTGCCTCCGCCATCTAGCGTCCGCCTCTCCCCCAGCGCCCTCGTCCCCCGATGGCCAGCGGCGCCCGCCTCCCACAGGTGGCCAGGCCCCAGCCGCTGCTTCCGGCCTCCCTCACCTGGCGCGGTGACACCCGCCTCCCCTAGCACCCACCTCCCTCGGCTCGTGAGCCGGCTCAAGCTAGCTTGAAGCTCATCTAGGCTCGAGCCAAGCCTCATTTCTGGCTCATTTGTGTTAGTGAGCCTAGCTCGGCTCGGCTCAAAATTTGGCGAGCTCAAACAAGCCAAGCTCTAGCAGGCTTGACCTTGGCTCGTCGCCACCCATAGATGTCTTCCGTAATGACGCACGTGTCCGTTGGATTAGGGGATGGCGTCGGTTATTATCTGTTGGATTAAAAGGATGGCGATGGCTATTGTCCGTTGGATTAAGGCGATGGCGCCAGCTATTATCCATTAGATTAAGAGGATGGTGCCGGCTATTGTCCGTTGGATTAAGGCGATGACATCGGCTATTGTTCGTTGGATTAAGATCTATTCGGACCGTGACAGTCCGGATTTGATGACATCAGCGCATTTAATGCTAAACTCAAAATTAAAAATAATTTATCTCCCAAACCGTTAATCTGATTCGTGATCCATTTTCACCGTTGGACTCATCTCGACTGGGGCTTCAAAACTAGATGCGATGTTGATATGTTTTGATAAAACTTTTTTTGTCATCACCAACTATCAGGTTATAGTGTACTGGCTACTAAGTTAAAAATGAACACTTATCATGTTATTAGTGAACGGCTATATGTAGTAATTGATTTGTTATTAGTTATTCTGCATTGTTATGCAAGTATATAATGAAGTGTTATTGGGTAGTACTTGATGATATTAGACCATTGGAGTACTAAAATACAAGTTTGAGTGGTCTAGCAATGATGTTCACTAATCCGGTAGCTATATAAATATAACATGGTAGCTCAGCAGTAGCAACCTAGGTAACTCGTTCATTAAACCTGATAACTACTACTGATGTTAAAAAGAAATCGTCGGAACATATCAACATGGGATCTAGATTTGAAAATCTCGTCACGAGAAGCTAACAGTGAAAATGAATCATTAATTCGATATACGGTTTGTAAGATAAAGTGTTTTAAATTTTTAGAATCTTTAATTAAAGTAGCAGTTTAGATATAGTGGGATGGAAAGAGGTTGCCACGTAGGCGTCGTACCAAATGACTAGCTAGCGCAAGTTGCTATCTAGTCTTCTCCGAATATAATTGGTGGTCGGAAGGGCTGGTATATAGTAGAATGATGATGATTTCGATAGATTTGGCTTTGATCCCACTAGGTGGCTTGTAGGTAAATGTCAGGTGGAAAGACCCCAAATTGATGGTAAACTCCAGGAAACATATGGAAAAGTTCTTGGACATGATTCTCAAGAAAATGCAAGTACAGAGAAGGGAGTATTCTGTAGTCATGTAAAATTTTGAGGAAAAAGTGGATCCCAATCTGTAGATATGAAAAGACAAAAGAAATATTGTATAGTGATTTTTCTTTTCCATGAATAATTGTTTCCATATATTCGGAATGTGATTGAGTCTAATCTTTTACATGCCTATATAATGCCTCTTCATATTTATCTATTTTTTTGTATTCTTAAAAATTACAATGGTTTTAATAGAGTTCGCACTCAATTTTGTTTTTTCACCCGATATTTGCCATTTGCTTGGAATTTAACTTCGGCAATGCCAATCTGTAGACGGCCGCTATTTTCGGAACTGGGAGGCAAGATATGTGAACATGTTGCTCTATCCTACAATTAATCCTACATATACTGCTTAGGGGTACTGTCCTTACCTCAGAGCTAATAGGTCGCAATTCTTTCTTTAGTTTGACCTTATCATCACCAAGTTTGCACTATGTTACCTCAGAGACTAGATCAAACGCTTAAGATAGAACCGAGTAAGCGCATGGCATTGGCCGTCAAAATGACAGTGCGAACTCATTCAACGCAAGATCAAAGCTAATAGGTCGCAGTTCGACTAAGCTCAACAATTTTTAATCAATGGTTTGTCTAATCAAAGATGGCGAAAAGCTACCTGCTTGTGCAATTCAAAGTGGAGTTAGCTAAGTACACAATTTCTTCAGGTTGCGCACTATTAATTGGCAGCACTGTATTTTCGGAACTGGGAGGCAAGATATGTGAAAATTTTGCTCTATCCTACAATTAATCCTACATATATCGCTTAGGGATACTGCCCTTATACTAGTACAGAAAAGCTTATCCAAGACGATTGAAATAGATCATCTAAGGTAGTTATCACCTCCGCCTCCAAATAGTAGTTGCGGATATGGGACACATATCGGATGCGGTTATACAACCACCTCGGATAATTGATATCAAAGGCTGTTGCGGTTGTTGTAATTATACAACCGCTTCGGATAATGCATATCCGAGGCGGTTGCCATAAGACAACCGTCTAAGACACCAGCCGTTTTGCTGGGTAGGAATTACAAAATGGCTGTAACTTTTGCATAAGATGTCTGTTTTGACTCTACGACCACTCAAAATGAAGCTATCGACGAGGTGTATCTGATAAATTCACCCTCTAAGACAGACTTTTGTCGCTCCGAATGAAAAACCACATCTTCTGACCCTTCGTTGAACTTCTTCCCGAGCTCCAAATGCAATAATTTTTATGGATTTCGAACCGTGAAGCTGTAGAGCCGCTAGAAAAGAATATGAGAAAAAAATTAGAAATCTTTCAAAAATAAGCCAAAAAAGACACAAATCTTGAGTCGGGAGGACCTTCCCTACCTCGAATCCGAGCAAAACTCTCATATAGCCTCTGTCATGTGCCTACGAGGATGGTGACGTGAAGAGGAGATGCTCCTTATGGTGGATTTTGATGGGAAGGATGAGAGAAGGGTAGAAGGGAGGAAGGAGAGGAGAGTGGAAGGGAGAAGAAGAAATTTTGAATTTAGATCTGAGTGGAGAGATGCACTGAGGTGATGAATTATATACCCCGCGGGATTCTAAAATTTTGGGTTTTAAAATTTCAGAGTTAGCGGGATTCTGGAATTTCGGGTTTTGAACACATCTGAGGCGGTTGTGTATTTACAACCGTCTTTGATATATATTCGAGGCGGTTGCGACATAACAACCGTCTCGGATGACTTAATTATCCGAGGCGGTTACTACCGAAGTCTTTATCGGAGGTGATTGAACTGTGGTAACCACCTCAGATATGAGTTATTAGAGATGTTTTAGCCTAATCGCCTCAGATAAGACGTCTCGGATGAACGATTATGTACTAATCTTACCTCATAGCTAATAGATCGCAGTTCTTTCTTTAGTTTGTACTTATTCATCACCAAGTTTGCACTATGTTACCTCAGAGACTAGATCAGGCGGTTAAGATAGGACCGAGTAAGCGCATGGCATTGGCCGTCAAAATGACAGTGCGAACTCATTCAACGCATGGTCTGCAGTTATTCAAAGCTAATAGGTCGCAGTTCGACTAAGTTCAACAAATTTTAATAAATGGTTTGTCTAATCGAAGATGGCGAAAAGCTACCTGCTTGTGCAAATCAAAGTGGAGTTAGGTAAGTATACAATTTCTTCAGGCTGCGCACTATTAATTGGCAGCACTGCATGCACGCTTGAGAATGAATCAAGAAAAGCTAGCACGCATGATCACTTGGTCCACGCTACTTCATTTTGTATTTTGTTTTCTACTACCTAAATCAATGAAATTATCCTGCCACTTTTAAAAAATGATATCATTTAATTTGTCCATGCATGTGGTGTAGTGTCCCTGCCAAATCCATAACTAGTCCATTGGAAAATTATAATTGGCCCGGGCAGTATGCAAAGTTTTTGGATAGGTTAAGATGTAGTAGGTGGTTCTTAAAAAAAGAGAATGGAAAAAAAGGAAGATGTAGCAGGTCCATTGTCCACCGAGTTTGGGAAAAGTTTGGCAAAACTGGATTGAAATCTGCTTAATTTGGCATCACCTTCCGTGCAATCAGAACTGTATTTTCCTTAGGCCACTGCTCATGGAAAGGTTGGGCCCATTGTGGTAGAGAAAGGACAATAATACCCTAGGTTTAGCTTCCTCCAACAGATGGCAGATGGTGTAGAGGACTTCGATCGACTTAGTATAAACAGAGAACTCTCCTGGGTCCAGCGGTAGGCGTACAAAATTTTCTATGTTCGACTCTCACTTCTATCCAATTGAATCTAACTGAGAAGATGTGTGAGCGTAAATTTTACATCTCTTATCTCGAGAAACAAGTACCATATCGGTTTGTAAATAAACGTGATGCTACAAATAGTCAAACTTCTCTAACTTTAATAATGCTATAAAGAATCAGACTTCTCTAACTTTGATAATGTATAATACTCCTATGCAAAAGGTATTTAGATTAGTTAGGTAAAAATAACACCGCTAGATTATCATAAAAAGATTATCACAATATAATAATTTTATGATTTTTCTTAATATATATATTTATGAAAATAAAAATAGTCATAGTTAAATCTTGAAAACCATGTTCATGTTAAAAAAATCGTGTATCTAAACTAAAAACTAAAAACTGGGTTCTTTCCAAGAAGGCCAGGATGTTGCATCCCATTTGGAGAACCTTAGACCAAGTTAAGACTCTCCAAACACGACCTAAGTTACCAAGTACAAATTGTGAGCCCCACGAGGGCCTACAAATTAGCGATTCAGCTTGTTCAACAAACAAGAGGAAATGGACGAAGACATTGTCAATACCATTTCAAGAGTAGATACTATCCACTTATAGTCAATCGACTTCAACCGTCGTATTGCCACAGATACACTTCACCTAGTCACAACAAATCGGTTATCTGGTTTATGTGCTTTCACGTTGTGTTGTCAAACACTACTACATACTAGGTTATTACAAATGGTTTAGAAACTCCATAATAGTCAATTTTTCAAACCATTTGTTTTTCTAAGGGTATGTGATGATTTAAGGTTATCGCTCAAGATGGCAACAGGTATCCGATACCCAATACCCGGCGGGGATTTACTCGTTCAGGAACTAGGTATGGAAAAAAATTACCCACGGGGATGCTAATGGGCAAAATGTATTGCCCACCGAGTAAACTGGGGATGGGGACGGGACCCTGTGGTATAAAATCAAACAAAAAATAACCATATACCACAATTCAGCCCACAACTAGTCCATTTTTTATTGGGTACATATACCCGTCGGGGCCCTGGTAATCGACGGGTAATGGGGACGGGGAAAAATCATACACGAACAAGTAAACGGGTACAGATAGCGAACAGATTAGAGGAGGTAGGTATCGGGTACGGGGATCTTACCCCGCCGGGTATATGTTCTTGAGTTATCGCAGGCAGTTTCCAAGCCGTTTGTGATAAGGCTTATCACAGACGGTTCTCGCCAAGAGCTGTCTAGGATAAATTTACATCAATGGTTCTCTCAGAGAGCCGTTTGTGATATACTGTTTAAGAACCGTCTATACTAAGCCTTCACAGATGGGCCGTTTGTAAGAGTCGTTTTTAAGAACCATCTATACTAAGCCTTTTAATTCCTACATTATTTTCTATTTACTGGTTGCCTCAAGAAAATAGTCATGCCCTTTAAAATCAGCAGAAATAGAACATATATACATCAATACATTCACACTTTCAATAGTATATTGTTCTAAGGCAACACAGTTGAGGAGAAGCCGCAGTTTAGAAAGAACGCCTCAGACTTGCCCATTTTAAGTAATTACACATTGGTCGACAATGGTTTAATTGTGCAGGTTTAGGACAGTGGCTAATGCAATGTTGACCTTGTTCTGAACCCTAAACCCTTGTAAACCATCATGCATAATTTATAAGTGAGTTATTTTTCATCATTGGCCTAATCACAATCAAGATTAAACAAACTACCATCATCTATAAAACTTGTATCACATTAGTCGGTTATACCAATCACACCATTCTAATCTATCCATGTCATGCGAGATCATTCTCACATGACGGACAATTTAAAATGATTAATTGACATGACCGCTAAATGGTAGAAATTTCACAAAGTATTATCATCTACAAAACTTGTACCACATCAGTCGGTTTTTTGTCAATGAAAGCCCGAAAGCTTTGGCAAGCTGAGGAATCGCACGAGAGGTGGTGGTAATCCAACGGGTTACCACCACCCCTCCTACGCAGGAGCGCAAGAGAGGTGGGGATAACCTGTCTGTTTACCAGCACCTTTCTCAAGATTTATCGCCTTGCTGCATAATATTTAAGGAAGAAATATTATGCATTACAATTTAGAAAACTGCCTCAGAAATACCCATTTTAAACAACCGCACATCGGTCCACAAGGTTGTAGTGGCACAGGGTTTAGAGTTGGGGTTAGTTCGATTTTAACATCAACCTAAACCTTGAACCCTTATAAACCAGTATGCACAATTTATAAATGTATCTTTTTCATCATTGACAAACGACTAAAGCAAAGATTAAGCAAAGCATCAAAATTGAGCAATTTGTACCACATAAGTCTGTCAAATAAATACGTTTAGGGAGCCCATCGGACACCCCATATGGACTAATTTGACAAAGTATAGAAATGGTAGAAAATTTACCAATGCTTGTACCACATTAGTTAGTTGTGTCGATCAAAGCACGAAAGCTCCCGAAAGCATGTGAAGACTTCACAGGTGGGGTGGCAGCAAGTCATCAGATTACCCCCCTACCTCTCTTGCGATTATGATAGTTGCCGGAGCCTCCAGCCTGTCATTAACAGAAACGCGAAAATGGTAAAAATTTTACCATGAAATTCATGTAACATCATTCTTCATTCATGATTGCATCAAGGACTTGTTGAAATAGCGGCAAGCATAGAAGAGTTCTATCAACAACGTATTCTACCACCCGTATACAATAGAACTCTTCTGCAGCGTATACGGATGTAGAATTCTTTGCTAATATAACTCTTCAAAGAGATCGTTGCTACTTCAACTGAGTCCTTGAAGCAAGCACAACACATGTTTGATTTTTAAATTATATTGATTGTAAACCCTAATTAATGGTAGAAATATGTCTCAGAATTGCGGGTACGGACACATTTGACAAGGCCTCAATTGGTTTAGGGTTTAAGATATTGAGTACAATGCAATTTAAACCAAACCCTGAATCTTAAACCACTGAGCCCTTGTAAAATATTAATGATGCAGCCATTTTCATCATTGACAGCCCTAATTAATTGTAAACATCTATTAAGCTACAAAATTCCAAGCTAGAATTATCTAACACAAATTGATTTCACATCACAATCATTACACAATGAAACAACCACGACTTTCTTCATTTTTAATGGATATTTAAGTTTTAATCATATTTTTTGCTAGATACCCTAACAACCATATGCAATCAACGAGAATAATGTACAAGAAATTTACAAGATCAATTAAGCTACAATTTTTCAAGCTGCAGTCATCAAACACAAATCGATTTCACATCACAATCATGATCAAAAATATTAACCAATCATGTGACTAGCGTGAGGGCGGCGCTATCGTCAGGGTGGAGGAGGAGGCCGGCGGCTCGGTGTGGTAGAGGAGGCCGTAGTCATGGAGGAGGAGGTGGGCCTGTCGCCACGGCGGAGGAGGAGGCCGGTGGGTTGGTGCAGAGAGGAGGCGATGCCAACGTCAGGGAGGACACATGGTAGCTCGGTGCGGCTGAGGTGGCTCAATGTGGCATTGTCGTCATGAAGGAGCCTCGGCACTGACGTCGTCGCCGTGTGGTGCCGTCGCCGTGGAGGAGGAGGAGGAGGAGGAGGCGCCGTCAGGGACTGTGACACCGTCGAGGAGGAGGAGGAGCAGTAGGTGGCGTCGTCGGGGACTGTGACATTGTCGAGGAGGAGGTGGTGGTGTTCAGCTCACGGACAGGGAAAAGGCCGTTAGGGAGGGAGATCGGGTGGTGTAGGGGACGAGGAGGAGGAGGCAGTGGTAGTTTTAGTAAGTTAGAGTTTGGCGTGAGGGAGGAGGAGGAGGAGACGACGAATGTTTTGGTAAATTAGGGTTTAGCGTGAGGAGGAGAATTTATAGGGGATAGAGTGGATCTAGGCCAACCTGAAAAAACTATGTTTCGCATTCGCAGATAGATTGAAACAAAACCGTCCTTAATAGCACAATCGGTTTTATCTTTAAGCCGTATGATATGTGGCTATCGTAAACAGTTTTATTTTAAGAATTGTCTGTAAACTGATTTAGTATAATATCTATTATAAAATTTATCAAAGATGATTTTTGAATTTTTTTCCGTTTAAAATAGAGTCTGGAACTAAGGGTGGAAACGGGTAACGGATAATCCGTATTATCCGGTATCCGTATTCGAGAAAACACCAATATGGCAAGCAATATCCGTATCAGGATTGAAAACGGATCCGGATTCGGATAATATCCGGATTATTTTTCCGGATACAAATACGGATACGGATCCGACAAATAAAACGGATACGGATACGGTTTCGGATATATCCGTATCCGGATTGAAAACGGATCCGGATTCGGATAATATCTGGATTATTTTTCCAGATACAAATATGGATACGGTTCCGGATGTGGTTTTTTAAACAAGGATGATTGCATAGCATTTTTCCTTAATGTAATTACTTATTGTGTTGTAGGTGCTCCCAACCGTGTGGAACCTTCTTCTTGAAGCACTACATGTCTACAGCCATGTAGGCTTCAGACTTGGAAGGTTCCAAGTTTCTTAGACGGACTGATGACCGCTATCTCAGCTCTTATATTATGTAATTTATGTTTGCTACATTTAGACATGTTCGTTGTTATTTTGTGTGGCTTGAACATGAACCTCTAAACAGTTATGCAGTATGTCTACATGGAACATATTACTATCGTTATTATCTATGCGAAAATTATGACTATCGTTATTTATCTACGTGGAACGTATTATTATCGTTTATCATGGATTGAATATATATATATATATAATTATCCATCTATTAGTATCTGTCATGTATTTATCTTATTTATCTTATTTCTTTTTACCGTAGTCTGTCGTTAAAGTTGTTGGATATCCGTATCCGATTCGAATTGATTAAATATCCGATCTGTATCCGTATTCGAATAACATCCGATCCGTATTTGTATTCGATAACATCCGTATTTGTATCCGTATTTGTTTTAAAAATATGGAAACGGATATGGGAAGAGCACTATCCGATCCGTATTCGATCCGTTTCCACCCTTATCTGGAACGACCGTTTCCGTAGCAGCGCAGCTTTATACGTACGCTACCTTTTTATAATCGATCGCTTCTGTCCCCAGAAATGGTTTACGTGCTAGAAATTATTATAACTACATACTACTCCCCATGGCCATCATGGTTGTTTGTCGAACAACCGCATAAAGGTATATGCAGCTTGAAGTATTATCCAAACTGTGAAGCCACCAAACCTGAAATGTACTGGCGAGCCATGCCTAACTTGCAAGCTTGTGCGACATTGCTAAATTAGTTACGATCGAGACGGTGATGTTGCTGCTTCCCATAGAGATCTCATTCCGTTACCAAAACCTGACAAGATATCTGGTACTGTATAAATTCATCACCAACTTTTGGCATGAATTCTGGAAGTATCACACCAGGAGGACAATGCTAATCAGATTTGCCCTATTCTTTCTTACCCTTTTCATATATAACTAGCACACTACCCTGTATAATTGCATGAGAAATATATTTAGTTATTTTTATTTGTTTATCTGTATTTGTGATATTAGATCAATACAAAAAATAAAAATTTAAATCACGAGCCAGTCCGCTAGTCATTGTACTGAGCCGTCTATTTAGATACAATTATTATGATCTATCAGATGTGATATGTTTAGATACAATTATGATGATCTATCAGTTGCGATTTGTTTAGATACAGTTATGAAGATCTATCAGTTATGATTTGTTTAGGTACAATCACGAAGATCTACATGTTGTGGTCCACTAATAATAAAAATGTCCACTAAATTAATGGTCAGATATTTAAATAATTTAATTATCTTTATTTTTTTATCTAGAAGCCAGCCCGTTAGTCATTGTACTTAGTCATCTATTTAGGTATAGTTATAATGATCTATCGGATGTGATCTGTTTAGGTATAATTATGATGATCGATCGGTTGTGGTCCTCTAATAATAAAAGAATATACTAAATTAATGGTTGGATGTTTTATTTTTATGAGAATTTTTAGACTTTATCTATGTTTTTAATTGCATTGTACCCTATAAATAGATAGATTTGTGATTCTTTAATATATTTTTTGTTGAAGCAGCTTTCGTATTTTTCCACAATGCCAAATATAAACTGTCGTTTCTCAAAAAAAATAAAATAAACTGTCGTTGTATTGTTTTTCGAGAACGTCAGACTGTCATTATAGACGCTCAATCTTTTTCTCTCGTACACGTACAATATTATCTCTTTTCAAGATTCTTTGGCCGCTTATTTTGAAAATTTGTTATATTTCTGCATAGTTCCTTCTGATGTTTCATTATGCTTGAGATTTGAGACGATAAGGTGCTAAAAATTAAAAGACAAAATGATTACTATAAACAGATGTTTCATTGTGCTTGAGATTTGAGACGATAAAGTGCTAAAAATTAAAAGACAAAATGATTACTATAAACACACATTTCTGACATGGAGCTAAATAGAGATCTCATAATTTTTTACAAAATAATCTTTTTTCAATTATATTTTAAAGATAACTCGTTATGAAAAATATTTCTAAATCTCGTCACAAAAAATATTTCTAAATATGACCCTTTTAGTGATGCCACTGAGCACGACACCGCATGGACACTCTGTGGCGCCTCAGACCTTGTCCCGCTAGCAGCCCCGCTGCCGTGGCCAGCTGACGTGGCATGGTCTGCAGTGTCACGCATAGCTGCAATGCCACTCCCTAACACCGCAGTTGCTATAACCACTCATGATTTTACCATAACTTGGACCCCTTTATCTAACACCACAAATTTACCCTCTTTGGACCGCATTTCATACACCTAACATCACAGATTTACCATCACTTCAACCCATTTTGTTTTACCTAACACCACAAATTTACCACTCTTTGGACCACATTTCATGGTTTTCAAAGAGTAGTAAATTCGTGGCATGTAAAACCGTGATGTTAGATAGAGAAGAAGGGGTCCGAGTCATGGTTAAATCAGTAAATAGTTTGTTGCTGATTCTAGAATATAGTTTCTCTTTTGAAATGTCATCTTAATAAGATATTTTGTTCTTTTTTTCTATATGTCCAGAACATGGTTTACTACAAGATCTCACGTGTGGATCATCAAATATTGAACCCAGAGCAAAGATTTGCTAGTGATATTCCTAAGTTTTGAGTATAACAACTGCAACGCCACGCATGCGGACGCCGAAGCTGCGGCGTCGTGAATGCTAGCACTGCAGACCATGCCACGTCAGCCAGCTACAGTAGCAGGGTTGCCAGCGGGACGAGGTCTACAGTGCCATGGAACGTGGCGCCGTAGAGTGTTCCTGCAACACCATGCCACGTGGTGCCGTCAGAAGAGTCAGATTTAAAAACATTTTTCAAAACAGGTTATCTTTAAAATATAATAAAAAATCATTTAGTCAAAAAAATTCGAGATCCCGCCCTTAGTTCTCTAGAATTCTCTATGGACACATGTAAGCAAAAATGAGAAGAACGACAGGAACAGCAAAACCCAACCAGAGTTTAATTTTTCTGTTTGGAAGAGTGTAGCTCGGGAATAGTTTTTCTCCAGCTCTTATGTACGTCAAAATTTACCCTCGGCACATGCGCACCTAACCCACCCAACCCTTATAGGTACTTTCCAGTCAAAGTTTTGTACCATAAACATACTCTGGAACCACGCAAATTTGAGCCTATTTGGAACGCAAGAAATTCATGAGTTCTACATGGAGCCCGATGGATTTTGATATTCTCGAACGAGAAAAACCAGCAGTTCTAATTCTACCTTGCCAGATTTGTACTTTGAAATGAAGAAAAAAGCTCGTAACTCCTTGCTAGCCAAATAAGAATCTCAACCCATTCTCTAAAATTAGTTCATTATATCTTCGTATAGAGAACATCTTTAAAGATTCTTTCTCTATTTTGTTAAGTGCTTCAATCTATTTCTTAAATCTCGTTCCATATATTTTACTCACCTATATTTTATTAATATCTTATAACTAACAAAATATTTCTAACGACTACCAACGGTCATATTTCCAACGGTTAAATTTCTAACGGCCATATTTATAACTATATTTCTAATGGCTATTTTTTTATCTATACATGCAAGACTATTTGCCTGCTTGTTTCTCCAAGCCATTCGCCTTGTTCCTCCTCCTCTAGCACAGCCAAATGAGTTGTCGATCTCTCATGAGTTCGTCGTCAATGACAACAACGACGAACGTGTTCTAGCAGCATTACACGCAGCACACAATCAGTATGAGCTGATGAATGCTCCAATCAGCGCAGTTCTATGCCTGGACATCGGGTAATTCGTCGTGATAAAGAAGCCAGGCATTTTAGGCTATACAAAGACTACTTTTCAAAAGCTCAAACCTACGGCCAAGCTATCTTTCGGTGCAGGTTTGAAATTAGTCTATATGATTAAGTGAATTTTTTGTTGACCCTCTTGTCTACGGCTCATTCTTCTTTTCCATGCAGGTTTAGAATGACTCGTTCATACTAATCTCTAGCCATGCCGACACCAACATGTTGTCTTCCTTACCGCTGAAACTTTTTAATCTCTTCAAAATTGGTTTCACGGAGGAGTAGCTTCTACAGTTGGCGGTTGTTCTTCCTCTTGTGGGCTATCAAATTGTCTCTCATCCTAATATGCATCGGTGTTACCCTGGCTCAACAAGTTCATGTAACCATTCATGGAGGCAACCTACAATTAAAGTATAATTTGCACAGGAGACTATTGTTCTATTTGACCAACACAGTGAGCAAAGCAAAGCTGGGGAGCAACCAGCAAGCACAGTAGCAGCCAACAACAACAAGCATAGCAGCACAATCTATCGCAGCAACCAAATCTCTCACAATCTCTCAAAATCCCTCTCCAAAATATCCCTAATCCTTTCTCTCTCTCCAATCCTGCCTCCCCAATCCTACCTCTCTCTCTAGCACCATAAACACCCGCCCCTCCCATTCCTTCCTCTCCACCGCCCCTCCCATCGTCTTCAACCTCAGCTCCCTTGCTCCTTCTCCTTGCCGTCTTTCCCTGCTCCTCCTCCAGCTCCCGTGCTCCTCCTTCTCGCGGCCTTCCCCGTCCGGCCCACTGCCGAGCGCCACGCTGCCGCCTTCACTGTCGATGCCATCTGCAGTGCCACTGACTTTCCCCGTCTCGGCCTCCCCTCGACCCCCTCGTCTCCACCTCGTCCGCCCGACAAGTGGCAAGGATGCAAGTGGCGGCGACCATGGCAGCGGCAGCAGCACGAGGAACAAAGCGGCGGTGGCGACGGGAGGCACAGGAGCTCGGTGGGGGCAAGGTACGTACCCTCGACGAAGATTTTCAGGGGGAGGGCAGCGCGGGGTTGGTGAGGAGGATGGCAGTTGCTTGATGCTGACCCCTCTCCCTTCTGTGACTTTGCCAAGCGATAGAGATGGGATGGCGACTCTGCAGATTTGCCAATGCCCTTGCTGACCGGGTTGGAGAGGGTGTTTTGGTGAAAATCGTCAAAGATAGCGATAGGGAACCTGTTGTCGACCGGGTTGGAGTTGCTCTTGGTACTGACACTTCGCTGTCACGGGCAATAGCTACCGCTACAAAGCTAGTACACTCGCACCGGCATGGCGAGGTCTATAAATTTTGTAGTTTATTTTTTCGATAATGGAAGATTTATTAAGAATATATCATCGTATCAAGCTGATATAACCGCATAATTCTACTCCTGACCTCTACATAAATGCACACAGCAAAACACAGAACGCAAAGTAACATGAAGATTCAATCCACGCAACACAATAAAAAAGATACTCGGACATTAATGTGAAGCGGCCTCAATCCGAAGCCTAGACCACCAACTATGATGGGTAAACACATCCCTGGCCACCTGCTCCAGTTGCCTACAAGCCGCTAACACCAGCTGTCGCTGAAGCCAAGACCAGGAACGGGGCCATTGAGTACATAAGTAAATGACCTGCAATGGAGAAGAAATTGTTCACTTGTCAAAGACCATATCATTTCTGCAAAGCCATAGCGATCAGCAAAGAGCTGACGCCCCAATGAGGATATGGGCTCTCCCATTTGCACTGATACCTTGCAGCCAATTACTAAACATATTGGAAACACTGCGAGGTGGATACAAATTGATTGCCACCTGAACGATAGACCATACAGACAAGCAAGTTTACAATCAAAGAACAGATGGGTGATAGTTTCAACATTATCACAAAAACTGCATTTATTACTTCCCTGCCAGTTACGTTTTATGAGGTTATCTTTGGTCAGTATCACTCCTCAGCGCATATACCATAGAAAAATCTTCAGCTTCGGTGGAATTTTTAGTTTCCAAAGGTGCCTGTTCTTTATTGGGCCATTTGCATGCACAAGAGCTGTATCAATGGAGTTAACCGAAAACTGCCCAGGCCGGTGTAATTTTCATCGGAATTCATCTCTCCCTTGTGATAAATTAACAGTGATAAGATGTTGTAGCAGGTTATTCCACGCCACTAACTTGGTTCCAATGAAATCCCTCCTGAAGGAGACATTCGGCGGAAAGGTGCTCATTATCTGTGCCAACGTATCGTGCTTATTACGCACAATCTGGAACAAGCTTGGATCGTGGAGCAGCATGCCGCGTAGCCATATGTCCTCGTAGAATCTTATTTGGGTGCCATATTTAATATTAAAGGTACCAAAGCGAAAAAAGAGCCGCTTAACCTTCATTAAACCAGCCTAGAAATGAGAGTCTCTTGGTTTCCATTCAACCTGGGAGAGGGATTTTGATCCCATGTACTTATTCCATAACATCTCCTGTCATATCCCATCCTTAGACAATAAATTAAACAGCCACTTGCCCAATAAGGATATATTTTTTGCCTCAAGGTTCTGGATCCCTAAGTCACCCTAGTCCTTAGGACGACATAAAATATTCCATCTCGCTAATCGGTACTTCATCTGATGACACTCGCTTTGCCAATAGAACCTAGACCGAAAATAATCCAGCCTACGGAGTACACCACGAGGAAGCTCAAAAAAGACATCATATACCGGAACTGAGTTGATAAGAACAAGGCGTCCTCCTTTAGAGAGATATTTTCATTTCCAACTACTTAGTTGCTTTTCAAGTCTTTCTTTGATGCCGTTCCAATCCGAATTTTGTAGCTTCCGGAAATGAATTGGGATGCCCAAATATCGGATTGACAATTGCCCCATATCACAACCGAATAGATCCTTATATTGCTCAGCAGTCTCCTGTGCTTCGCCAAAGCAGAACAATTCACTTTTGTGAAAATTGATTTTCAGCCCGGATAATTGCTCAAACGTACAGAGCAAGAGCTTCAGGTTTTGTGCCTTTTCCAAATCGTGATCCATAAAGAGGATTGTGTCATCGGCGTATTGTAGAATGGATAAGCCCTCGTCAACAAGATGTGGCACGACACCACCTATTTAGCCGTCTGCTTTGGCACGCTCAATCAAAATGGCAACCATATCAACAACTAAATTGAACAAAATTGGAGACAAGGGATCACCTTGGCGAACCCCCTTTTTTGTTTGGAAAAAGTGGCCAACATCGTCGTTAACTTTTATAGCGACACTTCCTCTGGCCACGAAGCTCTCAACCCAAGAATACCACTTAGGGGAGAAGCCTTTCATCTGGAGAGTCTGCAATGGGAAGGGCCATTTGACTTTATCATACAACTTTTCGAAGTCAATTTTGAATATAATCTTGCTCAAGTTTTTCCGGTGAAGCTCATGAATAGTCTCATGCAGGATCACCACCCCCTCAAGGATGTTCCTACCTGGAATGAAGACCGTTTGTGTAGAGCGAACCAGGCGGCACGCAACACTATTCAGTCGGTTATTTGCCACTTTAGTGAAAATCTTGAAGCTAACATTCAAGAGACAGATAAGACGATATTGTTGAATCTGACAAGCATCTTTTATTTTAGGGATGAGAGTGATCTCTCCAAAATTAATGCTATGTAAAGGTAGCTTGCCAGCGTGAAATTCCTAGAACAAGGCCATCAAATCATGTTTGATATCCTCCCAAAAAAGCTTGTAGAACTTTGCCCAAAAACCATCAAGAAAGGGTGCCTTATAGCATTCCATTTAGAATACCACCACTCACTTCCTTATCCGTGAAAGGAGCAGTGAGGAAATCGATATCAGCCTCCGATACGTGAGGTATATCGTCACGCATTGATTCAATTGTGGAAAAATGATTCGTTTCAGCCGGCCCAAAATGTTGTTTATAATGCGTGAGAAAAGCAGAGACTGCAGAGTGCATGCGCAGCTAGAGTTCGTTGTCGCAGTTTAATTTGTCGGCAGCTCAAAACTCACGTCCCGTGATTTTGTCAACAATGGAAGTATGGAACAGTATTACTAGCTATCAAAAAAGGATATTTTCTTCATTTTCTTTTGGCTCGTCACTATCCATGGAAATGGTATTTCTCTCTAGTAATTTCTGTGGTTGCTTTCTTTCGAAGGCTAGTTATGGACGTTTCTTACCTTGGTTGGTGGAGGAGTTCAGTTAAACTAAGTTTTACAATGGGATCGAGTCACCCAGCTGGGTCCCCTGCTCGTGGTGGATTAGGCTATGGACCTAGAGATACTCTGCTTAGCGCATCTCTAACCCAATGTATCTATTATAGTATCTAAATCCTCTACACTATCCAATAATAAAAGTTATACACAGCCACTCTAACTTTTTATATCTTGCTAAATACATCTTTAATAATATGATGTCTTTCTTTAGTCATAGCATATAGAATTTTACTGACGTAGAGAAAAAAGAGTGAAGAGAAATAACTTATGTTCTTTAGTTAAGAAAATGCTAAGAGAAACTTATGCCCCTGATATTAAGGATATAAGAAACACAAATATTATATTTAAAATTAGACAACCTTCTTTTATCATTGTACTATGTATTTTTATTACCATATCTGTCAGCGATACGGGGAACGGGGCCCCCTAAACCGCGGGAAAATGTCTAACTTGACGCCGCGTCACCAAGAACGTGTGAGTCGAGGGGAGGTGCTCGAGGGCTCACCCCCGAGCGCTGGATCCACTCAGACGTGGGAGTCAAGAGGAGGTGCCCGGGGGCTCACCCCGAGCACTGTGTCCACTCGGCCGTCAAGGGGAGTACCGAGTCATCCCTTAAGGATGCTCCCCGAGCACCCAAGACGACTTGGTTCCCACTCGGGACGGCGGGTGCCTCTCCCAGGCAGTGGGATGGCCTAAGCCATGTGCTCGGGAATCCCCAAACACGGGAACCCCAAGCACCCTTCGTGGGTCCCTACCCAGTACACGTGGCCCGACAGGCGCATTTAATGCCTGTCTGTGCAGGCATTCCTACTCCAAGTCCGTTGTGGACAAGATGGCGGTGTCCTAGTCTATTTCAGTCCTCCCACATGATAAGTCCCGTCAGCTGTCGGTCTTAGCAAGGGATGGAACGGACTGACACCTTTTTGATTTTGGGGCTCGCCGTCGCGCGCCCAGGCGCATTCCTTCTGTCCCTGGTCAGTAGGGCCAGGGTAGTTGCAGCATGGTCCGTGACAGAGGGCATTTCAGGAAGTCTTCATCTTTTGACTTAACCACGTCATGATGACCCAGACTCCAACCAAAGCGTGACAGGAACTATTTCGCTACAGCAACTCTCAACTGCTGGTGTGGGTCGCCCACGCCCTATCCGTCAGCAACGGTGCTACTACAGTGTATTTGCCTTTCGGTCTTTGTGGTGACCCCCGGGTATATAAGGGGAGAACCAAGGCCATGAGAAGGGGGACGAAAAAAGAGAGACCTAGGAGAAAGAAAAGAGGAAGAACATCTGTGCTTCCAGGCTCATTGTAATCATCCAAACACTCATATATACACAAAAAGCAAGACGTAGGGTTTTACACCAAGAAGGTGGCCCGAACCTGGGTAAATCACGGTCTTGTTTCTATCTTCCTGCCATTCAAGATCCGACGTAGCTCCTGTTCCTCCGCTTCCCCCGGTCGAATCACAAAGGGGGTCCTTCCGGACCACCGACGCCGGTGTTTGTTCGCCGACATCTGGCGTGCCAGATAGGGGGAGCAAAGGTTTCGAAGCTACGCCGTTCATGGCAGGCCGACAGTCACATCCCAGCGGCAGGGACGTCGACAGCCATCCGCTCCAGCATGCTCGGCGCCCTCTCATGTGTAGGGGCACCACTCCGTGCCCGGCGGCACCGCAGCAACGGACGCTGCACTGTCGCAGTTCCGGCACCTAGCGTGCGAGGGTGAGTCGCATGCCGATCCACCCGTCGCCGAATCTCCCCAGCCGGTGCGGCGCCGGCTGGATTTCGACCAGTCAGGTGAGGCAGGTGCGCTGCATGCTGCATAGCTCCTCCTCCGGCACCCTCCCGTCCAGGTGGAAGTTATATCTCCTGTGGGCCCTTGGCTCTAGGAGGTAGCCAACCTGGTGGACACCGCTTGTCGTCAGGTGGCGGCCAGAGGTTCTCATACCTCCTCAAGGCATGACGACACCCGACCCGGCCCCTTAGCGACATCGCCGCCAATACCGCCGCGTCTTTCACGTGGTGAAGCGAGGGAGCTCCACGGCAGGTCCCCCATTCGGTTGCTTCTCCTGTTTTAGGAGACGGCCCAGATCTTCGCCATCGCATCAACCAGCGGAGGGAAGACGAAGATGTGCGCATCACCATCGAGCGCCATCAGGAGAGGCGGCACGAGGCAAGGGCTGACGAGGGCCAATCGTCCTCCGGCCCCGCAGCTGGTCGTGCCTACTGTCCAGTGCGCGTCCACGCGCAGCCGGTCGGGAGGGTCGGCACCCCGCTTTACGGAGCGGGCTGTCAGGCTTTTACTCCTGACCTTCGCCGCGTCAGTTGGCCCGAAAAGTTTCAGCCTGAGCTGCCGCAGAAGTATGACGGCTCTTTCCACCCGGAGGAGTTCCTCGAGATCTACACCACCGCTGCGCAAGCGGCTGGAGGAGCCGAAAAGATAATGGCCAACTGGTTCCCCATGGCCTTGAAGGGCTCTGCCCGTTCGTGGCTCATGAACCTTCCCCCGAGCTCGATTTGCTCGTGGGAGGACCTTTGCCACCAGTTCGTGCCAAATTCTAGGGCACCTTCGAGCGCCCTGGCACGGAGAGCGATCTCCACGCTGTCAAGCAGCGTAAAAGGGAGACATTGCGGCACTTCATCCAGTGCTTCAGCCAGGTTCGCAACACCATCCCCAAGATTTCCCCTCAAGCAGTTATCGTTGCCTTCAGGCAAGGTGTGCACGACGTGAAGAGGCTTGAGAAGCTAGGCACGCACGACATCCAGTCCACGGCGGAGCTGTTCGCGGTCACGGACAAGTGCGCCAAGGCGGCTGAGGCCCACGCGTGGCACAGTTCGCGCCCCGACCAGCCGACGGTCGTTGATGCATGTTCCTCTCGCCTCTTCGAGAGGCGGGAGAACAAGAACAAGAAGCGCAAGTCCGGGCCCGTCGCGGCCGGGGAGGCCAAAGCACGAAAGCCGCCGCGTGACGGATTAGGCGGCGGCAAGAAGCCACCCAGGGCCCCCGGTCGGGGCGCTGGCAAGTGGTGTGAGATACACCAAACCAACCGACACGACCTTACTGAGTGTCGGACGGTGAAGTTCCTCGCCGAGAGGAACAAAAATCAGCGTGAGGATCACCGCGAGGGTGGCGAGAACGAGCGCGGCAGCGAGGAAGGTGGTCTCGGGTTCCAGGAACCCGAAGCCGTGGCGTGCATCAACGGGGCGCCTCCACGCCCTTTTCGCGTCGCCAGTTCAAACTGATGGTGCGCGAAGTGTGCTCGGCGATCCCGAGCACCGGTTCGACCCAACCACTCAAGTGGTCGGGTACCTCGATCACCTTTGACCGCTCGGACCACCCCGAGAACACGTTGGGCATAGGCCGCCTCCCGCTGGTGGTCTCCCCAACGGTGTGCAATGTAAAGGTAACCCGCATGCTAATCGATGGGGGAGCAGGCCTTAACCTCCTGTCCCCAAAGGTTTTAGCAAAATACAGGTGCCACCCGGGCGGCTGAGGCCAACAATGCCTTTTTACGGCGTCACCCCAGGCCTCGCCGTGCCCCTAGGGCAGGTCTCCTTGATGGTCACGTTTGGGACCAGGGACAACTTCCTGATAGAGAGCGTCGTTTTTGATGTCGTCGAGTTCGACCTCCCATACAATGGCATCCTCGGGCGCCCAGCGCTCGCTAATTTCGTGGTTGTGTCCCACTACGCCTACCTCACCATCAAGATGCCCGGGCCCAACGGCACGATCACGGTGCCGGCCGACCTCAAGAGCTTCGTTCTTTGCGCCGAGCAGCTGTTCTCAGCCACCGCCGTCGCGGCCGACGACATGGGCAAGCGCCTCGAGTCCTCGGGTCCACCCCCGACCAAGGCCAGGGTCGCCGCGGACGGCTCCGTCCCCGTCAAGGAGGTGGTCCTTGGTGAAGACGCGTCCAAGACCGTCAAGATCGGCGGCCGCCTGGCCGCCAAATAGGAAAGCGCGCTCATCGCCTTCCTCCGGGCGAATGCCGACGTGTTTGCTTGGCAACCGTCGGATATGCCCGGGGTCCCTAGGGAGGTGATCGATCACCGCCTCGCCGTGCGCCCCGACGCATGGCCCGTTCGGCAGAAGTTGCGCCGGTAAGCGCCAGAGCGCCAGGAGTTCATCCGGGCGGAGGTCGACAAACTCCTTGCCGCCGGTTTCATCCGGGAAGTTCTCCACCCGGACTGGCTCGCCAATCCTGTCGTCGTGCCAAAGGCCAGTGGCAAGCTGAGGATGTGCGTCGATTACACCGATCTCAACAAGGCATGTCCAAAAGATCCTTTCCCTTTACCTCGCATTGATCAAATAGTCGATTCTACTGCCGGATGTGACCTTTTGTGCTTTCTAGATGCATATTCTAGTTATCACCAGATTAGTATGTCGGTAAAGGATGTGGAAAAAACCTCATTTACAACCCCTGCGGGGACTTATTGCTATGTTCGCATGCCTTTTGGCTTGAAAAACGCTGGGCCCACGTACCATCGTGCCATGCGTATTACTCTATAATCTCAGATAAGTCGCAACGTCGAGGCCTATATCGACAATCTCGTCGTCAAGACGAGAGATCAAGCAACGCTCCTCGAGGATCTAGCGGAGACTTTTGATAGTCTCCGCAGCACGCGCATGAAGCTCAACCCCGAGAAGTGCGTCTTCGGGGTTCCCTCGGGCAAGCTCCTCAGTTTCTTGTTCTCGAACCGGGGCATAGAGGCCAATCCCGAGAAGATCCGGGCCATCGACCAGATGCGCCCGCCGGCTCGTCTCAAGGACGTGCAGCGCCTAATGGGCTGCATGGCGGCCTTGGGACGATTCATTTCCAAGCTTGGGGAGTGAGGCCTCCCGCTGTTCAAGCTCCTCAAGAAATCGGGCCGCTTCGAGTGGACCCCAGAGGCTGAGCAAGCCTTTCAGGGCCTCAAGAGGTATCTCACATCGCCTCAAATCTTGGTGGCACCAAGACCCGAGGAGCCCTTGCTGCTCTACATCTCGGTTACTCCCCGGGTGGTGAGCGCAGTCCTCGCGGTTGAGCGAGAGGTCGGGTCCGAGCTCCCGACATCTCCCGCGAGGGTGGAAGCTGTCGGGTCCAAGCTCCCGACAAGCGACGCGTCCAAGGAGAAGCCAGGGTCCGAGCTCCCGGGTGACCCTGAGCAGTCAAGCACGCTCGGGACCAAGATCGACCCCTCGGGTGCTGTGCTCGGGGCAGTTCCGAACAAGGGCCGCACCCTGCAGCGGCCCGTCTAGTTTTTCAGCGAAGTGCTATGCGACGCCAAGACGTGCTACCCGCAAGCCCAGAAGATGCTCTACGCCATTCTCGTTGCGTCAAGAAAGTTGCGGCACTACTTCCAGGCGCACGAGGTATCGGTGGTTACCGCCTACCCCCTCAACCGCATCCTGCACAATCGGGAGAGGGTGATTGAACTCGGGGAGTTCAACCTGCGCTTCGTCAGCAACCAGGCGATCAAGAGCAGAGCTCTGGCCGACTTCATGGCCAAGTGGACGCCGGTGCCTGAAGATGAAGGGGAAGAATTATACGCGAATCCAGGACATGAAGGAACTGAGCACTGGCCGATGCACTTCGACGGATCCCTCACGCTTAAAGGCGCGGGGGCTGGAGTGGTTCTCACCTCTCCAACGGGTGAAGTACTCCAGTACGTCATGTAGCTCCTTTTCTGCACCACCAACAACATGGCCGAGTACGAGGGTCTTCTCGCGGGGCTTCGTGCAGCCGCATCCCTCGGAATCCAGTGCCTGCTCATCAAAAGCGACTCTCAGCTGGTCGTCAACTAGGTGTCCAAGGAGTACCAATGCTCGGATCCACAAATGATGGTGTACCTGGCCAAAGTCAGGAAGTTGGAGCGGCGTTTTGATGGGTTGGAGCTTCAACACGTTCCGCGCCGCTACAACAAACTCGCCGACAACCTATCACGACTGGCCTCCTCTCGGGAGCCAGTCCCGGCTAGGACCTTTGAAGAAAGGCTCTCCCGGCCGTCCGTCAAGGCCGCCGACCAAGACGAAGGGGGAAACCTCGCGCCAAGATGAGGCTACCCAGGCAGCACCTTCAGTGGGAATTCCCATCAGGTCGTTGCCGCTCGGCGAGCACGACGTGCTCGCCATCTGTTCTCAGGAAACTTCCTGGATCGGTGAGATCCGGGGATACCTAAACGAAGACATCCTTCTCGAGGATGATGCTGCAGCAGAGAGGATTGCGCGACAAGCCAAACGCTATGCCCTGGTGGATGGGGATCTCTACCGACGTGGCACCAATGGCGTCCTCCTGAAGTGCATTTCCCGGAAAAAAGGCCACGACTTGCTCGCGGACGTCCACGAGGGCGAGTGTGGTAGCCATGCATCGTCCCGCACGCTGGTCGGGAAGGCCTTTTGGCAAGGCTTCTACTGGCCAACAGCCATCCAGGATGCCATCGAGCTGGTTCGACGTTGCGAAGCGTGTCAATACCACGCAAAGCAGACCCATCAGTCAGCTCAGGCCCTCCAAACCATCCTCTTATCCTGGCCCTTCACGGTCTGGGGGCTGGATATTGTAGATCCGTTCCCCCGAGCAGTCGGGGGCTACGAGTACCTCTATGTCGCCATCGACAAGTTCACCAAGTGGACGGAAGCCGAGCCGGTCGTCAAAATCAACAAGCACACAGCAATCAAGTTCATCTGAGGAATCGTGAGCTGCTTTGGAGTGCCCAATCGAATCATCACCGACAGCGGCACGCAGTTCACAAGCGACACTTTCCTCAAGTACTGCGAAGCCATCAGGGTCAAGATCTGCTTCGCGTCGATCGCTCACCCTCGCACCAACGGACAAGTTGTGCGCGCCAATGCTCAAGTCCTCAAAGGGCTCAAGACCAGTTGGATCGACGAGCTCCCTGCCGTCCTTGGTCAATCTGGACTTCTCCCAGCAGGGCGACTGGAGAAATGCCTTTCTTCCTCGTATACGGGGCAGAGGCGGTCCTCCACTCCAAGATCAGTTTCGGCTCGCCTCGGGTCGGAGCTTACTCGGAGGGCGATCAGGAGCAGAGAAGGCTCGAAGATGTCAACTACCTAGAAGAGCACTGATACAGAGCTGCCCTCCGTGCCGCCAGATATCAGCAGAGCCTGAGGCGCTATCATCAGCGCCACGTTCGGGCCCGATCGCTGGAGGTCGGGGATTTAGTACTTCGCCGCGTTCAAACGCGGGAAGGAAAGAACAAACTCTCCCCCATGTGGGAGGGCCCCTACCGAGTGACCGGCGTCTCCCAACCTGGCTCTGTCAGATTGACCACGGATGATGGTATGCCGCTACCCAATGCGTGGAACATCGAGCATCTGCACAAATTTTATCTGTAAATTGCTCGAGTAAGTTTTTCTTTACGCTTTGGATCAAACCCCCGAGTAGCAAAGCGAGTCTCGGGAGTGTTCCAGGTTCATCGCCTAAGCCCTAGTCGCCTCGCTTGGTTTCTACACCCTTGGCACCAATCTGGCCAAAGGCCGCCCGAATATCCCATGCGCTCGCACACATACTCGGGGGCTCCCTCATACCATGAGCTGTATCAATAGCATTGATAATGTTAATATAAGCAATATTCGCCTTTTCAATTACTTGTCAAGTTTTTCTATCCCCTCGCTTGCTCGCAAAAGAAGTGACTCTCACGAGTATCGGGCTCCAATGTCTCCCTGGCGCAAGTAGGTCCCTACTGGTCTATGGTACGAGGAGTCGGGGTAGTCTAGTCTCTGGTGGCGGGCTGTCGGCGCTCGGACTACCAACTGTACCCCGAGCACTCCCGAGTCAGGGCACATAAGCCCCTGGCCACTCGTGCTCGGACTGGTCTCGAGCGCTACCAAGCCTCAAGAGTACTCGGATGACCTTACCTCTCGTACTCATGACCAGTCGGCTGACTCGAAGGCCTGTGGGTCCTGACAGCGGGGGAGTTTCGGAAAAATTCGGGGCAGGGGCATCTTTTGCCCGCAGTTTGTTATAATCGCCTGTGAGTTTACAGGTCAACCATGGTGAAGTTCCCGGGTGCCGCTGATAATATCAAGGCAAAGACCCAGGATGAAAAACCACCATGGATTCCCCTCACATCATCATCAAACTCGAAGATAATATTCAAGAACGAGAGGAAAGGCATTCGATCCTACTCATAAGCTAAGTTTTCTCTTCCGCGCTTTCTCAGTTTTAGGGCTTTTCATACCTCCCCCGTGAGTAGCCTCTCGCATCAGCAATCTCGAGCACCGCTCGATCATAAGGTGGGGGCATTTCGGAGTAACGGTGCGAGCCACGGGGAGTGTTCCGGGTCGTCGCTCAAAGCCCTGGTCGCCTTGCCTGGTTTCTACACCCTGGGCGCTAGTTCGACCAAAAGCCGCCCGAGTATCCTACGCGCTCGCACACATGCTCGGGGGCTCCCCACAGATGATGGACTAGTGGTGCGAGGAATCCTTGCTGCACGAGAGGGAAAGTCAGTGAAACCAGGTGGAAAAAGCTGGCACAATAAAAACTTTCGCTGATATCTAGCTAGCTGCAGAACCGTCCCCGAGCAAGTGCTCGGGTGAATCTGCAGGAGCGTCAAGACCCAAAGGCGCGTAGCCCCGAGCACCGGAGATGGCTCTCGGTGTGGCGGTCTGCGCTCAATGCCCGCCTCTCGGGGGCCTGGGACTCTCGGGGTCTCGAGGCGCAGCCTGCTCAAGGACAAGTTCGACGCATCCAGCTCTCGGGGGCTGGGGTCCTCGGGGCCACCCCCCAAGGGTCGGCCTACTCCTGGCGCGAGGTGGACGCGTCTTCAAAAAAAAGGTGTGAGGAGCCAAGTCCGCACCTAGCATTGCATCAACAGCAAGTTCTTTACAAAAATGCTCTTCAGCTTTGAACAAAAGCACAAACAAATACAAAGGGCTAGTCCTCGCCGCCGTCGTCGTCGTTGGAGTCGCTTTCACCCTCTTCCCATGTGAAGTGCTAGGCGATCTCCCTGGCTACCTCGCGGACGGCCTCGCGAGCGGCGTCTCCCCCTCCTCGGTGACCCCGAGCCTTGCCGGCTCCAAGGAGAAGTCTGGATCCCGACTCCAGTAGCACGCGAGCACATGCTCTGCCACTGCGGTGACCAGCTCGCGCCCCTCCCGAGCAGCCACATCCTTCACGACCGCCGGCAGCGTCTCCAGCCGCTCGGAAATCGTGACGAAGGGAAGGGCGAAGTGGCCCAGGGACTCCAGGCCCTGCTCGCCCGTGGCTACGCGGCCAAGCCCGGCAGCGGCCACCGCGCGCCGTGCCCGGTTGAAGATGTCGCGCATCATCGCAGTGGTGCTGTTCCTTTCGGACCGCATCTCCACGAGGAGATCCCTCTCCTCAGCGGCCGTCGACTACAGTCGCTGCAGCTCCTCCTGCAGCTCCTTCACCCGCTCTAACAGCCTCTGCTTGGAGACGTTGCTATCCTCGAGGCGCTGTTCCACCTCTCGGATGTGACGGTCCCTGTCATCTTCGGCTCGACGGATTTGCTCTCGGGCCTCCGCCTTGGTCGCCTCTAGCTGGTCGGAGACCTCTTTGCAAGCGGCCTCGACGCGCCGCTCCACCTCTCCCTCCAGCTCCCGGGTTCGCCACACCAGAGAGACCTCCCCTTCATTGAGCGCCTTCTCCCGCTGGTCAAGGATGATCTCCCACGTGGCAGCCTCTGCCTCGCGGAGAGCAACCTGTTCTTGCCGCCGGATTAGTTGCTCGCCCTTTTCGATTACCTCCGCGCGCATCTCCTCCAGGGACTCTTTCTCCCTGAGGATCTCCGCGGTGGCTCTTTGGTGCTCGCGCTTGGTGATCCGGACCCGCGCGAGGAAAGATTCTCTAGTTTCCGCAAGGATGGCTTCCCGCTCCTACAGCGCTGCCTTCTCTGAGGCAACGGCGGCTCGGATCTTGTCCACCATGGCGTGCGCCGTGTCGAACAACTCGGGAAAGAGCTCCCGAGGCGTCCTGGTTGGGCGCACGGAGCCCCGGCCCCTCGGCAAGGCAGTCAAGCCTGAGCTCGCTCCGGCGTCGGGACAGCTGCAGGCCCCCTCGAGGGTAAGGTTGGGCTCCCCACCTCTGGGCAGCGAGTTCCCCCGAGTGCCTCCGGCAGGCCCCTGGGTAACTCCCGAGTTGCTGAGTCCCCGAGTGGCTTCGGAGCTGAGTCCTCGAGCTCTCCCTTGGGGAGCGCCCCCCTCGGTCTCCGCACTCGCGATCCCGGCTGTCGCGGCGGGTGGTGGAGCGTCAACCATCGTGACGCCCGCCGGTGTCCCCGACGTGGCCGCACTCCACTCGGGCGCTGCGTCCTGGGTGTCGGGGATCAGGCTTGGCGTCGTCTGCGTGTCCTCGTCCCTCGGGACAGTCTCGGCTCTCGGAGCGTTCTCGGTGCTCGGGGCGGGCTCCGCACTCGGGGCGGTCCGAGTCTTCTTGGACACCCTGAAAACGACACAACGAAGCTAGGGTCAATCCCCGAGCACTCTATTCACCCTACAGAATAAAGAGGAGTTTTTGTCTTACGATGATGAGGGCCCTTTGTACCGCCAGCGTGCGGCCGGGATCTCGAAGCCCGGGCTCGTCGATTTCGACGGCTCCTTCCTCTTCTTGCTGGTTGGCTTGGGCTGGGTAGCCCCCGAGCTCGGCTACGCCGGGTCCCCGGCCGGCGCCGACTGGGCGCTATCTCGCCCCGAGCTGCCGCCTCCGGCACCCATCTCCCGCCGAACGGGTGGCGATAATGAGGAAGACAGGGAGAAGGGGCCCGCGCCTTCTTGCCCTTCGGGTCCGCGGGGTCCTCGCCGGCGACACGGGTCCCCGGGGTATTCGCGGGTGGATCCTCGCCGACGTCGCCGCCGCCCGGAATCGTCAGTGAGCCGGCCGCTCTAGCCGCGTCCTTCGGTTTGATCCCCCTGGAGTTGAACTCGGGGGGGCCATGCGGATCGCGTTGCGCTACGGGTTCACGCAAAGCGCAAGGTCCGGCCTGGGTAGCTCGGCGGAAGCGGCGTCTCTGATGCCCAGGAGAACCCGAAGCATCGCTCTCGTTGTGTCGGAGCATAGGTTTCCCGCCTCGCCGATCACAGTCTGGCCGATGTCCGGCGCGCCGGTGTACATCCAAGCCGGGCGGCCACGCTCCCGCAGCGGCGCCAGCTGCTGCCAGAGGAAGTCGCCAACCACCATCGTCGCTGTCAAGCCCGCGGCCCGTAGTCGCGAGATCCGCTCCACCACCGGCCGCAGCAAGTCTTCGTCCTCCGGCAGGAACTCCCATTTCCTCTTGTGCACCAGTGCCGGCCCGTCGGGAAGCAGTAGCTGGGCGTGCGGATCAGTGGAGATGTAGCACCACTGGTTGCGCCAATGGTCCCACTTATTCCATGTCTCCTGCTGGATGTAGCCGTCCTCGATCTTCTCCCGAAGGCGAAGTTGCAGCTCCCCGCGGTCTCCACCCGGTCGGAGCCCCTGCTCTTCCCCGCCAACCGCAGCACGAAGAAGTGGCGGAAGAGCGCCACCGACGGCATCACTCCTACAAACATCTCGCAGAGATGGGCGAAGATCGCTAGCATCACCACGGAGTTGGGGGAGAGGTGGACGAGGTGGATCTAATACTCCATCAGCACCTCCAAGAAGAAGGGAGAGAACGGCGGCACCAGGCCCGTCGCGACGAAGCTCGCGAAGATCACCATCTCCTCCGGCCTCGGTGCCGGCGGGTACGTGGCCGGCCTCACCGTTGATGCCCCCCCGGCCCTCCGGGACCAGCATCTTCCACACCTTGGCCACGCTATCCTCGTTAAGGAGATGGGATTTGGGAAGAATGGCGTTGGCGGCGGTGGACGGTGAGGAAGCGCAGCGTTTTTCGCGTCTCGGCATGGCGCTGGTGTGGCAAGGAAGCTAGAGGCGAAAGGAAGCTGGAGGCGAAAGGGCGCAAGGAAGATGAGAAGACGCAAGGCCGGCGAAGCATTTAAAGGAAAGGATCGAGAATTTGAAGTATTTCGTGTGTGGTCGGACGTGGGGGCCCCACGGGGCGCAAAAACCGGAGCGTGGGGGGACGGTTCTATTTCTCTGACAGAGCGCGTCCCTCCGCAAGGCACAAAAATCGAAGCGGTTTCCTCCGCGTGGCACTCAGAGCAGGCCGGCATCTTCGTTGGCCCATGGAGTGAAGGCCCCGCCCCCAGCCTCGTCCTTTTTCTGGGCCGTCGCCTGGTCGTAGGGAACGGGGCCCCGTAAACCGCGGGAAAAGGCCCAACTTGACGCCGCGTCACCAAGGACGTGGGAGTCGAGGGGAGGTGCTCGGGGGCTCACCCCGAGCGCTGGATCCACTCAGACGTGGGAGTCAAGAGGAGGTGCCCGGGGGCTCACCCCGAGCACTATGTCCACTCGACCGTCAAGGGGAGCCCCGAGTCGTCCCTTAAGGATGCTCCCGAGCACCCAAGGCGACTTAGTTCCCACTCGGGACGGCGGGTGCCTTTCCCAGACCTAAGAAACCTAAGAAATATTTGGTTTTACACGAATCTTTCATTTCGAATTCTAATAGGAACTTGGTTCCTCGGTATCCTCAGGTGTACCGATGATGTTCAGATCATCTACGTATACTGAGATTATATAGAATCCATCATGGGCTGTATAAATACACACGGACAATCCTCGTTGCTTGTGTAGCCCTTCTTTCTAAGGAAATCGCTTGAGCAATTAAACCACACACTGCCAGACTATTTAAGTCTGTATAGTGACTTTCTAAGTTTCACACTATACAGACTTATGTTTGCTCTGTTTTGGTTTAAGACAGGGATACCTTCTAACTCATATAGGTATGCTCTAGCCTCATATTTGATGTATCCATTAATTTCATTTCCAAATTCAAATTTACTGCTTTTAGGATTAAATATCTAATGGTAATTCAATCCATGCATGACCGGGGAGTAAGATTCCTCAAAATTGACTCCTGGCCATTGAGTGAATTCTTGTGCAACAAGCCTTACTTTGTACCTTACTACCTCATCATTTCATTTCTCTTTGGAACAAAAACCCACTCATGTCCTACAAGGCATATGTGGTGAGGAGTTAGGCTTATTGAAAGGCCCAAGATCTCGCACGGAGGGAGGGGGTGACTAGGTGTTTTTATAACATTTACGGATTTGGCTCAATTCTAATGTGGAATTAAACTAGTCGAATTTTCACAAGCACAAATCCTACATATACTAGGCTCAACTAAGTGCACCAACATCATATGTCTATGTCAAGGTTTGCAATTCTAGGGTGACAAGCAATCAGTTCAATCTCTACATAATAAATATAACTATTCTAGTACAAGTATGAACTGCAAAAATGTAAAGGAGATAAGAGATACAAATGATGTTTTATCTTGGAGTTCGGATATCCACCGATATCCTACGTCTTCGTTGAGAAAGCATTACACCGTGATCCAAGACTGGGGCAATTAACTTCTAGGAAAAGTAGGATAAAGGAGGCAACTTAACTGCTGGGATGATGTCTTTGCCGGTAAAGATTTTGAAGGGCACGTTATCTGCCTGGATAACTAGAAAAACGGAGGCATTTGTGTGCCGGGAATCTAGTCTACCTTCAGAGACACGTGGACTGCCAACACAAGTTATGCAAGTCAATATTCCCTGCCGGGGGGTTCGTAGGGCAGGAGGATGAAAAGAGATTCAACACTAGGCGCGTTCGCGTGGGAAATATTAGCGATCCCCCAATTCACCCCCAACCCGACACCCGCCTCCAGAAAAAAAACCCAATTCCCCATCCATCCCGATCAATCTCCCAATCCCCCATACCCGTTGTTGCCTATAGCGCCACCTCCTCCCCCATACCCACCGGCCTACAGCGCTACCTCCTCCCCATACCCGCCACACCACTCCGGCCTCCCTGTATAGCTGTCGCACCACCCTGCCTCCTCCTCACTGCGCCGTCCTGCAGCCTCCTCCCATACAGCTGCCACGGCACTGCCGACTCCCTATCCAGCCACCGCACTGCACCGCCTCATCCCCACAGAGCCGCCGCACCGCCAACTCCCAATACAGCCGTCGCGCTGCACCGCCGTGCCACCTCCTCCCCATAGCGCCACCACACCGCCCCTAGCTACAACGCCACTGTATCGCTTCCTCACCACAGCGCTGCCACACCATCGGGAGAACGCTGGGGATTGGTAATCCCCGCTCCGGTAATCCCTCTCCTCCCTCTCTGATAATCCCCACTCGCTCTTCCTCCCCCTGTCCTCTCCCCCATTGCTCGCATGCTCTACCCTAGCTCCAGTCCAACCAACGGTGGTGATAGCCCATCATCGTTGTGCCCTGGAGCTGCCGCCACACCGTAGCTTAGCATCATCGCACGCTGGCACCGCACACCCCCACCAGCCGCTCCGCTTTTCACGCGTTTCACCACCGTCGGTATTCCCGTTCTGCCTCACCCCATCCCTATTGTCTCCACCCCATCCACAACCTTGGACATTGGTTTATAAGGTTTGAGCTTTTGGACAATTGATGATCACTTAATCCCAAGCTAACTTTCACAAATTTTGAGTGTGCTGGTCCATTCTATCAACTGATCAGAAGAAGATGGTCGGGGGTCAAGAGCTTGGCGATGAATATTGTGAAGTTGTCATCAACTATATCGTAAAAAAGGATGCTATACTGCCTCGTGGTATCGGGAACGTGATGACCATGGGACAAGCTCAAGGACGATCTATCGCATGGCCATACAAATATGTAAGCTTATGTTTCTTTAGTTCTATTTTACCAATAAGTATTATCTCAGGTTTTTTACTAGTCTTTACTTCTATATATGCAGTTGGAGGTGGATCATAAGTCAATGGCAAGGCCAACCTCCCAGCCACAAGTAGGTTGAACTCCCAGGAGGTAATAACAAACTTAAAAACCTGCCAACACTTCTATATAAGATCAAATAAGAACTGCCACACATTTAACTAGTTTAGCAATAGAAATCAATTAACCTACTGCTTGGTGTTCCCCTCATCATATCTCCATTATAGTGTCCATCTGGCATATGAGAGCTTAGTCCTACTTGTGCATTCGTGAGGTTTGTTGTGAATTTGAAATGATTTTGTTCACCACTAGTCTATAACAACTGGAGAATTTTGATGGATGCTGAGTACCTTTTTCAGGTGACAACCTAAGAGGTCATGTACATATGCTAGAGGCTTGGTGATATATGTAGAAGTTGGTGCTGATAGTCTTTTTTAAATATGTCTAGCTTGTTGGCTGCTGCAAGCCAAGATCTAAATGATCTACTTATTTTGCTTGATACACTGCTAGAAGCATGTTTATGGTTGTCTAAATGTTCTACTCATTTTGGTTTTGTGGGGATGCTCGATGGATAGGGCGGATAAGCTAGGTGATATTTATGGATGTCTAAATGTGATATTCATTGATGTATATGTGACCAGATTTCACAAGGATCCATTTCGTTGATGTATATGTGAACATATTTTAATTATAAGAATTAATCTATTTGTGGTTGAATGTATAGCTTTAATTGAGCTACACATTGGATGATATTACATTGTGTATGTTTGATTGAATGTGCAGCTTTGATTGAGCGATGGATGATCTTAGAATTTTGTGTATGTTTGATTGATACAATATGTACATACATGCTTGAGAATTTGCCAGGAATGGTAAAACTGCTGGGAAAAGTATCTGTTTCGAGGGCAGAGTACCTATCGAAACATTGAAAAGTATTAGCTTCGAGGGCAGTCAAACTATGGGGAATATTCGAAACTGTAGTTAGCTAGACCTGCTAGGAAAATATATAACTACTGGTATAGATCGCAAGTTGGGGGCAGCTGGCATGCTGGCAATTCAATAGCTGTCGGGAAAGAGTTTTACCGGCAGCATTATGCGCGGCAAGTACTCTCTGCCGGGAAAAATGTTCCCCGACAGATTAACTGCCCTGGTAAGTAGCTTTTCCCTGCAAGTTTCCTGCCCCTAGGAATCATACATGGTGTAGTGAAGCCGAATCACCTAGACCCAAGCTGATGTGACAATGTGTGTCCCAATCTTTTAATGAGAAGGATAACTATCGATTTGTGGAGACTACTCTCACGACCCGGCTATAACTGTTTGACAACCGTTGCACCACGAATCATTGAACCAACTCCAAAGTCATTATCAACCTTGCTAGAAGCACGATTGACCTAATCACGAAGATCAATTCCTGTGGGAAATCAAAGAATATGCAATCACGAGATAAGTAGCAATCTAACATTGCAAATAAGATTGAATAACTATAAAGTTACGGTTTCAATAGCGGTATTGACGGTTGATATAGCCAAAGAAGCGAATACACAAAGTTGCAACTATAGCTAAATTTGAACTAAACAAAACCTAAATCTAAACCTAGAGGGGTTGACCAGAATATTTAGGACGAAGGGGGTAGCCAAGGGGGTGGCGCCCAAGGAGTCCTACCCCCACTCTGACTCTTACATGGGTCAGGCCCAATAGAGGGAATGTAGCTTGATATTTCAAAATTAAAGTGGTCAAACTATATGGTGTCTTCTCGTAGGTGTAGATTCGACCAGTCTTCATCCATCATTTCCTTGTAGAAGACATCTAGTATTTTATCATCTTCATGTGCGGATCTGCCCTCATCTTGTTTCGACTAGATTATCCTCCTGTAGCTTGATATTTGAATCTTGATCACTCTCTTTGTGCTACTTGTGTTATCATGTGCTTGAATCTTGTCTTGTACAGCAAGTATGGTCATAGCCGAAGGGGCCATGTCCTTATGATCCTCCCCTTCTTAAAACAAAGCCATCCTCAGTGTTACTTAATCTAACAATAGGCTAACAAAGAAAATGAGGTATATGCATGCTATATGTATGTTTTAACACTTCTTCGTTGTTGCCCAATTAATGTTTTTAAACAACAGTAGCTCATTAGTTTATCATGAACAGAATAAGCACAAATGTTAACGAGGAATTCAAATTTTTTCAAACAATAAAATATTGCAACTAGTTTTGCAAGTATAAGTGAAGCATTCATGGCATCCAAATCTTTGAATTTGTAAGCTTGCAATAGGATATATTGGCATAAAGCTCATTCATAGGATTAGATTGTAATCAAGTACTATCGATGTATTCCAATGGAGGTGACACAACACCAATAGCTCTCAAATTATGAACAATAACATGCTAAATTCTTTCACTAAAATGTAAGCAATCATGTAGCAAATTGTTTCTCACATAAATATCACACAAATTCGTGGGTCAGCACTTGGAATATGTTTTTGAACATAATTATTACTCCCTCCATCCCATAATGTAAGGCGTATTTTGATTGGTCAAGACAAGGCTTTGACCATCAGTAACTCTATTAATATGTGGTTTATGTGATATAAAGTTACAATCATAAGTACTTTTGAATACGAATCTAATGATATCAATTTTATGTCACATAAACAACATATTAATGGAGTAATTATTGGTCAAAACCTTGTCTTAACCAATCAAAATATGCCTTACACTATGGGACAGAGGGAGTATCACCCAACATAACAAACTTCAAATCAACAAGGTTATCACATGTGATGCATATACTACGCACACAAAATTCAGTGTCTACACTATAGTCACCAATCAAATTAAATTTATAACCAGTGGTGTAGGGACTAGTAAACAATCTCAAACATGTGATTTCAGCAACCTTGTCCATAGCATTTGACAAGTTCGTGGTGGATCCATCATAATGTAACACAAAGAATCAGCAAGGAAATCCTAGCTAAAATTTCGTGATGTCTAACCAATTGCACATGATCCATATCAGATTTTATTATCATGTCACAGTAGGTATATCCTCACATGACTCATTATTATTAACAATTGAAGTTATGGGTACACTTAAATCCATGGAATAATTAATTTACCAATAGGTGCACTCAAAACAGTCATCATATCATTTGTATCATCACTATGTGCACTCAAATCAGGGTGTAAATAATCTATATCACATGGTGCACTTAATTCAGAAGCTATTTTAGTTGTTTGATCAGATAAAATTTTTAACTCAACAACAAAATTCTCTACAATAGGTGGTGTGATCAAAAAAATGGACAATTCATTCAACTCAACACATGAATCATTTAATTCAGTAGGGCATACTTCAATCTCTTGTGGAGTGATGGGATTGATACCTTTATTATTACCTTGTAGGCTCAACTTAGATGATATTGGTACTATTGGTGGTGATAGGTCACACACTCGAGGCGATGTGACATAGTAGCGGGTGTGGCAACCATAGAGCAGTAGAAGAAGCAACCAAAGCAAATCTTGATGTTGGAACTTGCACCGTGCGCTTGTTTGTTTCATGTAAACGTGAAGATGTCGTGGAAGTAGATGAAAGTGCATGACTAATCTTGGATTTTTGTTCCTGTATTTTCTGTTCAGCCTTCCAAGCAAGATGAAACAAACGATTGATAGAATAGTATTCTTTATGCACAAGTATGTCCCGATTTCACGTTTTAAGCCTCTCACAAATCTAATCATCGTGGCTTCTTCATGTTCATTTATATCAAAATGTAATAAATAAGATTGTATTTCTTGACAGTATTCAGCTATGGTATTATTACCTTGCTCCAAACATTGCAATTTATTTAGCAAATCATGAGCATAATATGAAGGTATAAATATAGCTCTCATAATCCTCTTCATATCAACCCATGTTCTAGGTATGTCATTATTGCATCAATACTCATTCCACCAAAACTGTTGCATAATCAAACAACTCACAGGAAACGGCCCTTACTCTTTTATGATCAAGAAAATCATGGCGTGAAAATGATTGTTCTATGGCTAATTCCCATGTGAGATAAACATTAGGATCATATTTTTCCAGCGAAAGAAGGTATAGCGAAGTCGTGTGTACCAAGTGTGTTATCGCAAGCACTTACCTCCCGTGGTGGTGGAACTGTTCTCATGCTCAAGCGTACATCTTCCTCATGGTTTTTCTTGTATTATCACTGAATGGCTCGAAGAAGATGTCAATCAAGCTCTTCATCAACTACCTCGTCTCCAATGATGGCATTGGCCCAAAAGTTACAGTGTCGGAAACCTACCATGGTTAGTAGAGGACAAAGAATCAAACCACAAGTATAGGTTCCAATAAACTACTAGGGTGGAAGCTCAAAAGTCACTCACACTCAAGCCAATATCAAGTTCTTACTAATTCTAACCATGCGGCAGGTGGTGACTAGCAAACTAGTATTGGTATCAAACATTCTTTAAAGATTGGATAGAGCGTTTGCAAGTGAACAACGCCTATATGATGGTAGAATATGTGGAGCTAGGTGGGCTTTAATATGGTAGCAAGGATTAGCAATAATCAATTGCAATGCAAGTTGAATAAGTGTTCAAAGTACTAGTCAATGTTGCTAATCCTAGCCTCGAACGGATTCTAGACAATCAATGTCCAAAAAATATAAGTGAAGCTCAAAAGAAATGTTGTAAAATGGCACTCAAGATGAGGTGCAAGGAGCTACAAAAATATATAAGTACAGCGCAACAAAGAAGTGGTACAAGCAATCCTAAAAAGAGATTGAGATTTCAAAGGGTTTTTTTTCTATCTTTTTCCTTTTCTATTTTTCTTTTTTTAGGCCTTCTGTGTGGCTTCTTTATATATATATATATATATATATATATATGCGCGAGAGCTAATATGCGCGAGAGCGCAGAATTGCTTAATCTGCGCTCCAGCCGAAATACGCCAGACCGAGCCAGCCAGGCCACCCGAACGTGTAAACCCACCCCTATCCAAATTTGACGGTAAGACGTGAAGTGTCGAACGGTAATTTTACTACTGAGATTTTACTGCTGAGATTTTAGTGTGACTCAAAATTACTACATTTTGCGATAGATTTTACGATATCTTATACACAACTTTACTGCCTCGCGCGCATCTCAACCGTAAAAAATTTCTGAGTTTGACGACATTTTACTATATTTTGTGATAGATTTTACAACATCCTATTCACAACTTTACTATCTCGTGCGCATCTCGATGGTAAAAAAATTCTAAGTTTTATGACTTTTTGGCAGCGCTTTCACAGTCACGCGCAGTCCGTTTTAATTGAATAAATAATGAGGTGGTAAGATTCGAACCGTGGACCTCATGCACGTTACTCTTCTCTTCTAACCAACTAGACTATGCAAGTGATTGTGAATAAATAGAAGAAATATTTCTAATATAGAAGAAATATTCCCCTAATCCGTTTTTAATTGAAAAAATAAGAACGAGGTAGGATTCGAACCCTGGACCTCATGCACATTGCTCTTCTCTACTGACCAACTGGGCTACGCAAGTGATTGTGAACAAAGAGAAGAAATATTTCCTTTCTAGTATGGAACGATCAGACATGCAGTAAAATGATGGCCGCGAGATTGTAATATCGTGTACATATAATAGTAATTTTGCGACACGCTTTATACAAAAATTACTAGAGTCCTGAATTTTACGATGACACATGTTGTTTTACTACTCGACAGACATAAATTACCGTATTTTACATGTGAAGTTACGTTACTGTGAGGGATCTGTTCGACAGTAATATAGTTCGATGGATTTACTATATCTACTGAATAGTTTTACGGTCAGTGGTGAAAAGGGAGGGACGTGGTGGGTCTGGGCTGGCTGGCTCGGTCGGTTGGTCAGCGCGCAGAATAACTATTCTGAGCGTAGGTGCAGGTTAGCGGATCTATATATATATATATATATATATATATATATAAAATCTTTGAAACTCAATCAAACAAGCAAAATGGCTAAAAGGGTGAAATTTTCCTGACGCAGCTGTGCCGCTAAAGCGAAAATAGCTAAAACTGGTGTTGTGGAAGGGATGTGGCAGGAGCAATGTTGTCCCGTTGCAGTCGTGGTAGCAAAAACAGGCAAAAGTGGTGCCGCGGCAAGATTACAGCAGACTTTGGATGAGCTATAGATGGATTTTGGAAGATTTGAGATCCGTCTGGTCAAGAAGCCTATTTAGGAGCAGGAGAGTGTCTCCAAAAAAATTTGAGCCAATTCAAAGGAGGTTGAATTTTGGTGAACTTCTGGGGCCTGAAACTCTATCTTCCAAGCCAAATTGAGGGTCTACAAAGCACTCTACTATAGATTGGTGGTTTCCTTATGTGCCTCATCGATAGCTTGATTTGCGAATGGAGCCAAAATGGGCTTCGTATGCAAAAGTTATGGTTGTTTTACTAAACAGTGCACAAAACGACTTCGAATCAAAAATGAAAACCAGCTCAAACTCAAAATATCTTCTTCCTTATCCGTGGGTGTCTGAACCAAAGAAGGGTTTGCCTGTCCTCTGGACTCTATACTAAACACTCCCTCTCTCCTTCCCTTCTTTCAAATCGAGACCAACATGATTTCTATTCCCTTCTATCCGAAACGAACAAGGCCAAGCACCCTATTACTTTCCCTATCCCAATCCAAGCTAGAACTCCTCCTTTCTTTTTCAAACAAAGTAGATTTTGATTTCCTTGCCCTGGTCCCAAACACTAGTGTTTCCTACCCCCTCTTAAACCGATCTACTATGGAGGGCGGTGCACCAGCAACTATGTGGTGGCATGGTAGGGTGATATTATTGCTATGGTAGGATGTTGGAACAATGGATGTTGAACCAACTCTGAAGTCGTTATCAACCCTGCTAGAAGCACGATCGACCTGATCATGCAGATCAATTCCTGCGAGCAATCAAGAACAAACAAGAACGAGATAAACATCAATCTAAAATTGCAAATAGGATTGAAGAACTATAAATTTGGGGTTCTGGTAGTGGTATTAACGGTTGATCTAGCCGAAGAAGCGAATACATGAAGTTGCAGCAGTAGCTAAACTTGAACTCAACAAAACCTAAATCTAAACCTAGAGGGGTCGACCAGAATATGTAAGAGGAAGGGGGGCACCCAAGGGTCCTTCCCCCACTCGGACTCTTACATGGGCCAGGCCCAATAGAGGGAACACAACCCTTAAAGCTATTTATTTAATATTTCAAAGTTAAAATCACCAAAATATATGGTATCCTCTTGTAGGTTTAGATTCAGCCACCCTTCATCAAATGTTCATGGAGGCATCATTCGATTGTAGAAGGCATCTTGTAGTTTATCATCTTCATGTGATTGTAGAAGGCATCTTGTAGTTTATCATCTTCATGTGCGGATCTGCCTTCATCTTGTTTCAACTTGATCAGACCGCCCTTGGGACTAGTCAGACTACTCCCTTCCTCCCTCCACCGTGACTGACTCCACATACTAGTGCACAGGCTAGTCAGACCACCCTGCCCTGGACAACTCTTCCAGGACCTATTCTCGGAGCCTCCAAGAACACATCTCTGAGAACATCGAGAACACTCACACAAGATAATGAGGTTAGCTCAGATATTCCAAATCATACCTGCAAACAAATGGAGACTAGAACCCAATGTTCTAGATCCCCCGACACAATGGGAACATGAAGAAAGACATGCAACACATGCAATATTTGAGCACTCGACACGCGACATGATCATGCTACTTGTTTGATAGTCCCTCTTAATAGAATGGATATCTATCATGTTATGCAACTAGTCAAATTAGGAAAACATAGTCTAGGCATATGTTTGCCTTGCGCATTCCACTTGAGCTCGACCATTCTGGGTGTAGACATGTGAAACCAAGTGCTCAACTTTTATTCCCATTTCCATGCAGTAATCATCAAATGCCTTTGAAGTGACTTCTCCGGCATTGTCTGTTATGATGGACTTCACATGATGGTCTAGGAATTTATTCTTAATTTGAATGATCTACGAGATCTTCTTTACAAAAGTGTGGTTTCTCGTAGACAACAAACAAACGTGTGACCATTTCGAGGACCATGAAGTACCTAAATGGCCCGGATAGGGGTTTTATATCACCGCAAATATCCTCTGTATTCATTCTAGGAATGCGAGGTTTTCATCTTTCACTTTCAAAAATAGATGGTAAGATGATTAATTTGCAGGTGGCACATACGGGGCACATAAAATTTTCTTGATTTAGGAAATTCTTTACACTAATACATGACCATGCAAGTTATTAATTATATTTCTCATCATCCTAAGACCAGGTGGCCTAATCTATCATGTCAAAGACAAAATATTTCAAAGCTTCTAAATACAGTCTTTAAGGTTGTATATATCGAGGGTGCTACAATTCTGGTGTAATACAACCCAATGTCGAATGAGGGAATTTTTCCCAATAACATTTTTCCATTCTTATTGTGCTTTGTGATGAGTAGGTATTCCTTACCATGCTCCTTGTCAGTCTCTACATGGAAACCATTTGCACGAATATCTTTGAAGCTTAGGAGTGTTCTAGTCAATTCAGGGTACAACAAAGCTTCTTCGATTATCATATGTTGTGCCTAGAGGGAGTATAATTGTGGCCGTACTGGTGCCTATTATACAAGAACCACTACAGATGATTGTTATGATACCACTAAAAGTGCATCAGGTCCCCCTAGTGGGTTTTGGTGATTAATGATGAACAATTAAGGGATTAATAGCTATGTCAAGTGTATAAACAAGATCTAGCCTCATGAGTGAAGTCCAACCGGCATCGATAACCCCTGAAAAATTGAAGGTGGAAAACAACATGGAAAACATGAAGATTAGAACTATTTCCAAGTTTTCACAATTCAAAATCACTTTAGGTATAGAAAACTCATACTATTAAGAAGGGTGCTATGAACGGTTGGAGATTAGGCTAAATCAAATCTTTGCCTCAAACTTTCTCTTCACAAAAACCCCAACTCTTGTTCTTTCTGTGTGCCGGAGTATGTCGACTTAGGTCCAGAGTCTTCGACTCCCTGAGTAGGGTCCCTGCTTAGTGCTAACCCAAAGACTCTAAGTGAGACTCCAGAATGTGGAGTTGCTCTATGCTTGCCTTGCCCAGAGTGTCCGAAGTTCTTCCCGAATACTCTGAAAAACTATCTATCTTGCTCCAAGAGTGTGTGTCATTTTGGTCAGATACTTTGAACGAAGACTTGTCATTCTGAGACTCTCGGTTTTTCTCTCACGAAGTCTCCGGAGTTCCCGGATACTCTAAAAACCTTTTTGTTTGAATCCCGGAGTGTCTGTCCTTTTGCCTGGATGCTCCAGATGAAGACTTGTCCTGAGTATCTCTATGCTGCTATGCGCTCTGCTCGTTTGAATTTTGGATTCTCTGGAGTTGATCCCCGATACTCTAAAAAAAATCTATGTTTGGCCCCCCGAGTGTCTGTAATTCTTGAAAGATACTTTGGACACTTGTATGTCCAGAGTGAATAAGTGATCTCTTTAGGGTGCACTCCCAGTGTGGCCAGAGTCGCCGGAATCCATGCCGGATACTCCGGGTAGCTATCTACCAGACTATCTGAGCCATTCTCTAGGCTTGAAAATAGTTGGATATGTGTAAATCATCCTCAACAGCTACGTTTTCAAAGTGGGCTATTTATACCCCCCCCTCACCTTTCCAAGCATACCTCTTTGTCATTCAATTTCCTACACTCTTAAGAGTTTCTCCTACCTTCCTCTTGCCCAAATTTTCAATCTTTGTGAGGGAGATCAAGAGAAAGTGAGGGATAAAACGAGATTGAGCACAAGAGCATCGAGTTCATCTCCAAGTTTTCATGGTGCTTATTTCTCTTGGAGATTGAAGTCTTCTACACAGCTAGGAGTGCTTGAGAGCCATCAAGCTTCATGTGATGTGCCTCAAGAAGTTTGTGCAGGCCTAGGATCCACCTCACGTAATGAAGGGATCACCAAGAAGGAAAGGAAGAATTGTTCCGTGCACCTTCTCGAGGAATAGGCTTGAAAGAGAGTCGGCTTGGACTTTATGACCAAGTTCCTCAATGGAGACGTAGGATTTCCCCAAGAATCTGAACTTCGGCAACAATTCTTCATGTTCCTTCTTATTTTATGTTCCTCTATCTACTTTCTGCAAGTTTACTTTGTGTGCTTTTGCTTGTGCTTCTAGTTTCTACATTGTCCATTTGGTTCTTGTATTAGATAACCTTGGATTCTGCCTAATCACAAGTTAAAAAACAAAATTGGCTAAAAATTTGAACTCGAATATTCACCCCTCCCCTCTAGGGAGACATCTTGATCCTTTAACTACCGTCACTCCTATTAATTGACTAGAAGTATTTCATCTCCCTTAATATGGTATTAATGGTGCCGTTGTTCGCGAGGCACACTTCCTCCATTTGACGCCACACATGTTCTAAAATATTACATTTAATTAAATAATAAAGCAGAAAGTAGCAACATAATTAAATAAAGATGATAAATGTTTCAAAAGTAACATGCCACAAATAAATACAAGATAAATGAATGCATAAATAAATAGTCATCAAACCACCGATTAGAATAGTGTTTTGCTCTCCTAGAGCTTAGGAATCATCCAAATAATAAATTTATCAAATTGCAAAGCATAAATAAACGAAGCCGTAGTGCATTGCAAGCACTAGGTAGACTCGACGACAAAGTAGCCGTAGACTTTAGCGTGGATCTCCTCCTGAGTTGTTCTCTCCTCCTCGGTAATCATGGTTGCTGCTACACTGATGTCTAAGGGAGGTAAGACTACTGCTGTCGGGACCACGATATTCACCTCACAACAAGATGAGTCTCATGCCTCTTTAGGCCTCGTAAGCATCAACCACGTGTTGGGGCTCCTTGCACTGGCGAGACCAGTGACTATGGAGGTCATACTTCAAGCAGTCCTGGTCCTGCTCCTTGTATGGCCTGACTGTAGCTTGGCCTTGCCCGTCTTAGGTGGAGGAGTCTTGGCCGGGCCATGACCGTCTTCCCCTTTCCCTTCTTTCTCCTCTTCTTCTTGAGGGGCTCACACACCTTGCATCTTGCATTGACCTCCCTACCAACGCTACTACTAGCCATCTATGAGATGAAGTTCTTCCTTACAACCTTATCTTGTGCTTCCGCCACCTGAAGGATGTCAATCAACTTCGCATAATCTGCGTAGTTGCTTTGACGGTAGGTGCGGGCTGACTGCACGGCGTTGGGCTAGATGGTGGAGAGAGTCTTCTTGATCTTTTGGACATCTATGATGACCTTGCCACAAAGCGAAAGGTTCGTACAAGTTTGATGTAGTGGGAAATCATACTCCCAACCTTCTTAAAGTCTATAAACCTCAGACGAATCCACACTTGCTCTACCTAGGGCAAGATGGAGTATTTTAGCTTCTCGAACCACTTTTTCAAAGTGGTCCATAAGGCAAGCACACTTTTCTCCGCCATGTACTCATTTTTTAGAGCACTACAGAGCTGGTGCCCAGGGAAATGAAGTGTTTGATAGTTTTCCTTAGGAGTGGTGACAATCGCCTATGGGGTACCAACACCAATCGAGGCCCGGAGCTTTCTAGCTCCAAGCAAAATCTCAGCATCAAACGCCCAAGTGAGATACTTACGGCCGTGCTAGGCCAACTCCTCAAACTCGCGGTTCGTTATGCCAGCCAATCTACATTTCATGCAAGAATTTTAATAAGATCACTGCATGTAACATTGCATAAAATGATAACGATGATACAAAGTTATTCTTAAAGGACAAAGTACTCCACAATTAAAAGAAATATTTAGATTACAATTAATCTAAAATAGTAAAACATATAAATAATCAATGTAAAGGTTAACAGCATATTAAGGAATTATCAAAACAAAAATTAGATTCTCGACGCCCTTTTATGCTACAATACAAGATTTTAGTGAATTAAGGGACCTATAGGCTAAATTTCAATACTATTAAATTTAGCGCGTATTTTCTGGGAATCCTAGGGGGTTTTCCATAAAACTGCCAGAACCGAACAGATTCTGGTCCAACTGGTGGTGCGCGCTAATTGGGATGTTGGCGTCGGCCCATTTCCATCCACGGCCCCTTATCTTTTCTTCTATCTTGTTTTTTCAGTTGCCAACGGAACTTCATCCCGCACTCGTGTCGGCCTAGCCTACCATCACACCGTCCCAGCCTACTAGGAGTGGCTACGTTTCCTCTAGTCACCCGAGCGGCGGCACGGGGCAAGCGGTGCAGCAAGAGTGTGGTGGATCATGCGAGAGCCACCAGCGGCAGGAGGGGCCACGATGCATGCAAGCATGGTGAGGTGGTGGGGCGATAGTGCGCATGCAGGAGACAGCGACAGCGCTCATGCGGGTGTGGTAGTGCAGGTGGTGGTGGCACGCGTGCAAGCGACCACGGGAGGCATGTGACAGTGTGCGTGTGGGCACAGCGACGCGCGTGACGTGCGAGGCCACCAACCCTCGTGTGGGAGGCGGAGCCACTATACAGGGCGGCGACCCAGCATGGCACGCGATGGCCGTGCATGGCCGCGGGCCTCATACTAGAGGCATGGCGCGCTATGCACGTTGTCCGTTGACCTTGTGTGGGAGGTGGCACGGCTGTCCTGACGTGCCCGCAGCGGAGTACGGCGATCTACCGTCGTGCGGGCGGCAATGGCGCCTGCAAGCGATCAGACCAACCGGTGCCGCCGATCTAATGGATGGTATCGATGTGTATGTGGCTGTCGTGTGTGGCAGCGGCGGCGTGCTCGTGCGGGAGTATGCGTACGTACAGGCACGTGCCAATTGATCCAGCATGTGTGATTGTCAATTCCCTGTTTCAAGTAGCGGAACAATCGGCATTGGCCGGCCACTTTTTATCGGCAAAGTTCGCTAGGGGATTCCACACATGGGTAGGAAAACAGAAGACACCAAATCAAAATAAAAAAAATAAAACCTAGATCAATAACAAAACTCATTTTTCACATATGTTCACAGATTCATACATTCTCGACCGATGTCAAGTGAGCCTACAAGAAGGCTCGATAGTGGAGACTCACGCTGATAACGTGTCGTACAACCCATGCCCGTGAGTCCAGTACAAGGATTGTACGTCTAAATTGTAGAGGAAACAGACGAAGTCGAAGAAAAAGATAAACACGATAAATAGTAAATAAAGAGACATGATATATAAGGGAGCTTCTTTCTTTATTGATCGATCACTTTTAAACATACAATACAAAGTCAATGATGAGTCTCTCATACGTATAGCCAAGGATGAACCTACTAACTCAAAAGGATAATGACCTAACTAAAGTGACTAAGAAAAATCTTATGGAGACAAGTCCACGCTTTGAGTGAGCCTCCCATTGGCTCACCCACCTCCCCCCCTCTCCTCAAACCACCGTACACGCACAAAAGTTTAGTTCTCTAGGGGGTTCAGGATAACTGCAAGACCACCGTCATTACCACGTAATGGAAGCATCAGATTCAAAGCAACAAGGGGTAGACTTCTCAGTGCAAAAACAGCCATCACAAGCACACATTGACTATTTATTTACCCCTCATATATCCCTCAAGAGTTGGGAATGGTCCTACTTTAATCATTTCACACTACAGGCCAGCTATCCAGATAAGGAGTATAGCTAAAGCCTATGTGTACCAGAATCTTTGATGTTACATCAGCAACAGTTGACACTCAGCCTTTATCTTTCACAAATTAGCAAACAAAATTCTTCTAATTCTTCCAAGAATATGTAAATATGGGGCTAGCTTACTTTCGGGAGGCATTTGCAAACGCTCGCCACTAAATGTACACGCAAGCTTTATACAAGGACTGGGAAACCATCTTTATAAAAATAAAATTGCAAGGGTCCCTGAGAGCACTGCCAGAAAGCTGCTTCTGACCTTTTCGTCGAATGATTTAATCAGGCAGTGCAAGCATTTACAATGATCGAGTCATCGATCATCATTTCCATGTCACTATCAGAGCTAAAGTCTAGTAATTTATTTTCGGTTTAGTTTTTGATAGTGTGTGATTGCGTCACTATGTATTAAGCATGACGCATGGCTTGCCAAAAAGAATTATATGTTATATACCACTCTGCAATCATCCTCTACGTGAACATTAACAACGCAAAAATGAGAGAGAAATCTAGTTGCCTGAAGCGAGAAGAAATGAGTATCATGTACAGTCCATATTCCATTACTGTTGTGTTCAGTAATATATTTAGGAAATAAAAGGCTCAAAACAAAACCGAAGTGCTACTGCTCCCTCCAGTTCTCTCAAAGCATATCGTTGTGGACATCGGTGCGGTTTACAAAACGCAACATCATTGGTTGCTCAACAGCACCTGAACTGTCCAGTCCAGGTGCTCCTACCATTGTTCCATTAGCTGCTGTTTTGTTCGACTTCATTGGCTGCTAGTAGAATTTTTCAAGAAGCCCTGTCACAGTGTCACGTATGAACTCCTAATGCCCTTTGTTTCATTTATACGATGTTACTCCCATTAATTTGTCCCTTCTTCCAGAACAACTAGTTCCCTTCAAGAACCACATGCTTCCTTGTCCCATAATACCTCTGGTGATGTGCACTGACTGAAGACCCAACTTCGATTTTTATGAGTTGTTGACGACACATTGGACATGATGTACTAGCTCTCACCAATGTGCACAGACCACAGCCCGAGTGCATCAGTCTCTGAACTTAGTGTGATGCATATCCGGTGCACCGGCCACTGCGATGCATACACCTTTTCCACACAGATCAGATGGCTCGTATCGCAAGTTCACGCAGCCTCATTTTCGTAGTTCTTAATCCCCCTTTTATTTTTCATTTTATAATGATGGCCCTGAGCTAAACTGAAGGAGGCAGGCCACCTTCTGATTGCTGCTCTGGGGTCTGGAAGCAGCTGGGTGGAGTGAAAGGCATTGTAGCATAGGGACCGGAGCTGCTAAAAGGAACCTTAGGCATTGCTTCCCCTGGTAGCAAAATGGAAGACCAAACCCTGAAGAAATCACCGTCATTCGTCAGTTCATCACCATCATTTGTCTGTATCCTTGTGCTTCGTAGGTGGAAAAGCATCCAGGACGTGTCGCCGGAGGAGCACGTCTTTCCTGGTGTTCTTTTTCATGGCAAAGCGTGCAGTTGCTGTTCGACAGAGGAAGATGCAACCAGAGGCATGGTAATGACACAGAGAGATGTTTCTTGTTGGAGAAAGGGAAATCTCAGATGAGTCGCATGTCAGTATGGGTACAGAGGCACCAGATGACAGGACAAGCTATGTGTGATCCTACAAGGTCGATGGGAGCATGGAGTATGTCTTAAGAGTGCTATTATGCAACACTAGAGTATTAGTGAAGACGATGGTTTGCTTGTGCCACTCTAATGTCTCTTCATGCAATGCTGCATCAGCTTGGAAAATATTTTTACCTCAAGTTTGAAGTTTGAGAAATTGCACATTTGTTAACACTTGCAGACCAGCAGGCAGTGCTGAACAATGGTGTGTCCAATTATATGCTGTACTACTAGTGTTAATCTAATCCATGAACTCGTCCTGTGAAAAATAAAGAGCAATACGATCACGTGGTACACGATGGTCTTAAAATACCTAGGTATATATCCTACGAGTTCGGAATAATTTACATCACCTATGTACTCAAAGAGTCAAAGGTGACATTTGCTCTCAGTGTTGATATAACGTCTTCTATAACAATAATAAAGAGCAGTACATCTTTGATGATGTCACTAGGCGCCTTATATATTATGTCATAAAAACGTTCTTGCTATGATTTACGTCCAAACACCACAAAGTCGATTAAAACTTTTCAACAACCAATGGGAACTATCATCCGATTACCATAGGACGATAGGTCATAAAACCGTACTTGAGTTGCAATGTTTGCTGGAAATCTAAGAATGATATAGCATTATATATACTTTTAAAATTTATCATGAAATATCAACATTTTTAATTCTGGTTTGGATGTAATTGCTAGCCACGCAGAGCTGACCATGATTGATAGATATATATGCTGCCTACATGTTTTCTTTACTCTTTGATGGTTTTCAGCTTATGTAAAGCCGAGGACGGCTTTGTTTTCAAGGAAGGGAGGATGATGAGGACATGGCCCCCATGGATATACCCGCTGTCACCTCTACTTCCACTACTTTAAGTACATCCGCTGCTCGAGCTATAAAGAACAAACGGCGGTTCGTCAAGATCGTCAAGAACAAGCGAGTATTCAAGTTCAAGCTCTCGGGAGGATGAAGGAATGAAGTTCATGTGTCTATGAAGATGTCCCCATATGAATTGATAATGTACAAGGAGTCTTTCCACCTCACTTTTGGTCCAAGAAGTGCTAGAGATAGAGTCCCACAAGATATGGACTCTGATTCGGATTGCTGAAACAATACTGACTTCAAACGTCTTTATCTTGAGCATACGGACTCCGATTTGGGTGATCTTAAACTCTCTGGAAAGCTTATCTCGTGCTCTTCCAACCTGTCCAAATCCATATCCAGATTTCTTACGAGCCGATCGCAACAGCCAAAACAATCCGAGACTGCCTCTATAACAAATCACCCCTTGTCTTTTATACCCCCTAGGATTCTCTCTTTAGTTTTTGGGTTTTATTGAGTTGTTTAGCTACTGCTACATTATCGCATCTACAAGTCGTGTAGGACTACCACCTTATTTAGATCGCCAGTGGAATCCCAATACACTTTCTTCTATCTTGTACCAATTTAATACTCGCAATTTCAGATTGCAATTTATCATAGTTCTTACTGATTCTTCGGTTGCTTGTAGGAACTCGAACTTCGTTATTCAGGTTGATCATGCCTACGGTAAGGTCAAACTCCACCAAACCGTTAGCTACCTTCGTCTCACTGAAAGATCAGCAGGCCACCATCTCATCAGTGGGTTTAGGCTTTTTGGAAGCAATTGACATGTGCTTCTTTTATTTGCCATCTCATTCAATTCAAAAATTAAATACATTTTTTAAGTGAATAGGAAGAACTCCTCTATTATCTAAAAAAACTACAATATATATATTTTTCATTGTTTACGATGGGTGTGATTATTATCTCAACTCCAAAAAAAGTAGGACCATGAACACAAAAAGAGAGAAAGAGAAGAAATCGTCGAGTAACCCCTACCAAGTTTTTCCTAAGTCCTGATCCAAACCTTCTGAGTGAAGGTTGTTCGGACCTTCCGGAGTTCGTCAGTAGTTTTATCCCGAAGGGTTCTTGTTATCCGGAATCTCCATGTGTGGTCTGTCTAGACTTTTCGAGTGGCGACAGAGCTTCTATCCCAAAGCCCTAACGTCGTTCAGCCCTTCTGCATGATGTTCATCTAGAACCTCCAAGTCAGGATTTTGCTTGTGTCCTAGTGATTGTTTCTTCCAGACCTTCTGTGTCCAGCACCTCCGAGGAAACCAAGTTGACTCAAGCTTTTTGTCATTCGAAACCTCTAAGTGTTGGTTATCTGGAACCTCCGAATCAATTTGAGTTTTGGGGCAGAAGATTGGATTTCAATCGGAACCTTCGAGTTTCAGTTGTCCAGACCCTCTGGGTCAAGGATATTCCAGAGGTTTGAAACTATCTGGTGTGTCCGAGTGGCACCCTCCAAAGCACTTCTTTTCACTGATATAACCGTTGGTTTTTGAATCTCGGAACCTCTGAGCGAGGTTGTCCAAAACCTCCGAGCAAGGTTTCTTCTGTGAGTAACAGCTAGTTTTCTGAGGGCTGCCTTTATATTCTGTCACCCCTCCTAGGTGAGATTGCTTGCGTACCAAATCGAGAGCTGCCTCTTGTCTCTCTACTCTCTTGCCTTCTTATGAGTTCTGGAGAAATTTTGAGGATTTGGATTGGATTTTCATTGAGCATTCAAATAAGTGAGCATCTCCAAGTTGAAAATCAAGCTCTTCTTACTCTTGGAAGTTGGCGCCTCCTAAACGGTTAGGCATTGCTTGGGAGTCTTTAGGCTTGTGAAGAAACCAAGAATTTTGTGAAGGTTGGAGCTCACCTATCGCAAGGTGAGGAGTTACCAAGAAATGAGGGAGACTTCGCATCAACAAGCCTCTAGAAGGAAGAACACGTTTCAGTGCCAAATATGGTCATTGGACCAAGTTTCCTCAACTGAGACGTAATCCCTCGCCAAGGGTCCAAACTTTGACAACAAACAACCACGTCTCCTCGTATGTTTGTTCTTGCACATACTCCATAGTTACTTGTTGCTATTACTTGTATCTCACTTGCTAGGTTGTTGATTTTTCATTTCCATAATTTTTGTTATACAGTAACATATTTAGGAGTATTTTTTTAAAGGTCTGTTCACCATCCTCTAGATATCATCATCGATCCTTTATACACGTTACATTGTAGAACAAAATCACAAAAGCAATGATCAAGGAGATGAAATTCATTGCTAGGTTTCTCCTGCGGAATAAAAGAAATTTCCAAGCAATACTTTAAGACATGCAGTCTTGCACGCAAAAACTCCCGCCGGTCTTAGAAATATTTTGAAAATAATACCACATCACCTCATGAAATAGTGTGAAAAATGCAAACCTGAGTTTTTCCTAAATTATTTGAAGATTTGACTCCCACATAAAGTATAGATTTATTTCAAAATTTAATCCGCATATATGATTTATATCTTCAATAAGGATGGATTCCCAACATTAAGGGGAGGAAATCAAACCCATGATGAAGTATGTCGGGAAATCCCACACTTGGGAAAATGCACTAGTGAGACGAACACTGAAAAGGTTCAAAAACAAATAAGATAAGAGAAAAGCAAATGTACATGTACATGTGGGTACATGAGTTAAGAATTTAGTTCAATTCTCATATTTGTGCATCTCAAAAAATTCTTCAAAAATTCATAGATGTTCATCATGTTATATTGTACAAACCCACAAAATTTCATGCAAAAATATAATCAAGAGTGCCCTACACAAAAAAGACAAAAAATTCAACTTATTTTTAAAACAATGCAGCAACAATTTTTTGTCTTTTTTGTGTAGGGCACTCTTGATTATATTTTTGCATGAAATTTTGTGGGTTTGTACATTATAACATGACGAACATCTATGAATTTTTGGAGAATTTTTGAGATGCATAAATATGAGAATTGACCTAAATCCTTAACTCATGTACCCACATGTACATGTACAAAATCCACTCTCATAAGATAAATACCCTATTACTTTATACTTTACTGATCATAAAGCATTGCAGAGTCACATATACTTGCTAGAAATGCACTTGAGAGTGCAGAGGGCATGCTCCCTACCATTCCTGTCTAAAGGCCTTCTAGTAAGAGGACAGGGACTCTAGCTTCACAAAACTCCAAATACCGTCCGGGAAAGTCAAGGGGACTTGCTTGCTCAGATTAATAAAGTACCCCAAAAGGAAAAGAAGGGGAGCCAGTTGAGACCTGGCAACAAGTATGGAGCCAAATTTGAATGGCCTTAGAGACTTAAACCTTCCTATGAAGGAAGAAACCAGCGGAGATGTGTGCAAACACATTGGTGCTAGGAGACTAAAGGACCCTATACCCACAAATCAGAAAATAGTGGTATATAGGAAGAGCACCATGAAGAAGCTTCTCACGAAGAGATTTTCACCCATCACCTTGACATAAAAGAAGAATTTTTAGTGGGCTAATCAGGCATAAATGTTTTGTAATCATTTTACAAAAGGTAAGTACTTGCGCAAGAAGCTAGTACACCTCTCCATGTATATCCTACAAAATTTAAATGGGTATCCGTTTGAAAATAACTTAAAGTTGGTACTTATGCATGGCTTGTTGCCCAAGGTTTCACTCAAAGGAAGAAACTGATTGTGAAGAAACCTATTAGCTAGTCATGGGTGGAATTACACTTTAGATATTTTAATCTCAATGGCAATACAACCTGAATTTTAAAGGATGGTATTAATGGATTGGTTACACAATATCTGTATAAAAATCTAGATTCAGATATTTATATGAAGGTATATGAAGAAATACTAATTCCAAATAAAGATCAGGCTTGTATAGTGTGAAATTTCATAAGTCATTGTACAGGTTTAAATGGTCCAAAAATATATGGTACATCGCTTTGAGCGACCTTTTATGCGAGAGATACTATATGAATGAATGAAAAATTCTTCTTGTGTGTTCATACAAAAAATTGTTCTTGTTCTTGTATGCAAGAGATACAGGTTTTTCTATACTCTCGATCTATACTTGTCAGGACCTCTGAATCACGACCCACTTGTTTGCGATGGACGGTCTAAATACCTGAGAAACCATCCAACATACCATAAACACATTTGTCGTATGTACTATCATCGTTGGACGATCCAATACCGAACCAACATATCATACGCAAATCAAGCATATGCAATCACCGTTGTCCAAGCCAAGCAAAAACATAACATCGCAACACGAGCTAAATGCAATTCCAAAATCCTATGAAGACTTAGCGTCGTTCTCACGTGCGACAAATACAACAATTTCAGAGGAGCCCACTGATGATACCCTCACGCTAACCTATCTCGAAGGCTAGTGTGTCAGTTGAGAGCCGATATCATCATTCACACCTTGCCTAGCCGGCCAGTGCATCACAGCTAGGGGGTCACTCAATGAAAAATCGTCCTGCGAGCTGAAACAAGAGAACAAACCCTAACTCTTCACTATTGTCTCATACACTTCAATTCATACACACATGGTGTATGGGAAGCTACTATAACAACTTAAATACCACAACAAAACTCTAGAAGGCAGGATTTAAAAATAGTAGAACACATCTCATACACAGGATAGTTATTTAACTTACATACAACTCAACCCGAAGGTCGTCCATGCTAAAGAAAGCATTAAGACCAGCAGCAGAAGAAGGTATACAACACCGAGATGACAGCCCATGTCATCTCCAAAAGCTTTACAAAAATAACCTTATGACCAAGTTGAGCAAACATTGTAACTAGACATTAGAAGCGACATTATCACAATCATAAAACTCACCTACATAGGATCACCTGCAGGAATGGAATTTCTGAGTGAGTATTTCCGTGCTCAAAAGATGCTAATATGCTCGTTCCCAAGTTAATCTTAAGCATGGCATGGAAGATTAAATGGCAAGATGAACAATTTATTTCAATTAAGCATAACAAGCTAAAGAGAGTTATTCATAACATCTAGTTCATGATACCATAGCATATGTAATTAAATCAAGTCAACCACTTGATAAAACATTCAATAACACATCATTCTCATATCTGAACATCTATGAAGAACCATTAGACCAGATTTTCAATTTATCACATTCAAGTCATATCCAACTGTAATCACTTCTGGAGTTGAATTAGACCACCCAAAACTCCAACAGTTTGTTCATCAATATGGCTCCAACCAATTTCAGATTTCAAATATGGTCAAACATCACAATCAAAGTCATCTTATTCTCTCTAAGTCCTTCTCGACTTAGAAAGATGCCGAATGGGGTAAACCATCCAAATCCAACTAATGTGGAGTTGAGGAAGAGCTAAACCACCCTAACCTCAAACGAGAGTGCCTCAATGGTGCCATGGGTGCATGGTTGGCCCACCATTACCTTTCCTGACATCCTTGGGCTAAATCCACCCATCAATCTCCATTGGGTATCATTCCCCGCCTCTCACATCTCACCTTAAAGTTCAAGTAACTTATTTAGGTGATTGTCAGCGGAATGGGGCCCAGGGTCCCCCGAACCGCCGGCGGAGGCCAACCAGATGCCGCGGAGCGAGACACGTGGCGGTCGGGTCGGTGTAGACCCCGCCCCGGCAGCCAGGTGGATCCGGCGGTCAAGCCTAGGTGCTCGGGGGCCTTCCCCGAGCATCGCACCCGCGCATAGCCCGAAAAGACCTTGGGCTCCCGAGGGTCCAAGGCCCAGGAATCGAGGGAGCGCTCGGGGCCCCTTCCCCGAGCGCCCGGCGTCCCGAGAGGCGTGGGGCCCAGGGAAGTGCTCGGGATGTCCCCCCGAGCGCTCCCCCTGGAGCTCCCCCCGTGAGGGGCCCCGAGCGACCCTCCAACGAGTGCTCCCCGAGCGCTCGAGGTCACTCGGGGGCAGCTTGGGACAGCTGGCGCCCCTCCCAGTGAAGGAACTACTCGGGGTCGGAGTGCTCGGGGGTCATCGGGGCCCCCCTGTGGGGCCCGCCTCTAGGCACGTCATCGAGCGGTTAGCTTCTCCAGCAAGCCTCGGCCCTGGCAGAGGCATTTAATGCCCATCATTTCGACAAGGAATCCTAAGCCCTATGAGGGCATGATGACGGTAAGTCCAGGCCCCACCCGTTTAGGCGATAGGCTCCGTTGGCTATCATCCCCTGCCAAATGATGGGTCCGGCTGACAGCTTAGTTGACCGACCGGGCGCGCCGCACCGCACGCCCCTGTCGCTGTCAACCCTTTTTGCCCCTTGGATCGCGTCACCACGCACCCCGGTGCGCGGGCTCGGTCGCTGACACCTGGGGCCCAGGAGCGGGTGTCTCACCCACCCTGTCAGAAGAAGCCCGATAAGTCTCCGTTCGCGGGACCCGCCGGGTATAAAGGTGTCAGAATCCCTGTCCAAAGGTGCGGCGAGGAGACGTCCGTCACGGAAATCAGCGCCGCGCATTAAATGTAAGGCGTGGGCTGCCCTGTAGCGCCCATGTCGCCGGCAGTACCCTCTGGCCGCTGTGGTAATCCCCCGGGTATATAAGGGGAGAGCCGAGGCCATGCAAAGGGTTGGATCTTTTTCCTGAAGTTACACTCTCGGTTAGTCTCTTCTTCAGTAGTTCCTCAGTTAGAAAATCCTTAGACTCTCTTGGAGAAGAGCTCTAGGGTTAGATCTCTTGAAGGAGAACTCCTCTTGTAAGCAAGAAACCTCTGTAACCTTCAAAAAATCAATACACCCACACACAAAAGCAGGACGTAGGGTTTTACACCTCCGGGTGGCCTGAACCTGGGTAAATCATTTGAGTCTCCTGCATCATATCCACCTCCAGCATCCGTCACCGGCTCATAAGAAGAATCCTATTGCGCCCCCGGCTGAATCCCAAAGGGGGTCCAACCGGACCACCGCTAGAGGCGTCTCTACGCCGACAATGATTTAAATATTTCATCCTTATTGACCATTAACACAAACCAAACCTATTCATACTAATAGTTCCATGTACCACATTAATCATATTTGAAATTTTAACCAAACACCGCATTCAATCAACCAAGCATAGCAAAAGATAACCAGAATATTTTCAACAAGTGAGCATTCTTGCCTTGCTGTTCTGAGTAGTACTCCTGCTGGTGACCACCCTCAAAATTACCTTTGTTGCCCAGTTCTATAGACAAAAACACCGGAACACCAGAAAATGACAAAAAAAAGGGCATCCAATCATACCAGCAAGAAAAAATATGGTACTATGCATGAAATGCATCCTAAAATATAGGAAAATTCAATTACTAAGCTAACACAATTGGTTTCATCTCATTTGGACTTGTAGATTTCAAATGATGGCAATTTAAGATTTGGATTCAAATTTGAAGATAATTTGTGATTTTCAAAATTATTCATAACATTAGTATGTATGAAAATGTTGACATGATGGTATGCATAATAAGTTATGAATTTTCATACATGATATGTCCCATTTGGAATTAGCATATATTTCTTGAAATTTCATATTTGCATGATAGGTTTAAAGACATATTTGAATTTTGAAATTTTTCATACTAGTAACATGAATGAAACCTACTCCAGTAAATTTTACATATTAAAATATGAATTTAAAAAAAAGAATCACCTCATTCAAAGTTTATATGAATTTTCTACCAATTTCTGAAGTTTTTAACCTTTTTTATTTTTTGTCTTTTTTCAGTAAAGAAAAATATGTCAAATATTTTTATACTCAGATTTAAAATAGATTTGAGGATGTCAAGTGGGTCCCTTAGTCAATATTGACTGGTCAACTGACAGGGGAGCCTACCTGTCATACTCTAAGGTTTTTCTCATTTTCTTTTCTTTTATTCCCTTAGTCTCTTACATGTGGGGTTCGGATGTCATAAAACTTATCTTCATTCTTTTTATTATTTTTATTTATTTACACAGTGGGTCCACTGATCATATACACATGCTCAAGATTACACTTAAACAAGATTTTAATGGGTGCGGGTCCACATGTCATAGAGAGGTAAGCGCGATTATTACAGTCAGTTGCATTAATTGTTCTCATTAATGCTTAATCATGTGGTAATAAACCTAATCAATATCTATCCTATCATTAATCGGTCATAATCATTGCTCAATGCATTTAGTGTGCAAATTAAATGACTAAGCATGTCTTATTCGGATATAATAGCCATAGGTGCATTAACTATCCATCAATTTTAACAGCAATTAATTAATCCTATCTTAACCGATGTAACACCCAACCATTGCTTTAAATGTGCATTAAAGATACATTAAGATACCACAGTTGATAATTAAGTGCACTATCCAACCGATGGCAACAGTCTGACCAGCTGTCAGCCCGGACAGACCGGCTTCACTGTCGTGCTCTGGCTGGGTGTCAACCACCGGCGACGAGCACAGGGAAGCACTGGGGAGCAAAAGAAGGGGGAAGGGAGTGCAATCTGTGGTGGGCCTCACCTCGTTGTCAAGGATGCCAAAGCCGAGGCGAGAATGGCATTAGTTGACAATGGTGGGGTCAGTGAAGAGCTCCAATGGCGGGCGGCAGTGGAGATGTGGCCGTTGGCGAAGGAGGCAAAGGAAGTCCGGTTGCCGCTTCAGTGATGGGGAGGAGCTCCAATGATTTCCACGCCACTGGACCTTTGGAACTCAGAGGAGACGTCGGAGACGGTTAGCACGACAGAGAGCTCGTGGCTGAGGTTGAAGATGGCAATCTCCTCTCTTGCGGCAGAGCTCAGGGCAGCAAGGGAATAGGGTTAGGTCTAGGGGTTAGCAGCAAGGCTAGATAGCAGGAGCTCACCAGAGAGACCGAATCTGATGGTGGTGGATCTCACCGGGGCTAGGGAAGACAAGCTCTGTGGCAAGATTCCCGACGAGTTGGTTGAAGCCGAGCTCTACAACGTGCGGGATGGCAAAGCACAGAGAAAAGGGAGAATGGTGAGGGCGAAGAGGAGCTTAAATGGGCTCGAGAGAGCGGCAGCGGCGAGGTCACCATGCCTAGCATGTGCGATGCGCGTCCAGACACGCGGTGGCGGCCTAGTGATGGGCCTCGTGTTCAAAAGGCACGCGGTGGCGGAGGCACCTTGCTGTGGAGAAGGCGGGAGATGGGGAATGCGCCAACAGCCTGTGGACTGGAAAGGATGGGCTTCCGCGGGGCAAAGGGGAAACTAGGTCGAGGTGGTCCAGTGCAGTAAGGAGGGCTTTTTCTTCTTCTTTTTTTATTTTTTCTCTTATTTCTTTGTTGATTTAGACTAGGGTTGGGTGAAAGGGGGTCCCAACCCCTGTTTAAAAGTCTGTAAAAAATTGTGGAACTTTATTATGACATAGATGATCTCCAATAATTTTATTACATATCCTACTTTGGACTGCTATTTTAATATATTTGCAGTTAGTCCAAAATAGAGTTCGAACTACAAGTAGTTCATATCTTTTTCAAATATTTTTCAAAAACTCACATTTGAATTTGGCAATATAAACAACTCTTAAATATGAAATTTCACAAAATTTATAAAAGAGAGGATCCATTGCATTGACATTTCATTTCTGTCCGAGAAGGAAAATTTTGGGAAATCATTTGTTTAAATATTCATATCAACTCCAATTGTCTTGGAAAAATTTGGAGTTCCTCTGGGGTATTTAGAGCTTAGGAAAATTATTAGGAGAAGGTTTGGTGAGTTTGGTTGCACCGTTCTTATTCAAGTCAATTTTAGTTCACATTTTGTGGTTTTCAACATGAATGCATCTATATGTTAAAAAAGAGTGGGATTCATCCACATTATTTCAATATAGACCTTCACTGGTCATATGCTCAATTGGTTCATTACTATAGTGATGACTTTAACATCATTGAGACACAAAAAGAGACATAAGGAAGTGAGCTTGTACATGAAGTCAAGTTCGAAATAGGAATGAAAGATCTAGGTAAGATCATTTTGTGTTTAGACTTGCAGTCCAAATAAAATTGACGAAGTGATATAATACATCAACTTGATCAATCCCTTCTGAATAGATCCTTATGCAATGCAACCTACTTTGCATTTGTGAGTCAATAGGACCCCATAGAGAAACTCCAGTTTAAGGATTGGAATACATGCGTAATTGATTGTGCTATAAAAATGTAGAGTCTTATAACAAATCATCTACCTTACATGAAGTTCTCATGAAATTGGGAAGGCTTATAAAGCACAACTAAGATTGGTTATATTGCATATTTATATCATGCACTACTCCATGGTATACCACTGTAACATCCCAAGGTTAATACCATATTATTGTGCATGATTCAAAAAAATTGAAGTGGAAATTCGAATCCTTAATGGAGGTCTTTGAATGGTTTAAATTTTGAGCAAATTTCAAAGAAAACTAAAAAGAAAAATAAAACCAACACCGGCGGATGGGCCCTCTCGGGGCCCATTTCCTTTTCCCCCCGGCCTGCCTCAGCCCGTTTTCTCCCCCCCTCTCCCCGTCGCCCCACCTCCTGGGCCTCTTCCTCTCTCCCCAGCCAACTTTCCCCGCTCCCGGCCTGCTCCCGCCCCGGCCCGCTTGGCCCGCCTCACCCCCGCCCTCATCCCCTTCCCCGCCGCCGCCTCATCCCTATCCGCCTCGCCGCCGCCACCTCCTGCTTGGGCCTCCCCGCCACCTCCTGCCTGGGTTTCCCCGCCGCCTCCTCCCCTTTTATTCGGCCGAAGCTCCCTCTCTCGCACCACCCCGCCCCGTCCCGAGCCACTTCGCCGCCAAGCCGCCCCACCCCCGAGCTCTCCCTCCCATCGCCGCCTCGCCCCCGACCGTTCCCCGTCACCTCCGGCTTCGCCCCGCCTCGCTGCCTCGCCTCCACTGCCTCCTCGCCCGCCTCGGTTCCCCGCCGCCCGAGCCACCTCCGCCATTGCTCCGACGTCGCCCCGCCCCCGTCACCTCCACCCGCCTCGGCCGCCGCCTTTGCCGCACCGCCCCGCCGCTTCCCGTCGCCTCCCCGTAAGGCCTCGACCGCCGTCCCATTTCGCTGCTTGCTGTCGCCCCCGGGCCTCGCCGCCGGCGGCACCGCGCTAGGCGAGCCACCGGTCGAACCGAGCACACGCGGCCAGGTCCCAACCGGGCGCAATTAGGGCAGTAATGCCCGTTAAATCGTCGTTAAGACACAATTAAGAGAACATTAATTGCTAACTATGATTAATACGATAATTAATGCTAATGATTACTGTTCAGGCATCATTAATGCTAATGAGCAGTAATTAGTGTTAATCCGACACATTAAATGCTAATGATTGGTCATTAATGCTAATTTGACACATTAATGACAGTAATTAATGCACTAATTGAATTCAGTTTTAAACATTGTATATGTCATGTGGGACCCACCCGACAGATTATAAATAAAAAGAATAAAGAAAATAGAAATATATGACAAGTGGGGCCCCACCTGTCATTGACTCAATCAACTTTGACCAGAGTTGACCATGGGGCCCACGTGTCAGTCTCTGAGGCTAGCACAGAGATGAGTAATAAAAATATTTATTATTTAATATTATTTTTATTTACTGAGTAAAATACAAAAAGGGTATTTAAATTGATTAAATCTTAGAAAATTCATAGAAAAATCATTTTTAATCAGAAAATGCAAATAATATATCAAAATGTTCAGAAAAATGAGATCTATTTAAATATGTTATTTTCATACATTTTTGCATGCTAGGAAAAATATAATTGGCTAAAAACTCAAATTAGGGTTTCTCGATTAGCCGGAAATCGTCGGATCGCGATATCTCGAGCGTCCGAACTCCGATTAAGTTGATTCCACTTGTATTAGTCTTCATTTTGAATCCTCTATGCCATGGCATGCATTCCATATCATGCTGATGTTTATCTTTGTGATATTTATTATTACGCCTCTTTTTCGGTGTTTTTGTTCTTCCCGATAGAGCCGGGGGATCTCAAAGCATTTAATCCTGAGCAAGAACAAGATCTAATAGCTGAACCGCAAGGCAAGCAACCCTTTGATCATTTTGCGATCCTCCTATTATTTGTAAATTATTAATTGTTTCCAAAACCCTATCGCATGCGTTCAACTTATATTTTATGTTAAGTGATAGCTCTATTCCTTGCATAACTTACTTTGTCGCTCAATCAACACCACCACCCCCTCCCAACCTATTTAGAGTAGTATAGTTGTTACTTTTAAGTTACTTATATAGTTAATGATGCTTAGACATGCTTAATCGTGTAAAAGTCATAATTCCTTAGATGGCAGACAAATTACAACACTCTGGATGGGTTAGGTGATAGGTGGGGTGTTCACCAGGAAGCGACTAATGAACTTGATTAATAATGATCAGGCTTAGACCAGAGGTCATGGTTGGGAGCATGGTGGGTTGTCTCATTTTTCCCACAAGGACCGGTTCCCGGTGTCCTTTTGAACCAAGATTTGTATACTTCTACACGAGTGGTATAATGGGCCACCCACGACTGAATAATTTGTCTAGGCTTAAGTCATGAGCTGCATAGTTTGCCATTTCCATTTGCTGGGTGAGTGATAAAGAATGTGATGTGGTACCTCAATAGACTTACACACGTTCCGGGACCGGGGATGTATCACCTGCTACAACTTTTGGGACCGTGTCGGGGTACCGGCTGGACTGGTGCACACGGATTAGCCCATTAGGGCAGCTCATGCTTAAGTCAAAAACATTATAAAGGTCGTGTTCAATCACACTCTGCTAACACACCTCGTAAAGTGTGTCTTTGGCCTAGCATTAAGATTCGATTGATACGTGTAGGTAAAGATGTACACCCCTGTAGGGTTTGAACTATTCGAATAGCCGTGTCCGCGGTTATGGACAACTTGGTAAGAATCCGTATCGAATTAGACAACTACAACATTACTTTAAAACATGCCAACTCTAAGGTTGAGGTGTTAGCGATTGATTCCTCCCTGGTGGTTGAGGAAGAATCGAGAGTTTAAGTGTTCGGTGGTCTGCAATAGATTTCTGTATGAAGATTATCGGTGGTCTACAATAGATTTCTGTATGAAGATTTGACTCATCTCCTTTTAAAAGCAATCTGGTAGTCGATTTCATCCTATGTAAAAAGTATTGTTAAATGAATAATCAGCTTTTCGCAAAATAGTCCACAATTACCTCCCCCCCCCTTATTGAAACATGTTGCATCTATTACTAATTTATCTTGTAAGTCTTGCGGAGTACAATTTTTGTACTCACCTTGCAGCATGGATAATTTTTGTGCAGAGGAAATCATCCCCTCAACGGATGGTTTCTATGTAGAGATCGACACCAACGATGACTAGTTGCTGGGAATCTCAGGCAGTGGTCCTGCCCAGGGTTCGGCAGCTTGGTTTGTTCTGCTGCCATCTTATCCGCTATGTAATAGACTCTTGTGTGAATTATGTTGTTAAGTTTTATAGAACAATTAATATTATTGCAGTTTTCGTCATCGAGTTGTTGTTGTGATACTTGTTTATTCTCACCTGCCTCATGTGCCTTGCATGTATGTTATTGAAGCACATGGTGCGGGTAGGGTTTCAGAATCCATATCATAGAGTTGTTAGGTTTAATCACCCCTATGAAGTGACTCTTCTATTGGGAGTTTGGGAACTATATCATCCTACTCTAGCCGAGCATTAATTTGCTGGGACGAGTTGAGATTGATGTTCTAGCTCAGTGAGAAAAGAGTGAGGAGACCATATTACCCTACTTAATCTGTGCATTAGTTTACTGGAGCAAGTTTGGGGTTGACGTCTCGGGCTATTCGAAGCCATATCACTCCACTCCTCTTGAAATTGATACCCAAGGGTTGAGGTCCGAGTTGATGTTTCGACTTAGCGGGTAATTTCACTTAAAGCTCTCTATTATGGATTTTGAGTCCCGACAACCACTTACATTTTTTATGAATGAATAAAATAAAGTGGATACACTCGAATCTCAATAGTGGCTCGTCACAATTTTTAAAATTAATTGTGAGAAGGGAATCATGAAGATTAAATTATCATGTGGTAATTGTATTTTACATATAATATTACTCATAGTGTTTCCCCTGAAAACATACAAGTTCGACATGAAGATTCTAACGGAAGCCATCTTGAGGGGGAGTAAAATACAAGAAAAAACCATAATTATCATGCTTGAACTACAAAATTATCAAAGGCTTAGCTAGAAATATGTCTTGTATTTGTGCACTCGAGCGGGAGGAGGGGAGCAATCTCTGAATTAAGAATTAATCAAATGATATAGTAACAATGAATATTACGGGAAATATCATTCTTGGTTGAATCAATTGAAGATTAATCAGACTTAATGGTTGCACTATTTTTTTCCTTTGATGAGTTTTCATGGAAATTTCTCGTCTACAAGGTTTTCAATTAGGAAACTAGTGCATTATAAAGCAGCAGATGATATGTCCTCTTCCTCCAATTTTTTTCACTGGGTTTTTTAGAGTTTTAATGAGGCATGTGTATTTCATTGTAATTGCCCAAGAAGGAGTGTTATGAAACTAGGTCTCCTAAGAGTTAGGTCGGCCAGCATGCCACAACTCCCCCTAAGGCAAATGTGGTCAACTACTAAACTCTAGCCTTCATGTGGATGGTCTAGGGATGATCTTTGTTTATTCATCAAGCCAATTGTACTCATGAATTTCAATCTAATATAAAGAAAAAAGAGTCACCCCTACATTTTATATTCATGTCCTATTTATTTTTCGCATTGTAATATATGATTGATCTATGTCGATAATGAGGCGTCTACGGATTTTGTAACAGAGATAAGAGTTAGCCTATTCGTTATGCGGAATCAATGCTTTGGACCGAATAGTTACCTCTTCCTTCTCTGGCGCATATTAGCTTAGCAACGCTCAAAAGGCCCTGGTTGGTTTGTTTGGCTTTCTCACTTAGGCCACTTTCCATCCCTTGCTCCGGCAACACTCCACTCCAGTTAGAACTCAGCTCAATGCATGTTAAATTCGCATGTTGATCTTATCATGTTAATATTCACTAAGCCGGAGTTTCTATTTGAATAAAAGCGAATCACTGCAATTTAAAGTGGTGTGTGCCTGTCTATGGGGTTGATAAGACTTGGACCCATAGTTTAATGGCACAAATTAAACACTAACATCCATTATACAATTAGTTGGTCTAAAATTTACATGATTTCTCCATACAATAACAAAAACAAGGATCTATTATTTCTCGATGCTGCTACCTCGTCTGTATGACGAACCCTTGGATGCTATTGGTCTTCGCTTCCGTTGGGTCCTAAATGTTGACCCAGATTTTACAAATCTCTTGCTTGCGCTGTATCTAGGACGTTCTTCGAATACATCTTCAGATTTGACAAATCTCGCACTATTCCTAGTAAATTCTTCCCTCTTTTTAGCAATTTCTTCCCTCTTTTTCATCTTGCTGGGGCTAGGCCTGTATAGAATAACTGAGCGGCCGATTTGGTCAACAGCAATGGATCCAGTTGACTCCTCAAGTTGAAGTATCACATCAGGTAGTTCTCCAGGGCAGTTCCCATGAATCTTTAGCTGTTGTAGAATGGGAATGATGGTGAATAACATAACAACAGAGGGAAGAAAGCTGATGAAAAAGGGACACTCAAACATGAAAAGGCATGAGATGCACCGAATCATACAGTTTTATTGGTGTCCTTGCACGCAAAATGTAAAGAAGGAAGCTATCAGAAGTGTTAGACTAGGATAGAAGCACACAGCTACCCAATTACGACATAGGCGTAGCTCCAACTTGGCCAGGCCAGAATACAGAATTCTAGAACTATCTAATATAAGCTAATTATTTTTAGGACAAATTACATATTTGGTTTTATCAATCATACTGAAACATAAAGGTTAGATTGCTTCACATAATCACACAAAATTCTTGAAGATAGGCTTGGGATAAAATTGTACTGTGAGGACTGAGGAGTAGATAGTTTCAAATGAGCAAGAAATTTTTTTGGTATATATGAGCGTGGTAGGATTGATAATAGACTGAAACCTCTGCACGCAAACATAATCAAGCCAAGCGAATATCTGTTGGTTATTCTAAAACTCAGCCCAGCCCAACCAACCAAAATAACAAGGCCAATGCATAGTTGACCACACCATTTCAACCTGCAATCCATTTTACTAATTCCAAAGACCCAAGAACACTACAAACAATCCTATATTTGCACTGGCCTACCTAGTAACCCAGAGTTACTAAAACTAACCCCCACGCCTACTCAGTAAGGTATAATAATCAATGGAGCATGCTATTCTTGGAAGAGATAATCTTCTAGCATCACATGTATGAGTGATAATAAGGGTCCATGTGCATCAGTGCATGTGCTCCATGACCATCAAATTGTAGACCAATAATAAAAGAATTGCTTGTGAATCATTTGATCTTAACTCCTTATAAGCTAATATGGTGATTGGTACATGGACAGCAGGCCTAGCCACACACTTATAAGAGCACAAGCCACACACTAATAAGAATCTTAATTTCAGGGTATATACGCATGTCATGGTGTGTGCAAGGACATGCATGCTAGGTGTTAGATCCAAATCTAGAAGAACACGATCAAACTACTTTCTGTGATAATAACTAGAGTCTCAACTCCCATATCCGGAAAAAGTTCCTAACATCCGTGGATTTAGCTTCTAAGATGTAGGCCCTCCGCATTACCTAATGACAAACATGAGGAGCATCGAACAGAGGCACCACGAGAACCAGCCAATAAAGAGTTAGTTTTATTGACCATTGTTGCTCTTCAGCCGATCCCTTGTGAAGTCCAACATGCCGGATCTAATCTAACTAAATCGGAAAGAGCCAAGCGTGGTTGTGCGCGCTTGTAACTCCAGCTTTAGGAGGGCTAAAGAGTTGGTACAGTTGGTTGTGAGTTTGAACTCATGTCAAAGCCAGTGAAAATGGCTCCTGCCCCTAAATCCTACGTCAAAGCGGCAGAAGCGCAGCATTCATCGGTGTGCGTCAACAGCAAGGATCCAAAACACTCGCGGAGGTGGCAGCAGAGGTGTTCAGCAGGGCTAAAGGATGGACTCCAACGAGGTTGCGGATTCAAGATTGATGGCTAGAGGGGGCATTACCTTGAGGAGCTCGTTGGACTCGAGGTTATCGGTGAAGGCGGAGACGAGGGAGGGCGTGATGCCGCCCTTGCCGACCTGCTGCGACTTGAGCTTCTTGCCGAGGCCGTGCGCGTACGAGGCCAGCTCCTTCCGCTCCTTCACGTCCAGCTTCGGCCGCGGCAACCGCGGGAGCACGAACGGCGGGGGCGCCTCCGCCTCCTCCTGCTGCTCTTCCGCCGCTTCGACCTCCTCTTCGTCCGGCGCGGCTACCGCCTCGGACACGGCCGCTACGGCGGGGCCGTGGAGGGAGGAGAGGAGGAGGTGGGAGGCGGAGAGGCGGAGGCGGGGGGGCGGGACGGGAGGAGGGGAAGGGAGGGAGCGGAGGTGGGGGGAGAGGCGGGCGAGAGGGAGGCGGAGGAGGGTGACCGCCGCCGCCATGGCCGTCATGGTGCTCGACGGAATGCTGGACTCAGGACTCAGGAGGAGATAAGCAGGGGATAGTAAGCCGCAGGAACAGCTGCAGAGGCAGAGAGTGAGAGGAGACAAGAAATTACCAATAAGAACTCGTACTGCGAGGCTTTGGCCCCACCTGTCAGCGCATGATATAATCGGTCATGTTCAAATGAGAACGCAACACACAGCTGCAAAGTGCCAAGGTTACCAGGAACACGTGAACAATGCAGCGTTGCCATACAAACGCTAAGATCTGAGGAACACAAGAATTTTACAGAAATTTCCAAGAACAAGCTCAGGATTTAGGAAAATCTCCGGCGTTCCAAACGGAGTCTCAGTTTTCTAATTGTTCGAGAAAAAGGCTTTTGGTACTTCGAAAACATTGATGGATTTCTCCTTGACATATATATATACTTGGAAAAAAAATGGTTAAGTCAGTGTATATTTGAGGGAGAATGCAGATGAACAACAGTGTTCAGCTCCCTGCTGTATAATTTCAACATTGCATATAGCTAGCGATGCTGCACCAACAACCTATCCAACGGGCAGGTGTTTTGAAAGAACAGAACAAAAAGGAACATACATGACTTCTTCACTGATCACCGTCTTTAGAGACAAAAGAACATCATAATGCACAGCGTACAATACCATAGATATATGGATGCCTCGATGAACTTCTAGAAGACCTGGGCAACTTTGCTTGCCAATACACGCTCCCGTTTTTCGATGAAGTCGCAAGGGAACCAACCTGCTTTCCCTCTACATTCACCTTCTGCCCATCCATTGTTTGACACCTGATTAAGCAAGTTATCGCAGAAGTTTAGCATACTCAGATTTGTGTAAATGAGTTCGAGGAACTAAGAAAATTCAGCAAGCAATCAACTTTGAGCTGCTGGTGGCAGAGCTGTTGCATCTCAGACTTGCATAAATGAGTTCGAGACGCTAAGGAAATTCAGCAAGTGATCAAAATTTCGAACTGCTGGTAGCAGAGTTATTGCATCTGGACTTAAGCTAAGAAGAATATGAGACGGCATTTAATGAAATGCAGGAAGCTAAAGGTGCTGGTAGCAGAGTGTTGCACGTGGGATTAAGATAATAAACATGTTATAGGAGATGAGAAGGTGGTACCTTTCGGACCACTATGTAATCGCCAGCCGACAGATTGAGCTCAGTTTCATTCTCAGCTCGGTACGACTGGATGGCCTGACAGCAAAATGCCCAACCATAGCAATCAGCAAGATCTCAACAGGTCAAAATAAGCTACAAAGTTGTGCATTGTAATCAAGCAATAATTGGTTACCTCAGCCAAGAAGTGCTCCACTGTCTCCACCAATTCTGCAACTGTTGGAGCCCTCATGAATATACCATTAACTTCTTCATATGAAGGCGGCGCTGGCATAGAACTCTCAATAACTGGAGGAGGTGCTCCTTCAATCCTTTGGCGCTCAGATACCATCTGCAAAGTAAATAAATAAAATGCTGAATCAGGTCACCAAAACCAAGCAGATCTTTCTCAATGAGGATGTTATACAAAACCATCGGTACCTCTCGTTCAAGTTGATCTAGAATTTGGAGGACCCTTTGGTGGTAACTTCTTTCAGATTCAACCTTTAGTCAAGTCAACAAGTGCCATGTGAGCAATAGTAGAGCATAATGCAAATAAGGAAATAATCAAGTGAACCAGCTAAATAAAGATAAACATACCATCGAAATAAGTCGTTGCAATGTCAGCCTCTGCTGTTGGGCTTCAACAGCTGTCATTGCTGCAACAGCTTCTTTGCCTAGAACTCCCATGTTTGATTTTAACTCTTGCAGCTTTGACTCAGCCGCCTCTAACCTTGAAATCATATCACCATTTCCAGATGTCTCTCTTAGTTTCATTTGGCGCTTCGAAACTTCAATAGCCTGCAGAACGCATGGATACCTTGGTGAGTTTCTTATAGGATCAACAAAAAAGAGCCGGTATAACATGACAGAGTGGCATTCAGATTTATAGTTCAATACTTGAATAGCGGGAAGAAATTAATGGGTAAAGCAGATGGCTGAGCAACAGTTGAAAAGTTCTACCAGTAAATGTGACAATGGATGTGGTTTAAGCAATATTGAGGCAGCAGAAAAAAGGTAAAAATAGTATGTTTCATAGCGAAATTACCTGTGCTTCAGCTTCTTGACGCATTCTGTCATATCTTTGGGCAAGGTGGCGAGCATCTTCCAAAGGAGCTCCCATCACCATAGCCCTCAGTGGCTCTGCCACCTGATAATGTTAGCGTTAGTTACAAAAAGATCCATGCAGATTAAGTAACATAAAAGAACAAGGTTGCGATGATGAGTTATAACATTCATAGCAGAATAAGGCAGTTGCAACCTACACAAGATAATGAATGATTTAATCTTGATAGAGTTCTGTAAGATGTGAGGTTTACTGCAAATAAATAGAAAACCATCAAAAATAATATCACCAATATAATACACAGGCCAAAAGGACAACTTCAAAGGATACAGGTTCTGAAACTAGCAGTTCCACTCCAAGTCAACTACTCAGCGGTAACCTCAGTTTCATAAATGAACACAAAGCTGGCAGGCTATTCCATTGGTACAAATTATCCTGACACACATTGCTACCCTATCTTTATCTTTACTATCTATAAAATTTGAGTTGGTGGCTATGGTGATAGTGGTGTCACATCCTCCCCTAACCAACTCTCCAACTCTCAACAAGTTCTGCTAAACAGATTCCAATCTTTACGTAACTCTCAACAATAAACATACTCCAATCTTTACGTTCTGAGTTAGTTTTTTACTCTGCTGAAATTTATTATCTTACTAAACAACAGAATCCAATCTTTACGTTATGAGTTAGCTGGCTTACTGGTGCTGTTCCTTCCCCCACACATGTGCGTAAATTTTGTTATATGTGTGCATGTGTATTGTACGAGCACTCTACTATTAGATCGTTGTAAGGCAAAACAGTATATTTTGTTATGGACTTATGGTTTTGGTTAGAACATGAGATGTTGCTCTACTATTTGAGGTTCCGTTGCAACGCACGGGTAGCCTACTAGTCAGTACAGTATGTGTCGTGAAAAAAAAAGTTGGCAGTATTTTTGTTTGCACACTAGCTTAAATATTATAACTAATCACCAAAATTATGACGTACATCGAATCCTCAGTTCCTTGCCATTACCCATGTACACTTACTACTTAAATAAAAGCAGAAATAATTCAAGCATAACGCGTCATAACTAACTGTGCATACTACATAATACCCTGCTTTTAAACGTTACAGGCATGAAATCGAAGAAGATTGAATACCTGAGTGCCAAATGCTTTCAGCAGGTTCCCCCGTTCCTTCTCCATCAGGGACCGCGCCTTCGCAAAACTCAACGCCGCCCTTGATAACGTACTCCCACTGGTACAGGTGTTCTCAACACCATACTTCTTGCCATCCTCACACAACTTATTCCCTGTGAAACCACCACACATTACATGCCAACGCTGCATCCCACAATTCGAAATTAGACATGCATTGCAGCAAGAACATTACCGATCTCGACTTGCTTCGAGCCTGTGACAATGTAGCCCTCGACCCCGCGAACTATATCCCTTTGGAAGTGCTGCAATGTAAGGAGAGAGAAAAACCACCTATAAGCGAGACCTAGGCGGGGCCAAGAGCTAAAAACTGTAAGGAAACCGTCCGTTCGTTTTACCTTGGCGGCGCGCGTGGAGATGTAGAGCTTCTCGAGCTTGGAGTGCTGCTGCGCATCGCCCTCGTCCGCGAACACGCTGTCCGCGCCGTACCCGCCCCCGAACTGCTTCAGCACGGCCTGCGACATGCACAATACAGCCGATTAGGAGCCCAGCGACAGCGCAAGAGATATCGAGGAGATCCTCGTGCCAAGAGTCGCATCCGGAGGAGAAAGGGATAGGAATCCGGGCCGGGAATCCAGAGGTGGCGGTGCGGAGTGGTGCGGTGTCGGGTGCTCACCTGCTGCTGCCGGGCGACCTGCTCCCGGAGCTTGGACGCCTGCTTCCGGATGGCCTCCATTGGCCTCCGCCTCCGCCTCCGCCTCCGCCGCCGCCGCTAGCGCCCTGTACGACGAGGAGGTTGACGGGATAGGAAGAGAGGGAGCTGGGGAGGAATGGAGTGGAAATGGAGAGGGATCCGATCGGTGGGAAGGGAGGTGAGATCTGAATCGGAGGAGAGGGGAGGGTGGTGGCTTGAGGCTTCCGCGGCTCCGGTCCGGCCTGCTCCGCTCGGTCGCCTTTCTCTTTCCCCCTTTTTTCTTCGATTCTTTTCTTCGGTTCGTTGTAACGATCCGACGGTGGGATGATGGGAGGAGTAGTTTACTGGTTTGATCGTCAAGTGTCAATTGTCGAGTGTTCCCCGTACACTGTACCTCCGTCCAGAGAGTGAGGGAGATACTTCGAGGTGTTACTGGTGTCTCTAACCCCAACATAACATCTTCAAAGGTCATAAATAAATTCTATTTTTGTTTTTAATATAAAGTATGATAAAAGGCTTCCTGTAAAAATTCAACTAAAAACGATATGTATTTTTTAGATAATAAAAATATCATCTTTCAGTCTCTGCATTTAGGGATATACACAAACTCAATTTATTACATAGTCTTAGTTATTACAAAAAAGAATGGCGAAAGAAAAGTGTGATGGGTCATATAAAAAATCAAGCATTACATAGCCGACCACGTGTCACCTAAACTGGGGCATAAATCCGCTGATAATTGAGTCCAATCTCTAGGCACCAACTACCTTTAGGTCCCGGTCCTACAATTGTTATAATGTAGACCAAGATCGCAGACAATTGATAGACAAGTGGATAACCTGCATAGTAACTTTTTATCAAAAATCATATCATTTCTACATAGCCACATCGATCAACATATAGTTGTCACGCCCACCAAAATTTGATTACGAAGCTGTCTGCCCACGCACCTAAACTAATTCCCAAAAATGTGAGATATACTGCAAAGTAGAGATATATTAAAAGCTAAGTAGGCCAAATGCCACGCAATCAAAAGGACAATTAAAAAAGATGTGTTGAATGGATTCCTCTATTGTGCAAAAGCAACACCGTTTACTCTCTTTACAATTCATTTTAGCTAAGTTGTGCTTAGTCAGAATGACCCCTGAGGTACCATAAAATATTTTAATTTTCGGGAGGACTTTCAATTTTTGTAAGTGTTTACAACGAAAACGAACTTGAGAGGTTATGAACGCCGAATACATAGATTGGACCCAAAAAATACCAGTCAAATGTAAGGTCCAACGAAAGGTATCACGTTCTAATGTCAAATTAAAATCAACAATCTGCTGAACGAGCTCGTTCAAATAAACCAACCTGATAGAGCTCTCTGAAATGAAATATTTAGAGGCAGTGGAGCTCATAACATCTGTTAAAGTGGCATGCTTTCGTCTAGTAATATTATAAAGCCATGGATATTGAGTGCTTAGAGGTGAATTGTCCACCCAAGCACCCTTCCAAAATCTAACTTTGGTTGCGCTGTTGACTTGAAAAGAGCCAAAATGGAAGAAATCATTCTTGATTTTCATGACTTGTTTTCAGAATTGGGAATTCGTAGGCTTACTTTGCACATTGGCCAAAGCCCTATTGTGAATACATTTGTTACCGATTAGATCTTGCCAGACTCCATCCTTAGTTGGCACTTTAAACAACCACTTGCTCAATAAATATTTATTCTTCAAAACCAAGTCCTGATGCTCAAGGCACCTTAATCTTTAGACTTGTAGAGAATTCCCTGCTTAACTAACCTGTATTTACGCTTGTGACTGTCATTTTGCTAGAAAAATATACCTATAAAAGTCTAACCTCTTATGGACTCGCACCAGTACGTAAAAAATAACAGCATAAACATAGTTAAACTAGTCAAAAGTGAAGTTTCCTAAAATGAATAGAAATGCCAAGATATTTAAAAGAAAAAGTCCCCCACGTCACACCAAAAAGTTAAGTGTACTAGCTCTCAAAAAATTTAGCTTTGCCGGAACAATAGATCTTGTTTTTGTTGAATTTTATGTTTAGTCCAGGAAGTTATTCGAAGACGCATAAAATCAACTTCATATTCAACGTCGAGAGAAACAAAACATTCACAAAAAGTTGGCCACGAGTTGCTTTATCTTATTCCTTGTTTCTCTTTTCATTACAATTTGTATATATTTTCTGTTTCTCAGTGTGTAAATCGAATTTATGTTTATAATTTTGACATATAGACCAATATTGTATCGATGTTGCCAAATTTGTCATATAATGTAATTAATTTCCCATGACATTTTGATGTTTTTTATCGGAAGCACCTCATGGGTATTTCCCGCTGTACCGCTGTCCATGGTTCGATCTAGGTAAATTTTGTTTTGGAGTTCAGACGAGAGTTTTGTCACATTGGTGTACGTTTCAACCGGCATACGTACTCTCAAGAGAATGGAGCAGCACATCAATTCTCTCGTTTTTGAATCATCAGACTTTTTCGAGTTCTGTCCGGCAAACAGTGAAATTCCAACGCACTCAAGCAAAACTTCAAGAAAGTACATTAATAGACGAACGTGACTCGAGAATGTTAAACGGCAGCCGAACGCGCCCGTGAGGCCGTGACGCTTCTAATCAAGGTTGCTTTGGTAGGACGTCCCATACGCATCTGATGATTAACAGGTGCAGGTGCAACCTACGAACTGGACTTCACAACCCACACATGGCGTCATGCGACTCCCAGGACAGAAGGGAATTAGTGCTGATTTGATACCTCACTATTTCGTACAATTCATGTACATCATCATATTCGGACAGCACTAACTGCGTTGCCAAACAACGAATTGAGAAACCGTTCGGAACACAGCATTTTTTACAATTCCTACTCTAATGAGGGCCTGAAGCAAGGAAAAAACACAAAAGCACCAGTTTCTGGATCTCTTGTTCGTCGCTGCTCTACTTCTTAAAGAAAAGGCAAAATGTATTATAATGTTTTGAGTCACATATCTATACACATTTGACGAGAAGTCATCGCTTGCAACCTCTCGATACGACAAGGAGCCAAGGTGAAGCTATAGGGGAATCAAAAGAATGGAAATACAACACAGAAGGAACATAAAAGGCACCTTCTTCGCTACAGGGAAAAAGAAACATATAAGATTGGTGATTTTACATGGAGAGATCGGGTGCGTCAAAGTTTCCTGGTAGATACACAGCACTACGTTAGAAAAATTCGGAGGTTAGGATAGTATAAATAGGTACTAACATGCGAGTGGCGACATGTTAAGTACCTTAGGCTAACAGGTAGCCTATGTGAAGGTAATTATCCTGTCTGCAATTCTTGTGCGGCAGAGGGGGCATTCTGAACAGGCAAGCGCGCAAGGCTTGCATACTGAAAAGAAAAACCACAGCCGTTAGTAAACATGAAAGATTAGCATGTTTAGCACATGAACGCAATTCCCTAACAAGACTTACAGCAAAAATGTCGACAAGGAAGCAAAACTGCAGCAGTTGCGGATTCAAAACATACTTTGCAGACATGGGAATTTCCATCTTTATCACCCAACGGGTCGGTTTCCTTCTCCTTCATCTCTTGAATCTTAGCCTGCATGCAGCAAAATTTATGAGATTCACAAGTGGCACAAATCAGCAATCCAGCAGCAGTTGTCACTATAGCAAAGTAACCAGCTAAACAGTTGAACCACCAATCCATTAGCCTTCCATGATGGAATAAAGACATTAATTGTATCTATCAAATGAAAATAGTTGTTCTGTTCAGATAGATCACCCAGTTCATGAGCTGTTTGCCTCTACCTTACCGATCAATTAAAAGTTGTCTACGTAGCTAAACTTGGATTACCATTGCAAGGCATACCTCGTAGGCTCGTATAGGGATCAGCAGTTTGGCACTTAAGGGCTTTATACTCCATATTCTATACCAAGTTTTACCAATATTACAATGGCATCATCACTGCTCCCGCAATACAGTTTTAGATTTTACGGACTGCCATAACCAGCTGTGCACGAGGACAGTCAAGGGTACACCAAGTAAAAGACATGAAATGTTGCCCCATTACAGAAGAAACACCATAATAAATAGGAAAAAGTCAACTTTCTTCCCCTAAACTATTTTTGGGCTCACTTAACCACCTAAACTATTTGAACTAGGAGAACTTTACCCCTGGTTGGTTTCTGGAAGGACAAAATCGTACCTAGAAGTTTAAAAAAATCTGGAAAAAAATCAATACATGTAGGTTGTGGGGTGAAGTATATACATGTAAATTTAGGTCAAAAATATGACCATTTACGACCTATGAAAATTTGTTACTTTATAATTTGTTTTTTTCCCATGGGTTGCAAATTGTCATATTCTGTAACCAATTTTTATACGGGTTGCAAATTGTCATATTCTGTAACCAATTTTTACATATATATACTTCACCCCACAACCTATATGTATGATGTTTTTCAAAAAAAAATCAAAACTTCTAGGTGTGATTTTATCCTTCCAGAAGTTGGTCACGGAGTAAAATGCTCCCAGTTCAAATAGTTTAGGGGATTAAATGAGCCAAGCCATAATTTGGGGGAGGAAAGTAAGATTTTCCTAATAAAAAATGAAAAATATAAATATACCTTGAGACGAACAAGAAGGGGTTCAAATTCTGGACTTTTATATTCTTCTGCCGTCAATGACTTCATAGTATCATCTGAAACTTGTTTCTCAACTAGAGCTACATTCTTGTCAGCCTTGTTTTCCTTTGTATCGTTAGTTATGTCAGCTAGATTGATAGATCGATCATCAACATTTAACTCAGATATGCTGAAAGCACCTCTCTTCAACTTAGCAACAAGAACCCACATGCCTGCCAGATCGTTTTCTAATGAAAGCTCCTTTTTCTTTGCTTCGTCGAACTTCTTCTTATACTCCTCTTCAAGAAGCTCCTTCTCTGCCAAAGCTGCTTCTAGAGCAGCTTCCCTCTGTTTTCGTGCCAGTAGCTCCATCTTCATATCCTCTAAATCAAGACTCCAAGTCCCAACCTCATCCCTGCCCCTACCGGCTGGGCGGCCCTTTCTAACAGGAACCCTCGAATGTGCCATCTCCTGAGCAATTAATAACTCCTTCGCCTGCTTTGCATTTTGTATAGATAGCTTCGTAATTTCTTCAGCCAAATTCTTAAGCTCAACAGCAGCAGAAGAAGCCAATTCTTTTGCATATGCAGCTTCCTCACTTAATTTTTGATTCTGACTGATTAAGTCATGGTTTTCTTCAATGATTTCCCGGTGCTCGTATTTAAGCTTCTCACTTTCAGCTTCCTGTCATATATAGCAAAGTTGATTGGCTTGATTGATGAGAAGACAAATATAACTTTGTTCTGTGCAGCCATCAAATTAACATATATATAGTATTTCATATACATCACACTTGAAACAATTTGGCAAAAGAAGATCAAGCAATAATCTAATGGTCAGTCCAGCAAATCATTGCATAAATATAGTATAACAATGTGATGAAATAAACAAAATAAATAGAAGTACACAAGGAATCAGTGAAAAGCTTGAATGAAATCCAGTAAAATTGAACACTCAACGGATCAGGAAAAGAACCTTGGACTGAAGTTTAGATTTCAAATCAAGAATCTCCTGCTGTGTACAGTGCTCAGGGGATGTGTTGATTTTTGTTCTGAGCTGTCCCTCAAGACGCATAACTTTTTCTTTTAAATCATTGATTTCCATACTCTGCAAGTAGCACAATTTTAATGTACACCAAAATTAAATGTTTCACTCTAAACTATCTAAAGCACAAATGAAGGAATGAAGGGGGAAAAACACAACCTTCTGTTGTAGCTGCTCCTGAAGTACGCGATTATCAGCTGATTTTAACTGTCCCATCAAAAAATCAGGCAGTTAGAATTATTTAAAATATATATCTGTACATGTATATTGAAGAATTAGTTTGTGCAAAGCAGACTACAAATTTAACAAGATCACCTCTAACTCAAAAGCCTTCTCATTGCATTGAGTTGTCAGCTTCGAAATTGTCTGTTTTCAGAATAACCAATGTGTTACTATGATGGGGAAAAAAACATACACAAACAGCTAGGAGGCTCATCTGTACACTGGAAACATCACCTGCTGCATATCCACCATGGAAGCATTAGCAACTGATACCTCACCGCTTTCCATAATTTGTTGTTCCAGGGCTCGCATATGCCTCCTCTTTTGCTGAATTTCATGCTCTAAATTCTCTATCTGTTATCAAAAGATACGTGCATGAGTATTATTTACAGCACAGGGCATTGGAAAGAAGGTGATCTATCTACCAAAAAGAGTTAAAACAAGCTCATAATTTCCAAAGGTGATATATCTATCAAAAAGGGATGTTAAGGGGGCCATTTATCACAAGTAGCAGATTTGGAATGGAATAGTTTCAGTAAAGGAAGTAAAGTGAGAAAGAAAATCAACCATGAGCCATGGAGGATATTCAGAATCCTTCAAATTCAACAGGAGTTCAGTATTGTGTACTGTATACAACTGTCAAGCATTCCACATGTCTGTCCTTCAGTAATACAAGATATGTGTTTATTTGTTCTTGAGAAATAAGACAACTTTGTTGATTAGAAATAAAATACCGTGCAAATAGCAGTTTTCTTGTTGCATACTATATAAAAAAATGAGAAATAAAACTTGATATGTATAATACAATTTTGCATGTCATACAAGTAACTGGAACATGGTCTTAATTCTCAAGATTCCATTGACTCGCTATATGTCAGTTCACTGCTTCGAATGCATTTGCTATTTGTTCAGCTATTTGATTTGTGTCCAGTAATACACAATAATGCATCATTAATGGTGACTGCTGCTTCAACGGAACAAGATTTGAATATTTAGCAAAAGGTAGAAAACTAAGAAGTGCTAAAGAACGGGGGGAAAACACTACTTGATTCTTTGTTCCTTCAGGGTCTTCTATGGATTGTTCAATTAGTCTTTCAGCGAACTGGTACCAAACGCAATCTCCCCAGCAAGCATCTTAACTTGCTCAATCAGTAGATCCATATGATCTGATGCTGTGATTCCAACCTGATATTCAAAGTACAATAAATTATAACCTGTTACCAAACGCAATCTCCCCAGCAAGCATCTTAACTCGTCTGTTTGCTCTAAAAAGAATTGATTTACTAAACATTTACTGTCTATTGAATGTCTGTCGTCAGAGCATATTGTGTACGAAGCCAGGACCAACTTTTAATCTAGACCATTGGATATGGTCCATTAGCCAGTCCAGAATAAAATGTGCATATATGGAAAAGATATGTGTTCATACGTTTAAATAGTAGATTGCAAATAAGTAGTAAAGTTGAAAAAAGCCATCAGTGAAAAGAAACAATGCATGACGGCATTTTGGAAGTTGAAGGAAACAATGGTGGAACAGTTTTTGCAATTTTGCAATTTTAGTTTTCTAAATGTTGACATTTGGAATCTAACATGATAAAAGATATATTCCACAAGAAGTTGTGCATGCGTGGTGGTGATATTGGCAAAAAATCAACAATAGCAAGATAATAGAAAACACCTTAGGAATAAGGCGCATGCCATTGCTCACTGCAAAAATGTAGAATGCAAAGCCAACCTACCTGCATTGAATCTGCTGCTGAACCAGTTACTGAAGAATGATCTTCACTAGCAGATCTTAATTGATTGATCGCATCCAACTGATCTGGCGAAGCAGATGATAGAGAGTCCTTTGCAGTACTGTCGTTTTGTACTAGCGTATCACTATCTTGTAAAGTGCTTAACTTCTGAAATAGATAGGATTGGTACACTTTCCGAGTTAATAAGCATAGAATCATAAAAGCAAAAATATAGGAACAAATGCACAATTGGTTCAATAATGAACACTTACATCTTCCTCGCTAACAGAATTTTGGCGTTGATGACTAGACAAATCTCTCAAAGAAGGAATATTGCTCTTTGTGGAAACAAGTATTAACTTGGTCAACCGTTGTATTCTGCTCATAAGAGCAGCTTTTGCGTCCTCTTCCTCCTCCAGGCGAGATTGCATTTTTACCTGGCCCTCCTCTAACTAAACAAGGCAAAGAAGAGTCAATTTCAAGCATTTATCAACTTAACAATGTAAAATTGTATAAGTATTCATATATAACAGAGCCAAAAATTTCAAGCAGCACAGAACTGAAGTTTTTGTTTCGTAAATCCCTTTAAAAATTATTTTGTTGCTTACTTCTATCCCAAAAAGAGCAAATAGACAGACCTGTTGCCGTAAAATCATGATTTCTTCCTGACTAGCGCCACCAATCATTCCTCTCCTAAACTGGTCAAGCTCTTCCTTCAGAGATGATATTTCTCTCTGATACTTCTTGATCAAAGACTTCTCATCGACCAACTGGACAGCAAAATCATGAAATGCTCGTTAATATATATATAAAATAGTGGCACAGGTAATCAGTTTTGCATGACTGGAATATTTACCCGGTTTTCGAGAGGCATAAATTTCAACACGTTTTGCTCTGCTTGCAAATTTCAATGTATTATGGGTTTCTTCCATGTTACTCGATGCTGGGGTAATTGTGCAAATTAGCTGCATAAAACAAGTCAGTATATCACTCGACAAATTGATGATCTGGTTTCTCTTCACACTGCAAGGATGGCCTCCACCAGCACCATGTAGTGATTTCCAAACAGAAAGCTCTCAAAAAAGGGTAGATACTTACTGACACATGACCATGGCCACTCAATGATGACTGCAACAGACGAGTCAACTTAGAATCACGATAGGGTATATGTGTTGCCCTCCCTTCACTGAGCTTCCCAATAACCTTCAAATTGGAAAATTAAGTTTGAAACTAATCAATGATTAAGTTAGGAATATCACAATACACAAGTATCCCTCGTATAAATCTCAAACGGAAGGAAGTTTAGAATTGGGTACGTTTGCTCAGGCAAATCATTTTATTTTTATAGGAGGCTGCATAGAATCACTAAACACGTTGCCATATATTCAATAGCTCCAACTATTAATTACTAGCAGCATCAAAAAATATATATCAGATGATTTCCAATAAGTTCAGGTTTACTCCCTGAACTTGGTAGAACTGAACTTCTAAGACAGGGTCTCAATAAGGTGTGTTTCAAGTTAAAACTAATGATAATAGACCTAAAATAGCAATCCTGAGTCATGACAATTAACTTGAAACAAGAACTTACTGTTCCAAGAGTTAAAAGACTCTTGTTAATGTAGGATCCTTCCCTTCTTCTTAACCCTGTAGTCTCTGTCTTAGAGCTCTCTGAGCCAGCTAGATCAATCAAATTCTAGGGGGAAATAGCATAGAAAAAGTAAGACTAGAAAGGAGGAGCTATTGACAAAACATCATGTTGCTTATGAGTAAAACAACATACAAGCTGTGAGTACATGGCTCCGTCGTACTCATCACCACGATCGCTGCTTTCGATCATCTACAGAAGAGCACACAAATATTACGGGCGCAAATCAAGGAATACAACATATCACATGTGAGATTTCAGAAAGATGATGCGGGTTAATCAAGAAACCCAGAAGCATCTAGAACAAGAACAATAGGGCAATATTCCTAGAATTTATTGAATGCCTTAAATGCTGAAGGAATTTATGAGCTCACCATAGTGAAAATAGTATGGCTTCGGCTGCTAAATAAGTTGAAGTTGTTAGAACCAACATGCCGATGCTCTGTCATGTTAAGTAGCATTAGTTTCAATATCACAAAAATAGCGAAAGCCGTGACACACTCTGATAATACTAAAATTATATGTCATAAATTTCAGATAAATCAGACCAACTTTCTAATACAAGTTATTTCAGATAAATTTCAGAAATTAACACAAAAAATTTGAGTTAACATGGTGGGTAATTATAAGTATAAGTAAAATCATAAGTCATCATTTTCATAAATAAGATTTGATACTTCAAAAATGCAGTACTAGAAAAAATATTAGATGATGTAGACTAAACTTTTCATACAAATTAGATAATGTTTTAGGTTTCTGAAGTAAAATATCTATGCACTTTCAACACATACCTTGTATTAATCACATTGTGACTGGGAATAGAGGAGTAATCGTCGTTGAGAATAGAGTAAGAGAGAGGAGTTACTAGGAGAGTTAATAAAAGGCACTTTGTAGTCCTAAATTATTTCTTAATATGTGTGCTAGTGGCTAAAACACTTACTATTTTGTAACGGAGGTAGTATTAAACAAAAGCTATCGTAGAAAACCAATGACTAAGAATTGGCTCTACAAGAGGAGAAAATCATACAATTAACAACCAGACTAATGAACTGTAGAGGAATACAGATACTGCATGGCTAATAGGCAATTGCACATGTCTCACAGAAACAACACATTTCTGGTGCATATCCGTAGTTCCATACCAATTGGTGGGCACTATTATTCCAGAAGAAACTTAATTCTCATCAAGTGCTTCATGCATAAACCATAAAAAGAAGGAACATGAGTAACAGTGAACCATCTTATGAGTTGATGCCCAAACAAGATAAATTGTCTTCTGTAAACACAATACAGCATTAAAAAAAGCCTCCAGAAAACCATCTTGCTAACAACACTCTAGTAGTGGGGAAATCAATATATTATAATCACCTTCACCAGCAGCTATAAAAGAAAGAGCATGTCCTGGAGATAATACAACTTCTTCTTTTATCCCTTCTACGTAAGTTCCCTACAGCAAAAAGGAAGCAGATCGTCACAAGCTCATAAATAAAAGTGTCACTGCAGTATATAAAGGCAAAATGCTACATTTGCGTTATTGCATATACTACAGTTAGCACTGTAAATGAACAGGAACAAAGTAACAAGGTTAGGCATGAAAATATTATCACGTGCACAATGACTTAACACAAATAAGATCTATACGTCAGTCACTCTCAGAACCAAATGGCATTCCAGACACAATGTACGTGCTCACTTAACATTTAACAATTTCATTACCAAAAGAGGGCCACACAGGCTGCTTCGAGCATCAAAATGAGGAGTAAATTTAATGTTTTCCCAGATTCTACGGAAGTGACAACACAAATCAGATATTTCAGTATGATAACTATGTCATGAGAAAACAAAACGGATTAAAGGAAGATAATTGGTAAGAAGTGAGAACAATATTTATATCAAATGAAGGAAAGCTAAACTAACAATATCTTCGTGGTACGTTGACTAAACGGAATAGTGACCGGAATGGCAAAAGTGAAAACAGAGTTCAACTAGTGGCAATAACAAAAACAAAATCTAAGAAAAATAAGTACCAAAAAACGTATTGACAATATAGTGCAATTAACAGAACAGATGCAAAAGCAAGACAATAAAGATAGACCAAAAGTTGTAGAGGTTTAAACCTGTGCATCCTCCCTCACACGCAGATTTTGGCCAGTAGGATCAAGCAGATCATTTATCACCTGCAACGAGATATACAGATCAAATCAATCCAGATAGTACTAGATGAAAGTGCATACTGAATACAGATAATCTTACAATGGAATATAGCTTTCAAATTTTGATAGACCTCTATGGAAGGAAACAAGACTCAATAGTCAATATGGGCAAATCATAGTATCACTCAGACAGTATTTGTGCAGCACGAGATTGGAAGGATGGAGACTGAGTTTAGGACAGTCACCAACTACACTACTGCAAAGCTGGAACTGTCAATGGCGTGGCTCATGCAGGCTGCACCAAGCCAAGAGCCCGCAGCAAGAATAGTTAAGATTAGATATTCCCCTAAATCAGGGATTACAATCATTAGTTGCTATCTTATGTTTAGTTGCTATCTTTATTTCTAGAACAAGGCTTTTCACCCAGGGTGCTTTGGACCCCATTTTCACCCCCATGCAGCACCCAGGGTTCGGGCACTTTGTGCTGGATTCGAACCCAGGTGGGCTGCCTGCCACCTGTAGGAACCAGCCAACCGAGCAACAGCTCGGTGTTAGTTGCTATCTTTTAGGGTATTCATCCCTGTGGACCTTTAGATTTGGTTGTGAGGACCAGCTCTATATAAGGTGCTCGGTACAGGAACATGACAGCAGTGCTGACAGTGGACAGCAAAACAAAACACAAGATATGAAAACAATTAGTGGGAGCACACTCTAGGTAGGGGTATCAAATGTTACTTAAGGAAAGCCGTTGTCAACTACTCAAGAAAGTTCGAACAAAATTAATAAATGCAATGCCTTGGGAGAAATTTGTCAAAATGGGATATTTTTCAAACTGTATCAGGTACCATACCTCATTATAGATTTCCAGATACGATACACGGAGCAAAAATTCCCTTCCAGGAGTCTGTTAGTTAAGATAGGAAAAACAAGGGTTGAAGTTAAGTGATATCCAGAAAAGATGACAAAATACAGAACAGAACTGAGCAGCAAAGAGTACACAGTACAGTTGACAAATAGTAAGATTTACAAGAAAATTGAATATGTAAAGTTTGTATATAAGTTTGACTATTGCACTTGCGTAATAAGAGCATTATGGCCACAGCTTCTGGAGTTTTCATCCTTCCCTCTCAGCTTCTCACTGCTGTTAGTTCAACCAAATTAATAAGATCTTTATTATTTTGTTCACTAAGAAGTAACCAGGGAATTCCTTGTGTAAAAATGAACTAGAGAACTCTCAACACTCATAATGTTTCCAGGCAGTTTATCTTCAAGAAAGGGCTACCACACAGTTATACTGACTTAGTCTTAACTCTTACAGCTGTGTCATTTGGAAATTTAGATTATTATGGTCAGCTGAGTTTGGATATAACAAAACATATTTGCATCACATTTCTTGCATAAACATGGGCTGCTTTGGTAATACAGAGTGTTTGAAATGCCATTCGATATTACCTAGACGCACAATGCCTTGTGCTAGGAATAGGGTCCCTACGAGTGACGAAGAGAACTTTGGTGCAGATTTAGGAGGTAATTAAATAGTCACCAAAGTAAAGTGCTTTTCCATTTAAACAAACATAAAATAAATCCACTGCAAAAGTCAAAATTATTTATAAAAATATGACGTTTAAATGTTATGTAAGTAAAGCATTGCCATACATCTTGTATTAAGCTGAAGACATCCTTGATGGCTAATGGGATTATTCCAGGACAATTCTGGTCACCCTGCAAAAGATTGGAGAACAAATGAGTAGATATAAACATCAGTCTTGCCTTAACAAATTACAAAGGGGCATATATCCAACAATAATGTTCATGAAAATGGATATGTCACGATCATAATTATTATCACTTGCAGTAGCAGGTGCACAAAATATATTGAAAGAACAAATTGTATTGGCAGGAATATGCTAGAGGGAGGACTCAGGGTGGCTCAGCAGGGAACATGGAATCACAAATTACAGGCTTCTATAGCATTCCTAGAAGAATATCATGAAATTATTCCAACTGATTTTGGATCTTTTCCCTGTAGGATAAAAGAACTTACATGCATTGTGTGGGTCTTCCCACTGCTTGTGACACCATAGGCAAAAACTGTCCCTGCAAGTTAGTACAAAGTGTTCAGAAAGGCAGTTACTTCTATAAGCTAACAATTCACTATACAAGGCAAAACATAAGTTATGTAAGAAACAAATGCCAGTACTGTAATAACCCCACAAAAATTCAAAGCAATGAACAAAATGATATGGATAATAGCAATAAATAAAGTACCATAAGTAGGCTTGAGAAGGTAGAGATTAGATAGCTCGAAATGGACTGTGCCATCATGACAGTAATATTACATATGGGCATAGGGTGAATGTTGATAGATGAAAGTCATCTATCATGGCATGATAATTATATCGAAAATCAATGTAAAACATATGTAAGGTGACCTAAATAGGCAAAAGTAGCATACCATTTATGCCCTCCATAGCACCTTTAACAACAGGCCGGGCAGCAACATCATAGACAGCTTCAGTAGCTGTTGAAGGCCCAAAAACTTTATCTAAAAAAATAACAAAAGGGAGAAAACCTGATTAATTATCAAGTAGAAACCAAGCTGACATATAGAATAAATTCATTATAAACTGTTTGATCGATCTTAATCTAAACATCACAGGTGTGCCTTGAATTTGGTGAGAATGATCTGTTGTGACCAAAAATGTTTTATCACGTGAGCAGAAAGCATCAGGGTAACTGTTTTGTAACTAATAAAGGAAAGAGCCATGAAGCTCATCAAAAGAAATTGCCATCAATTTCACATGAAAGATCTTTCTCCTTTTTTCAGCATATGCGTCCAATTTCCATTGATGAAGATTGCACCTCAAGGCATCAGCATCATCCATATCCCATTATTCATCGCCGTGGATAATACATAGCCATACCAGGGGATCACATAAAGCCTTGTGGGCTCTTCCATATTCTAATGCATCTTAGCAAAGAACCAACATTCTTGAATTTGCAAACGAACGCATCCGTGGCACCTTTTGACCAAAATTTGAATATATCTACGTTTCAGCAGGCAAGCATACCTAAAGGGCAAGGTGCACAAAACCCTGTGTAATCATGAACACAGGAACCACCAGTTTCCATACTCCACACATCAGTGTTGATGAACACCATCCATATATGTCCATATGATGCCACAAATCATGCCTCGAACTTCTAAGAAACTTCCGGGATCTGCAGTACCCACTCCAGCACATCCCCACATCTAAGAGGAAATAGCATCCCTGCCTCTGAATAAGCTTCATTATGGTTTCATGCCCGCACACTCTAGTGAGCAAAAGAAGGATATGATAAACTGCATCTAAATCCTAGGCTTCGAAGCTATGTTTAAATGTGAAGTATGACGCCTTCGGTATGCTTTTCAAAACGCCAGTTATTAATGTGCAGGCGTAAGATTGCGTGTTGTCACTGCCTCATGTAATGTTAAAATTGATCAGGAAATACAGTCCAGACTATTCACTGTACTCAACATTAACTGAAAAGTGCACATCCAAGAAAGATAAGGCCAAAATGTCCATATATGTATATGTTGTATAATACATGAGTGAATGATACACTGAAAGTTGAAATGTTTTTCTCGGGTATATCATGCAGTACCAACAAAAATAATTCATGCATCACAAAGGCACAAACTGCTAGATATGTTCTTCACTAGTCCAGCTATTTGGCATGTCCCTTTCTTAAATTGTCTGTCAACACCAATCCTTCCCTTCCAAACTAATTTTGCGGTCATCCTTGAACAACTTTCAAACAACCATTGATCCTGGAAACAAACTGGCTCAATCAGCTGAACTAACACTGCCAACGTAAACTGTATGACTCGTCATCTTGGAGATTCTGAATATCGCAAATTCCTAGCATGCCAAAGTAATGGCAATCAAGGACGAGCAGTCTTCTAGAAGCAGCATGAGAACAAAGCAGTGTCAACCTCATAAAAACATTACTAGCTATCAACTACACAGTAACAGCTGCCTCTCAAAACCTCTCAAAAATGCAAACCAGAACCTACATGTTCATTTCGTCATCAAGCGTTCAAGGCCCATCTAAGCCCTTACGAATTTGTTTGTCCATAAAATCCTAGCCAACTCAGCACTAATTTCAGTACTGTGTCGCTTATCCTGTAAAGTCTGTATCTATGAACATGCAACATATTTCACCAATGTAGGCTGCAAAAAGATTTGAACCCAACAGACGAACCAATACAATCATCAAATTGTCGAATCCATTATTTTCGTTTTCCTTCCGAGCCCCAAAATCACAAAAGGCTCAAATGTACTATTCGAGTGCCTAGCTTACCAAATCACCAATCCCACAACCTACATTGCCAAATTGACCGAAGAAGCAACTGAAGCATAGCTTACTTACCATAGGCATAAGCCGCTGGCTGGATGTGGTCACACCGCACAAGCCGATCCCCATCAGGGTACCACGAGATCTCGTCGCCGCGCTGGATCTCCCGCTCGCTGCAACCACACCAAATCCAGCTCAAATCAGTCGGAGCACTCGCGACCGCGCCCCAGGACAAACCACCTAGCAGCAACGCCCACACGCAGATTCCCTCAACCCCCTCCCAGATCCCCACCTGAGCGGCCGGAAGCGAATGGTGACGGAGATGCTGTCACCGGATCGGGAGGTGTCCTCAATGACGAGCTCGTCCGCGCTGGGGAACGGCACCGGAGCCGGAGGCGGCGCCGGTGCGGCGGCTCCGGAGCCACCACCCCGGCGTCCGGGCGTGGTGGACCTCGAGCTTCCGCCGCCGCCGTAAAACTGGGAGGAGACGGAGGAGGGGGACGAGCGGGGGATGAGCCGGCCTGCCATGTACGAGCTGGACGACGACGAGGAGGTCGGCGGGCGGCGGTGCCCCGCGGAGAACGGCGAGCTGCTCCGCCTCGACGAGGAGGAGGAGGAGGACGGCCTCGACGACATCGCGGATCTCGCCGGAAACCTTCCTCCACGGGGGAGCGGAGCGCCGAACGGCGGCGCGGCACGGGAAGGGGAGCTGGAGGTGGAGGGAGGGAAGGTATCCGAAGGTCGGAGGCTTCACATGGCCTGCTCTGCTCCAAAAGAGAAGAGAGGCCCGGTGCGTGGAGTTTTTAAAAGCGAGACGCCACGCCGCAGCGGCAGCAGCAGCAGCAGCAGCACGGGAGGGAGGGAGGGAGCGAGAGGAGGCAGCACTGCTGCGCTATACTCACCGCTAGGTCGCAGGAAGCCACACCGCCACGTAGGTGGGGACCACGTCGGCCACTGGCCTTAGGGGCTTGTACTCTTGCGGGGCCCTCGTGTCGGTGAGGGCGGCGGGGCTCCGGTGATTTGAAACGGGAGGACGGGGAGGCGGGTTGCGTGTGCTGGGCGGGAATAATAACTGCGTCGTGTTTAGCTTTTTTGCAGGAGTTTTTATTGCTTGAGGGGAGGGGAGGGGAGGGGAAAAAAAAAGAGAGGTGAAGCGGTGGCCGGTAGGAGGGGGGAAGGCAGTGGGGTGAGGTGAAAAAATCGGGCAAAGCCGAGGTGCGGGAAGTGAAACAGGCGTGTGGTGTGGCACCGTGCGGCTTTGCTGGAGGCGCAAGCCATCTGCCGCTGCCGCGACGAGGGCCGGATGGGGCTGGTTGGTGTGGTGGCCGCACCGGCACACCAGCTTTACTTGTTTATGCTACACTTTTTTAACCCCTTGGTTTGTTGTTTTCGACGAGATTTGAACTGCGAGTTTGAATTTGGGATAGTGACCGCCGCTTGTCGGCTATGTTAATCAATTATCGAGCGTGTGTTCTTTTCAAGAGTTTGTATTTGCAGCTACATGTCACACTCCACGGTATCATTTGGTATCGTTCCAGTGAGTTCGCACTTAGATCGATATGATTTTGTAATTTGTTTGGCCATCGTAATTGAATGGATGTAATGTCCCCACTTTTATCTTCTTTTGTTTGTGCATATCATGGCATGGCATCATATGAAATTGCATTTGGAGCTAGAATTTTAAAACCCAAAGAAAGGCTTGAACTCCATTTGAATTGGAACAAGTTTGAAAGCTAATTGAAATTGAATCAACAGGAAAGTTTAAATGATTTTGAATTGAGGAAAAGTGTTAGATTTCAGAATAAGTTTGAAATTAAACCTGAGTTGAATTTTTGTAGAAGCAAATTTGAAAAAGAATAAAACCCTAAACCTAATCTAACCCCCCCCCGGCCTGGGCCTTCCCCGGCCCGCTCCTCTCTCTTGGCCCGCCCCGGCCTGCCCGACTCCCCCCTGGCTCCTTCTTCCACACGCCACCCTCCCCCCCCCCACTCTCTCTCTTCCTCACCGAGCGCGCCACCTCCCTTCCCCCATGGCTGCCCCGTGGCGCCCTTCCCCTGCCCGCTCGCCACCGCACCATCTCGCCGGCCCCCCCCTCAAAACTCCCCTCTCGGCCGCCCCGTCCCCTCCCTCTCCCTTCTCTCGGTTGCCCCGCGTGCTGCTCTCTCCCCCTTCTCCATTTGCTTCCGCCGGCCGGAGCTCCCTCCCGCCACCTTGCCGCCGCCGCGTGCCCCGAAGCGCCGCCCCACCGCGCCTCGGTCCACCCCTCGCCGCCGCCCCTCGAGCTCCGCCCCACTCCAACGCCCTCACCGGTCGCCTCCGTTTCCCCGTCGACCGCCGGCTCCGCCCCAAGCGCCGCCGCCCCGGAGCTCCCTCGGTCGCCGCCGCTACCCCGCCTCGCCACGCCTCCACCTTCTCTCCACCCGGCCACCCGACCCAAGCACCGCCTCCCTCCGGCTCCACCTCACCAAGCTCCTCGCCGCCACCTCGGAGCTCCGCCGGTGAGCCTCACCGCTGCCACGCCTCGGCACCCCGCCTCCCAAGCCGACCGGCCTCACCCCGGTCCGATCAGGTCCACGGCCGTGGCCTCTCGGCCAGTAGCAGTGTAGTTAGCTAGTTAGTAGTTAATTAGGGTGGTTAGATTAGTTAATGAGTTAGATTAGTTAGTTAGATCTGTTGGTTAGGGTTAAGTGCATTTACTGCTATAGTTTAAATGCTAATGATCAGTTAATTTAGTTGCCAGTAGAGTTAAGGCTGCTGTTTGCTATTGATTTCGGTGAGGGCATAGATTAGTAGGTTAGTGAGGTTAATTAGTTGGTTAGGTGGCAAGTTAGCTAGGTTAGTGGTTAGTGGAGTAGTTAAGTTAGTTGGGTTAGTGTGTTAAAAGCTAATGATTAGTTAGTTTTGTTAGGTAATTGCTTAGTTAAGTTAGTTAGGGCTAAGTGCTGTAGGTGGAATGCTACAGATTAATTATGTATCCAGTGTAATTGTTGAGCTCATTTTGTTGTCTCAATGACACGTGGGACCTAGCGGTAGGAATTCAAGAGAAAGATAAAAGAAAAGGGAATTATCTGGCTGGTAGGCCCCACCGGTCATAAGCTCTATCCATGTTGACCCTAGTTGACCCCAGGACTCACTTGTCATTCTCTGTAACTAGGGTTGAGCTGAGTAACAAATTTAATTCTGAAATTCTTTACTGAGAAAAATACAACAAAGGGGTTTAAATCTTGTTAAATTCGTAGAAAATTCATCCGAACTCAGAAAGATGCAAATGATATATCCAAATGTTCAGAAAAATGAAAGTCATTCAATTATGTCATGATCATACATGTTTGCATGCTAGAAAAGATGAAAATGTCGAAGAACTTAAATTAGGGTTTTCCCCGAACCCCCGGAAATCCTCGGATCGCGATACCTCGCGCACCCGGACTCCGATTAACCTGATTCTAGTTGCATTAGCTTCGACTGTGCATCCTCTAGGACATGGCATACATGACATCTCATGCCGATGTTTTCCGACGTTGTATTTATTGTTACGTTGTTTCGATGTTTTCGTTCTTCCGATAGGACCGGAGGATCGCGACGAATATAACTACGAGCAGGAACCCGACCTAGTCGCTGAACCGCAAGGCAAGCAGCCCCCTTTGACCATATTGCGGATATCCCATTATTTGCAAATCTATTAATTGCTTTTAAAATCGTATTGCATGCGTTCCACTGATATTTTATGCTAAGTGTGAACCCTATCCTTTGCATGAAAACTTACTTTGTCGCTCAATCAACACCACCGACCCTCCCAACCTATATAGAGTGAATTACTTGTGTTGGAATATTGCTATTGTAGCTCATGATGCTTAGACCTGCTTAGCTGGATTCAAGTCGTAATTCCTGGGATGGCAGACGAAACACAATACTCTGGATGGGTTAGCGGTTAGGTGGTTGTTCACCGGGCGGTTGTTAATAAACTTGACTAATCTCAAATCGGGCATCGACGAGAGGCCATGCTGGGAGCATGGTGGGTTGTCTCGTTAATCCCACAAGGACCGGTTCCCGGTGTCCTTTCGAACCAAGATTTGCGTGCTTCTACGCGGGTGGTATAATGGGCCACCCACGATCGAATAATTTGTCTAGGCTTAGGATATGAGCTGCATAGTTCGCCGTTTTCGGGACTTGGGTGCGTGGAAAATAAGGAGGTGGTGTGATGCAACAATATAGGAGTGAGGGGTACACACGGTCCGGGACCGGGGATGTATCACCTGCCACAACTAGTGGGACCGCGTCGAAGTATCGGCCGAACTGTCGTTCGCGGACTAGCCTATTAGGGCGGCTCATACCTAGGTCAAAAATATTGTAAAGGTCGTGTTCAACCTCCCTCTGCTAGCACACCTCGTGAAAGTGTGTTCTCGGTAGCGCTAAGAGTCGGTTGATACGCGTAGGTAAAGATGTACACCCCTGCAGGGTTTAAACTATTCGAATAGCCGTGTCCGCGGTTATGGACAGCTTGGTAAGAATCCGCATCGAATTAGACAAGTATAACCCTAATCTAAAACTTGCCAACTTTAAGGATTTGGTTTTAGCGATTGCTTCCTCCCCTGTGGTCGAGGAAGAATCGAGGGTTTCGTGTGTTCGATGGTCTGCTTTAGGTTTTATTATGCAGTTTCAGCTCCTCTCCTTGCAAAGTATTCCAGTAGACGGATTTCAATCTAATTACAGGTATTGTGAAGAATAAATTAGCTTTCTGCAAAAATAGTCCACAGATAGCCCTTTCTTGATACCTGATGCATCTATTATTATTTTCCCCTGTAAGTCTTGCGGAGTACATTTTGTACTCACCTTGCATTCGTTGATATTATTTCCGTGCAGAGGAAACCACTCCCGCAGCGGAGGGTTTCTACGTTGAGGTAGACGCCGACATCGACTAGTCGCTGGTGATCCTGGGCAGTGGTCCTGCCCTGGGTTCGGCAGCTTGGTTTGTTCTGCCGCCGCTTTTGGCCCTACCCTTAGGCTTCTCAGCCAAACTAAAACTTCCGCTGTGTAAAGCATCTTTTGCTTGTATATATATATGTTGTTAAGTTTCCAGAACAGCTAGTATTATTGCAGTTTCGGTCGTAGAGTCTCTGTGATGGTACTGGTTTGTTTCTCCCCCTGTGTCATGTGCAATGTGTGTATGATTGAAGTACGTGTCGCAGGGAGGACTTCAGGTTTTATATCGCGGAGCTATTAAGTTTTATCACCCCTGTGAAGCAACTCTCCACTGAGATGTTGGGGGCTATAGCACCCTACTCCAGCCGTGCATTTATTTGCCGGGACGAGGTCGGGGTTGATGCTCCGGCTCAGTGGGAAAGAGTGAGGAGACCATATCACCCTACTACTCAGTGCATTAAATTGCGAGTTGAATTCAAGAAAATTCAGTTCCATTTACTTTTTGGATGCCATCAATTAAAATTTTCAAACAATTGTTCATTTGGCCTTAGTAAGCAAGGGATGAATGACCAAAAGAGTAGTAGTAGACCAACTTCTTTCGGGCCGCTGCCACCGCCAACAGTGACAATGAAAAGGTTGCAGCAGGTCGATAGTATAAAAAGTCATGGGAATTTTGGGTGTATACGATGAAGCCGCCAAAGTCAGGGAAGTACAGTCCATCAAATTCCATCAAACAAGACAAGGAGTATGGAGTAGTTGGAGAATATTTCTTCGTAGGGGTGAGTCTGCCTACAACCACCGAAGACTAGTACGAGGATGTAGTCGATACAGGAGATACAGGGAATGTCGGAATGAGTTGCCAGAGATGAAGAGGAAGATGGAATTGTTGAACATCGTCTCTTCATAGAAGGGCAGAGCTAGCGGATAGGCGACGATGGCGGTCCTGTCTGGAAGCATCGCTCTCAACGAGGCAAGCATACCCATGAGTCAAGATGGCAACGGGGAATTCCTCTATTAGGGGATGGGGATGGGGAAGATTTAGTCCCCGTGGGGCTGTAAACGGAATTGATCTTATCCCCGTCGGGTATAATGGGGCCGAGGACGGGTTTCTAATCCCCACACCCCCCTCCCGCGGGGACCCGATAAAATTAGTTATATTTAATAATTGTGCTCTAAAACTATTTGATCATATGATCAGTTATATTAGTTTATCCTGTGATGTAAGGATTAGACTTAAGAATTAGTATTTGTTCTGTGAACTTGTTAACTTGTGAACCTGTTATCGAGTTCTTATGTGATATATCTATGCAGTTGGTATTATCTATGATATCTTCATGTCGTATAATTTTTTTGAGCTATATGTAATATGTTATTTGTGAATTGTGATCTATCTATTTTACGGGGATGGGGAACCCGCCGGGTTCATATCCCCGTCGGGGTCACGGGGATGGGAAACCCACGGGGTTTTTATCCTTGTCGGCGGTGGGGACAGGGAACCCTGCGGGGATTTTATCCCCATCGGGGGCGGGGAGTGGGAGAAAAGCCCCCCCGAGACCAGGGACGAGGACGGGGACGGGGATGGGGATATTTCAAGGCCGCGGGGACGGGTCTGCGGAACCAATTCCTGGAGGGGAATGTCCCCGTTGCCATCTTGACCCATGAGGGCTTGACTAAGTTTTCGATTTTAACTATAACAGAAGTCTCAATGTCTAAATTGTAGTGGTCTAGCTCTAACTAGCATTCAATTCCATTGAATTGGGTCAAATTTCAAGGTTCGGTTCTAAGCTATCCAAACAAGCTTAGAATTGGATTTAGATTTCCAATTCCATATTTACAAACTCAATTTAGATATCCAAACTGGTGTGGTAGTTAAATTAGATTTTAGGGTAGTAACCTCTAGGGAAGAGGATGACAAGTAGCGAGGCGCGTGGTCACAACCAGCTATAGGTGGCAAAAGAAGGAGTGATGCTAGAAGTCATGGCGGGGGGAGTCATGAGGTGGGTGACTCACTGGATACGAGTAAGAAGACAAGTTAAGTGAAAGACAACATGATCCGCTTACTTTGTAATAAACAGATATATCCACTAAATAAAATTGGTTTAGAGGTGCTATTAAATTAGTTCCTAAACGCCACCGTCAATCAATCATCTTCAATTTTGTCAAAATCATGGGGTAGTATACGAATCCAACAACCTTGCATGATCATTAACGTTGACTTATGGAAGTCACATTCCCTTCCGATGCGATATTGTGAGGTACAATTTTCATGCGTTTTGTCCACATGAAGAGCAGACCATGTGGCACGTGACATTAAGAGCATAGAAGAGAATGACCGCATTTTGTGACCATATAGTGCGATTATGCAAGCTCTAAACTAGCCAACCGATAGATCAAATTTTATAGATGAACAGACATGTCAAACAAATAAATACTGAGTATGCTTTTCCCCACAAAAGTGTACCATTGATGTATATCACAGTTTGAATATCCGTGAACCTCTTTCGCAATGGCAGAGAATAACGAACCATGCATAAAGCACGCTGGAGATCCTCAATCACATTACTAACCTCCGAAGAGCGCGACAATCCCATCAAATCATCTCTGACATTTCGAGTGGATTTCGGTGCAAGCATACGCATGTGGAAAGCCAAAAATATCATTAGAACAGGACAGAGAAAACATGGTTGTTGGCAAGTCACCCTAGTGCCAAGACTCAAGCTCTGTCTCTACCTATAACGCCCAAAACCCTACATGGCCACATATCCGATATGTGGGCAACACGCCATGCTACCATTCATATGTGGTCATGCTTCCTCATATCATCTAACAAGACAAAAAATAAGTGTGTATGCACACTGCACAGTAAACTCACTACGGTGTTTTGTAATCATGGAGACACAGTGTGCAGGCATTGGATCCTACGAGAGCTTTCCCCCCACATGGAAACTCTGTCTACTAGAACATATGTACAGGACAGCGACACGGTGTCCAGCCATGAAGCTGAATTATATACGTCTTGATCTTATATTCCCACACTTTTGCAAAATAGGGCCCAGAATAATTGATCCTCCTGAACACATGGTACCAATCACAGGTTGGTCAAGCTCTGAAAACTTCCAAAATTGCTGCAGTTTATCTGATGGAGAGTTCCCTCCCATATTAGCCATCTCCATCACTGCCATTTAAGTAAAACATCCAGTAGCACACTAAATTAACTTGTTAGGTAGGATTAGTAACCAGCAAACCACATAGGCAGTATTATAATTGAGCAGTAGACCAAGACAACTGCAGAGCACCAATCGTACGAGGCTTCTACTAGCATCCAACTCCCATATTTACCACTTAAACAAATGAGTAAACTAATGGCAAGTAATGACCAAAATATTAAATCTTAAACAAGCTGGTAAACAAGGAAGGAGCAAATTTTTTAACCTTGGAAGCAAGCAAGCAAGCATGTTCAGTTTTTCTGCACCCACTGCAAATTCCTTTCCACTGATGGAGGCATGTTTGTAAGGTGTGTAGACCTGCAGGCCACATGTGCCCATCATGCAATTAAATATGGTGAGAATCAGCGTGTCATCTTCTGCGAGACTTCAAAACCAAACAAAGGTGGAGCGGGCTAATCTCGGTATCTTTGGTCATGGACTGTAGTAGAGAGGATAAATTATTTCAGTAACACTGCTCCATGTAGGAATTGGACTCTTCCTTCCGTTTTTGTTTCCACTGGGCTGGCTGTAGAAGGAGCAGAGAAAAGTTACGAGTGCAGTACAAGGGACGTGGTGGGCCTGGAGAAATTTTGGCATGGAGCCAGGTAACATGGAGACGAGTTACACTTACATCTCGTGCATGGGCCAGTGGCCCGGTAGGACCATGGAGACAGGAGGACGCAATGGAGATGGACTATTTAGTGCCGAGACATGCAGAACATTCACTGCTTGCAAGTTGCAACTTTGTAAGTACAACGTCTGTTGGTGCATAAATTTGGTGTACTTCCTCTGCAGAGTAATCAACTGCACTTCTAAATTCTTTTCATGGGCGTGTTGAACTGATTCTCGTGAAGTTTCTGTGTTCCAAATAAATCCTATATTATATGCTAAGTTTATTTGTCCTCCTCCCTTTTGGCGTACCGCACATGGCTACTGTCCAAGTCGTCACAAGATGCTTACAAATAAGACAGTCGACTATCATAGCTTTACGGCCCAAAACCAAAAGAATATATGTCACGACCTACTGGTAGGCAGTAATTTACAGCAGTCAACAAGAATTTGCGTGTAACACCGTATTTGGGATTCTTTTTTGAGAGACCGTAGTTGGGATTAGTGCAGGAGGAGTTGGGATTTAGTGCAGAAGCGTGGCAGCATCATAAGCCAAACAGCCGCAGCAGATCTGAATTCTCAAGTTAGCCAGATGCCAAAGCACAGTGACAGCAAATCAGCAACGAAGAAAGATGGGCCCTGTTCTGACTTCTGACTGGAGCATGGAAGCTACTCCGGTGAGGAGGGGGGAAGGGAGCACATGCTGACACAGTTCGGTGACGATAAAAATTGCAGTGCCTTGCCTCTTGAACCATTTCCAGTAGCTTGTTTACTAGGAGAGAGGATACTAGAATTCATCAATATCATCAAACTCCCTAATAGTTTGTTACTAAGAGTTGTTATTAATATAAAACAAAGTTACATGCTAGTGTGAGAGGGTATAGCTCACAAGACGAGCATTTTAGTAACAAGTGTCACTCTAAGAGCATCTGCAGCAGCATCCCAATACCAATCCCTATAGTTAAATTTTAGCTCAAGTGAGAAAAAACACCCGTGCAGCAGCTTCCCTATAACATTTCCTATCGCATCTCGTCCTGGAAAACGTCCTCTCCGTTCTCCACTTCTAGGGAACCTCCAAAATCTGCAAACCTCAACTGGCGGCCACGGAGAACTCCCTCCCGCCACGGATCGACAACGTCCCGGCCTTCTCCGACCCGCTCGACGCCGCAGATTCATCTCCCCCGCTCGACGTCCTGGCCTTCTCCAACCGCGTTGTCCACACCGAAGACCGGAGCAACATCGATGTACCCATCTACTATGGATCCAGATCCAGGGCGACCTCCAGACATACCCACCGTCCGTCGGCCTCCTCCCCTCCGTTGCCACCCTCACCTCTGGCCAGATCCAGGCCGTCCCCATAGCGGCGACCGAGCTCTACGGCGAAGCGGCGGCCGAGCTCCACGGTGAAGCGGAGACCGAGCTCGGCGCTGAACTGAAGGCTAAGGTGGAGTCCGTCCTGTCGTCCCCCCGTCATCCCCACGTCACCGTCAAGTCGGTCAAGCCCACGATGCTTGTTCTCCTTCCCCTGGACCAGATCTAGCAACTCTTGTGGCATCCCCTCCCCGGCGTGTACCGCTCCTCTGGAATCCCCTTGCCGGTGTCAACCGCGCGTGTGCAGTCTCATTCCTGGCGTCAACCACTTCTCCGGAGTCCCCTCCCTGGCTAGGTACGTGCTCCTCACCCCTTGTTCAGTATGAGGAGATGGGATTAGCAGTGTCTACCATTTGCTTGTGTGCTTGTGAATGAAAATGTGAGGGATTAGCAGCATCCGCAGTTGTTATTAACACTGATATAGCACATATACTTGAAGCCTAAATTTTCTAGCAGGGCACTGATATAGCACTGATATGGTACAATCTTGTATGGTGCAATCTTGTTTGAACTGAACACTTATCTTCACATAATGGTATGAACTGATGATCACTGTAGCTTAATTTGAATAGACAAATTGATGTTAAGATTACACTTTTAAAGCAATACTGGTTGCATACATGATTGAAAATTGCAGTCTTTACGTTCATGCACATGCTTATTATTGCAATTTATGTGAACCTCACTGAGATCCTCTTCTTTGTCCATCATTCCATCTGATGCCCGATACTCGCAATTTGATTCTTTGTGATGTTTTCTTGCTGTGGCACCCTCGTTTGGGTTGCTTCTCCAAGTAACATCGTCGAATCTTTAGCATCTCCAAATACTGGAACCTTGTTACTAAAATCCATACTTCTCTGCTCTGTGAATGTAGGTGTGACTGTGGTAACTGTCGTGCTTCTCGAGGAATATGAAATAGCTCATACTTGCTCAAGAATCTTTGGTTTGGTTGATTCACTTCAAGTAAACTTTCCTCTAGCTTCAGCTTCTGTACATCGGCATAAGAAATTGTAACATCTGTTTATGTGAAATTAACTTTTCTAATTGCTTGAGTGCATGTCTAAAAGTTGAGCTATACCTGGAATAGATTGTTCATTAGAATGTTACTGTCTTCCCTGTGTTCTTGAATCGCCTCTATAAATCTTGTCTTGCTTATTCTAAAGAGCTGTGACAGTTCAGTTGTACGGAAAGTAAATGGCTGGGGTATGTTACATAGAGCACCAACCTCTCCAAACATATCTCCCTTTGTAACTTTCACATATACCTTCTTTCAAACAATTACTGTTTTAGTAATCTTTGGAAACCTTGGTGATATCTGGAATCTCCGCAATGTAAGTGTAAGAAACTTATATCTTCCTTTGGTGGAAAATACTCAGGCTACGCTTCCATGACCTGTTGTCCAACAATTCAGTTAATACATATTGCCAGTTATCTTGAGATACTAAGAAAAGCATTGAATAGTTGATCATATTACTAGCTTTGCAATGAAATTGTTGGATACTCCATGGAAGAGATAGGCCGGGAAGAATAAGCTGTATGCTACGCTTGAACGGATTCCCTTTGGAAGACCATTTAACATAATGTGGTAGTTATAGAAAATCAATGAAATATAGGATGGTGGGATATAGAGAATGAGATTTGGGGAAGCTGCTGGAGTGTAAAGAGATATAGGGAAGGAATCTTTTAGAGAAGCTCCCCATATGGAGATATAGGGAATGAGATTTGGGGAAGCTGCTGCAGATGCTCTAATAGACTATATGTTTGTTACTAGTGTTTAGGTACAAGAGTCAAAACTGTTTCTCTCTATGGTAACAAGCTTACTCTCTTTCCTCGCCTTTTCTCCTCTACATCATCTAAATGCTGATGTGGCATGTTTTTAGTAACAATTGAGATAGACTATTAGAGATGCTCTCATTACGTGCAACGCCTCCGTCGCGTTCTCGAGTCCTGTTTACATCCTGTTTGTTAGATCAGTATTAGCACACCCTTGGGGCGGCAATCCGAGTGTTCCTTGCCTTACAAGTTACCTCTGCTAGAAAAAGAAGAGTCGCTGCCAGAGTAGTAGGACGAGGAGAAATACAATTTCACAAGTAGTAGGATGTCTCGGTCTTATTAGAGCCGTTCATCATGCTTTAAGGTTCGTGTCAACATTTTGCAAAAATAACTCCGCAACTCTAACTGCTCTCCTTGTCCAGTCCTCCTCTCTATCTCTCTCTAGTGAAGTGTGAAAGGACCTCAGATGCCGACTAGGGGGGGTAAATAGGAGGCTAACAAAAAATTACTTCTTTTAACTAGAATGTTTAGATTAAGCCTTATGCAGAAGCAAGGATTAGCTAGCTATGTGATAGGTGAGTGACACATGTAAGTTGCGATGTGTAAATTAGCATGCAGCTGTCACACAGGTGCCTAGCATAGGTGGGCTAATGACTTAGCAAAATGATAAGCAATCAAAGTGTCTGTGTAACAGGTAGCTGACCCAGGTGTGAGATATGATCTATACCAACTGTGAGACAGCTAACAAGACACATGTGTAAAGGTGATCTAAGCAGATAAACAGAATATCTATATGAGCATACAAGCAAACAGATATAGCAAGAAGCAAGGAGTAAAACAAGTAATCAGGAGACAGAGTGTTTTTCACCGAAGTTCCCAGCTCTTTGCAGAGTGGTACGTCTCCATTGGAGCGGCTACTCCGAAGAGATCGCCAGCACTAAATCGTGCTTGTTCTCCGAGTACCTAATCTCAGGCCTCTTCCTTTGCTTGTGAAAGTCCTTTTGCTTGCAGAGGTAGACTTCAATCACCCTCACAGACTACTGGTCCAGCCCACACAAGCTTGGGTGGTACCAGCAACTCCTACGCCCGTCTAGGAGTAGACACTCCAAGAGTAATAGATTCAGCAGTAACAACTCTTGGAGGAACCAATGCTCTTTGCTCAAGAACTCTAACCCTTCCCGAACTGACACTTAGGAAACTTGGCTTTCGTTCGGTGGAAAGAGGCTTTGCAACAGTCGAATGTGAGTTACTGATTGGCTCTTGGTTGAGGTCGAAGATCTCCCCTGGTCCCCTATATATAGGGTTCACAGGCACTTGACCGTTACACTGTTGCCACGTAGGATTAAGTGAATTACCGGTGTCAGCCACCGGTGACACAGCCAATCACTCCGCCCAACTATAACCGGCTCAAGCAGACTGATACCTGTGTCACCGGCGGCACACACAGGTAAACCCTAAACTGACGCAGCCGCACTGCTCAGCTCGGTCTTGGCACATGACATGCCCTCAGCGCACACACTCTCTGAAACCTATAAGAAGAGAACCTCCGCAGCCCTCCGACTCAGCAGACAAGCTATCGCAGCGCAGGTTCCTTAGCGTTTACAAGTTCTCCCCTGGTACAGAGATGTACCTGAGTCATAGAGCGTTAGACCACCTGTGACACCGCTGTGTCACACCGGTGACTCTAACCCCTAGGGTTTTCTACTGCTAGCACTGCAGAGTGCAAGCACAAAGCCAGTTTCACACTTGTGCAAAACTGTTGACACAGGGCCACTAACCTCAAAGCATTAGTGCCACTGTCCAACATCCTGAGCATTGAGCAACTAGAACCTCCACAGATCATCACTGCTTCATCCCTCTTGATAGTACGGGCTTTTCCTATGGACTCAAAGAAACTAGCAAATCTAGGCTTTACCTGCCCACCAACTGTAATCACGGCCCTTGACGCATCAAGCCACCATCACCTTGCTTGCAACTTCTTGCACAACACCGGCTTCTTCACAGCTGTGGCACAGCTGCCTAGCACAGCCATTCCTTAGTCCTGAAAACCACCCTTGTACCCTTTTTGGTGGTCATCCTTTCCTTGATGACCCTTCTTTCTGGAACCTACAAACCTGCTTACACTCACTGTAAACGTTAGATTCCAGTTTGAGTTGCCAGTAACCATCAAAACCAACTGGGGTCTAGATGCTCTTTCAAAGTGTTCCGAGGATACTCCACCATAGTACAGAAGTTTTGGCAATTTTGCACATAAATTTGGTACATTTCTCATATAGCACTCGGATTCGAACAAAATTATAAAAAATTCATATACCATTTACTCAAGAAATGGTCTAGATATGGAGCATGAGCCATCAATAAAACTACAACAGATTTGGTTTTTTTCTCATGGATACTTTCTAGCTCAAACAAGTCATCATGAAAGGATCTAGACCACTTCATAATCAAACAAAAAATATGCATATTTCTTCCCCTCTGAGAATCATTGTTCATGGACAAAAATATGAGAATATTAGACCATGATGATATGAATCGGTTTCGAACAGACCATTTAGGAACCTCTTATTCATCAATCACGAACCAAAGAATCTGAGACAAATGAAAATCATGTGCACTTGATGGAAGAGAACCCATCCATGAACAAGAGAAAACGGATCAAAGACAATTTCATTTGCATTTTGATGGAAGAAACACATTCCGAATCTAGCATCCACCAAATTCTATGAACCCAAAAAATGAATCACTCGAATCATGAACCCAAAAAATGATTTAGGGCCACGGATCCAAAACCAAAAAAATATGAAGAAAAATCAATTCTAAGATCCAACAAAATTTGACCATTTGAACATCCAAGACCCATAAATAACTAAAAAAGTCGATGCACTGGCAATTGGGTGTCGGACCCCAGATTCCGTAACAGAGAGTCTTAAGAGGAATCACTCACTAAGTCGAAACGTCAACCCCGACCTCAACTCTAGGGTGTCGATTACCAGAGGAGTGGAGTGATATGGCTTCGAATAGCCCGAGACGTCAACCCCAAAGCTTACTCCGGTAAATTAATGCACAGAGCAGTAGGGTGATATGGTCTCCTCACTCTTTCCCACTGAGCCGGAACATCAACCCCGACCTCGTCCCGGCAAATTAATGCGCGGCTGGAGTAGGGTGATATAGTTCCCAACCTCTCAGTGGAGAGTCACTTCACATGAGTGATTAAACTTAATAACTCTATGTTAAAGACTCTGAAATCCTACCTGCATCATGCACTTCAAACATACACGCATTGTACACGATACAGGGGGGAACAAACCAGTATCACAACAGAGACTCTACGACCGAAACTGCAATAATACTAGTTGTTCGGAAACTTAACAACATATACACAACAAAAGTTATTTACACAGCGGAAGTTTAAGTTGGCTGAGAAGCCTAAGGGTAGGGCCAAAAGTGGCGGCAGAACAAACCAAGCTGCCGAACCCAGGGCAGGACCACTGCCCGGGATCACCAGCGACTAGTCGATGTCAGCATCGATCTCAACGTAGAAACCATCCGCTGGGGGAGTGGTTTCCTCTGCACGCAAATATTATCAACGAAGGCAAGGTGAGTACAAAATGTACTCCGCAAGACTTACAAGGGAAAATTAGTAATAGATGCATCAGGTATCAAAAAGGGGCTATTTGTGGACTATTTTGCGGAAAGCTAATTTGTTCTTTCGAGAATACCTGTACATAGATTGAAATCCGTCTACTGAAATACTTTGTAAAGGAGATGAGCTGAAACTGCATAGTAGAACCTAAAGCAGACCGTTGAACATAGTAAACCCTCGATCCTTCCTCGACCACCAGGGAGAAAGCGATCGCTAACCCACATCCTTAGAGTTGGAAAATTTTAGATTAAGGTTGCAGTTGTCTAATTCGACGCAGGTGATCACTAAGCTGTCCATAACCGCGGACACGGCTATTCGAATAGTTTAAACCCTGCAGGGGTGTACATCTTTACCTACACGTATCGATCGACTCCTAATGCCAATGCAATTTACACACTTTCACGAGGTGTGCTGGCGGAGGGTGATCGAACACGACCTTTATAATGCTTTCGGCTTAGGTATGAGCCGCCCTAATGGGCTAATCCGTAAACGACAGTTCGGCTGATACTTCGACACGGTCCCACTAGTTGTGTCAGGTGATACATCCCCGGTCCCGGACCGTGTGTAACCCTCACTCCTATATTGTTGCACCACACCACCTTCTTTTCCACTCACCCAATGCACAAAAATGGCGAACTATGCGGCTCATCACCTAAGTCTAGACAAATTATTCGGTCGGGGGTGACCCATTATACACCCGTGTAGTAGTACGCAAAATCTTGGGTCAATATACGCCGGGAACCGGTCCTTGTGGGATGAACGAGACAACCCACCATGCTCCGAGCATGGCCTCTCGTCTATGCCCGATTGATATTAGTCAGGATTATTAAACAGTTCCAGGTGAACACCCACCTATCCTCTAACCCATCCAGAATATTGTGTTTTGTCTGCCATCCGAGGAATTACGACTCTAACCCAACTAAGCAGGTCTAAGCATCATTAGATATATAAGCAATCGTAAAACAACAAGTAATCTACTCTAAATAGGTTGGGAGGGTCGGTAGTGTTGATTGAGTGACAAAGTAAGTTTTTATGCAAGGAGTAGGGCTAACTTAGCGTAAAATATCAGTGGAACGCATGCAATAATATTTGAAAACAAATAGTAATTTAAAAGTAATGGGACATCCGCAAGATGTTCAAAGGGGGCTGCTTGCCTTGCGGTTCCGCTACTAGGTCCTGTTCCTGCTCAGGATTGTACTCGTCGAGATCGTTTGGTCCTATCGGAAAGAACAACAACACCGAACGAACAAAAGAAATAATGAATATCACGTCGAGAACATCAGCATGAATGACATGCATGCCATGACCTAGAGGATGCAAAATAAGAACTAATGCAGGTGGAATCGGGTTAATCGGAGTTCGCCGAATTTCTCCGGCTACTCGGGGAAACCCTAATTTGAGTTTTTAGCCAATTTCGGTTTTCCTAGCATGCAAACATGGATAAATATGACATATTTGAGTAAGTCTCATTTTTTGAACATTTTGATATATTATTTGCATTTTTCTGATAAAGTATGAATTTTCTACGAATTTTATAAGATTTAGTCCCCTTTTTGTATTTTTCTCAGTAAAGAAATATAATATTAATTCAGAAAACTTTTGTTACTTATTTCTATTCTAGCCTCATAGGCTGACAATGGGCCCCTCGGTCAACTCAGGTCAAAGTTGACCGAGTCAATGACGAGTGGGGCCCCTTGTCATATTCATTTTCTTTTCTTTTAATCTTTTTCTTAAATCTGTCAGGTGGGACCCGGCTGTCATAGACATACATTCAAAAGAGCTCATTAATGGCACTAATTAAGTATTAATGATGTCATTAAACGGTCGGATTAGCAATAAATGCAATCATTAGCATTAAATGTAGCATTAAACATAGTTAACACTTATTATCCTCATCATTATGTCCCAATGACCGAACTAATGGCCATTAAGGACCTAATCCACTTGGTTGGGACCGGCCACTGCCGTGGGCTCGGCCGACGGTGGCTCGGCCGGCTGGGGTACTGCTGGGGGCGGTGGGGTCCCGGGGAAGTGGCGGTGAGACGGCGGCGGCTTACCGGCGGTGGGTTCGACGGCGGAGGCGGCGGGCTTGGGTCGGTGGCGGGGCGAAACCGGGGAGGCGACGGGGAGCTCGGGGAGGCGCGGCGGTTGCCGGGGCGGACCGAGGCGCGGTGGAGCGGCGCGGCGACGAGGGGGAACCGGGCTTCGGCTCGGGTGCTTGGCCTCGGTGGCGGGGCAGCACGGCGGAGGAGCGGAGGCCGGAGGTGGGGCGGAGTCGGCGGCGAGGAAGGCGGGGAGGAGGCGAGGGGCTCGGAGGCGAGGCGACGTCGGGGCGGGAGCGGCACCGGGGCCGAGGCGAGCGGCGGCGGAGCCGAGGCAAGGAAGCGGCGATGGCAGAGGGGGCTCGACGGAGAAGACGATGACGAGGCGACGGCGCGGCATGCGGAGGAGGCGAGGAAGGAGAGCTCGGCGGGGACGGCACCGAGGCGGAGATGACGACGCGGCTCGGTGGTGAGGAGGTTGGAGGCGACGACGAGGCGGCGAGGGCGACGAGGCCGAGGTGGACTCTGGCGCGGTGCTCGGTTGCGGAGGTGGCCGGAGCGGGTGGCGTGGAGGCGAGGCCGAAGTGGCTCGGGTGGAGCGGAGCCAGGGCCGAGCGGAGGAGGCACAGCGGTGGGGAAGGAGCGGTGGCCGGGGCTACTTGGGGCGGCGAGGAGGCGGAGCAAATGGGAGAAAGGAGGGGCGGGCCGACCGAGGGGAGGCTTTATGGGAAGGGGAGAGAGGCGGGCGACCGAGGCGAGGTGGCGAGCGGGGAGAGGAGAGAGGAGGGAGGAAGAAGGAGGCAGGCGGGGCAGGCCAGAAGCGGGCCGTGCGGGAGAAGTGGGCCCGGGGGGGAGTGGGCCGCGCGGGGGCAGAAAAGAAGAAGCAGGCCAGGCCGCGCGGGGAAAGGGGGAAAGGGAGCGGGCCGGGAGAGAAGGCCCGTCCGGGGGGGGGGAAGAAAAGTTAGAATAGGTTTTATTTTTATTTCATTTTCTTTTTGATTTCTGATTTCAAATTTGTTTGTAATCCAAACCAACTCAACCCGCTTTCTTTGATGCAAATTCAAACTAAACAAGAATTTTCTGATTCCTTTTTGATTTGCAAATTGGTTTTGCAATTCAAACCAAGTTCAAATTCAAAGGGGCTTTAAATTCAAGTTTTGCTCAAATCCAACATTAGTTTCTCGTCCCCTTCTGAATTTGCTCTAATGTAATTGAATTCAACTAGAATTTTCTAAACTTTCTCAATTTCTTCAAGAATTTGACTTAATGCATATGCCATGATGCACAAACATGGTTTGTTAAAATAGGGGACGTTACATTGGGAAGGCCGATGATCTAATGCCATTCGTGGTGGTGTCAAGGTAGCCGGTGACGACGGCGGCAGTGCTCGGCACCAGAGTTTGTTGATGGTGGTGGCACTAGGGAAGGAAGCAAGGGAGAAGATGGAGATAGTGGTCGCATGGCTCCTCGTTGTCGGATCCCTTGGTGGCAGGGTCCGGTAGGGTCGGATCTGGTGTCAGCGGTGGACATGAGACGTGCAATACCGTCTGTGAGAGAAAACGAGGGGCTTCAATCAGGGAGACTGGGACAGATGCACCAGTGCCGACCCCGGGGATGAGGGCGGCTCGGTCAGGGAGGCCGGGACAGAGGAGCTGGTGGCGGTCGGGACCAATGCGACCAACCTCGTCAGCTTCGTCGCTGGCCGCCCGCGATGGAGAAGGAGGCGAGGGGGCATTGGAGCACAGATTCGACGCCGGACAAGATGGAGACTAGGCGACGCGGGTCCTAGTGGCCAAATCCAATGCCGGGACAGGTCGGGGAGGAAGGAGAAGCTTGGGAGGATGGAAACAATTGCGATGGAGTTGGGTTGGCTGGTGACCCTCGCCGGAGGAAGAATTGGTGGCACCGAAAAATGACAGAAAGGAAGGTGAGAGAGCCAGCTAGGCTTAGAGTTTTGAGCAGGGAGAGAGGTTATACAGTTTAGGTGGGCGATGTGCCAAATATACTTGGTCTTATAAATGGAGCTAAAATGCACAAATGCAAGATTATAAATGCAAAATATGTTGTAAAGTAGCTATTACGAATCTCAATGCACAATGACTAACGGAGATAAGCCTAAGGCATCCTATTACTCGCGAAAACTGCATTACGTGTACGTGCATGGTTGATCGGATGGATTCTTCTGTGAAAAGACAATGCTGCAACCGTGCGGTTCAGAAGGCTCACGTCAAACGCGACAACGCGTCGAAGCCCCATGATGTGATTGTAGGCAGGGCCAGGGCACCACCGGCCGGCCGGCGACAAGCCCGTGAGGCCGTGACCCGTGGGTTTCGGTAGTGACTACTCCGGGCTGGGCGTGCGGCCGGCGGCAGAATCGACTGACGCGATCGAACGCAACCTGTTCTGAGAACTGACGAGCAGGCTTTCAGTTGCTCATTGTTGACGACCCACAGAAGTGGTCGAGTAAGGCCAGACCCAGATCTAAACAAGCATCGTAGACTCAGGCCCATAATAGAAAACTTTGCCGCTGAGAACAGCGTATCTCCGCATAGGCCTAACACCATCCAGCACTGCAGTGCACGCACCATTCATCAGCCCGCTCAAAAGAATGTTCTTTGGACTCGTGCGACTTGTTTTGTGAACAATCAAAGCGCCCAAGACAAAAACCTGAAGAAAGAAAAAACTTATAGACAGAGACCGGTAAACCGAGAAGTAACAAAGAGGAAGTTGTAGATGGATATAACGCTAAGGATTCTTACGTACATTCACACGGCCAGAAGCCCGTCAGCCGGCGCATCGGCGTTACTTTTATTCTGACACGACCGAACACCACAAATAGGCTTACAAATCGAAGATCACACCATAAATAGACGCAGTACAAGCCTACGTCGTTCTGGACGAAGCAAAACGGCGTTTATTACATCACAATTTAGCAGCAATCACAATGTGCCCGTGCACGGAAATCGAAATCATAGTAGCCATTACCTGGTCGTACGTGGCAGTAGTTGCTGCTTGCTAGTGGCATGCATCAGCAACCAACCGGCCACGCACGGATCGGAGTTCGTGTGCATCAGCGTCGGAAACTGCGCTGCGGGCGCGGTGTCTCGCCGTTCTCGTCCCTGAGCTTGACCACCGTGTACACGCCCGCGCCGGCCACCGCGCCCAGCGTCGGCGCCAGCAGGTATATCCACAGCTGCGTGTAGTTCCCCGCCGCCACCGCCGGCCCCAGCGTCCTCACTGGGTTCATCGACCCTCCCGTCGTCGGCCTGCCATTAGTTCGAGGAGACACATGCACGTCAAGATCGACTAGAGATTTCACAACTAAGTCGTTGCACCGGTTACGTACCCGGCCACGAGGATGTTGAGCGTCACGGCCGCTCCCACCGCGATCCCGGCAAGCTCGCCCACCTGCATGCAAGGACGGAGAGAAATTGCAGCTGAATTAATCGTCCATGACATTGTGAGCATGCATGCGGAAGTAGAACGGATGGCGATCATCAGGATGGTTAGGGACGTACGGCGCGGGTGTCGGTGGCGACGGCAGTGACGACGAAGAGGAGGTTGAAAGTGATGATGAACTCGGTGAAGAAGGCCTGGGCGGTGGAGATGGTGACGTCGGGGACGGTGACGCCGCCGGAGAGGAACGGGTGGAAGACGCCCTTGAGGGCGAACCCGGCGCAGATGGAGCCCAGCACCTGGACGGACACGTAGGCGGGGACCTGGAGCCAGGGGAAGTGGCGGAGCGCGGCGAAGGCGATGGTCAGCGACGGGTTCAGGTGCGCACCGGAGATGTGCCCCGTGGACAGGATGATCGTCGTCACGGCTAGGCCCGCGCACGCCGCGTTGCCGAACGGCGAGATCGCGCCGCCGTACTTCTGGTTCACGATCGGCGCCGCCGTCGCGAAGAAGATGAGGATGAACGTGCCCACGAACTCCGCGCCGAGCTGCACGTGCATGCCATGCCATTTCATCAGCGTTGTTCATGTCCGCTTAACACAGGGCACAGTTAACACTGCAGTGCAGATTGTACTGTACTAGTTATTGTTACAAATCCAAATGTCTAATGCACGTCAAAATTAGTGTTCGAAAAAAATCAATGGTTTCGTGATAATTTGACTCATGCATGTTGGTTGTTCAAATACGGAACTGCACTTTTTCAGAAGTACAGTGCGTTGATATGCATCTGCAACAGAGCACAAATAAGTGGCGACCCAAGTGCGCTTGATTGCGTGGCATTAGGTCCAACGCCCCAGCGCAAAAAAGGTTTCTTTAGGCGCTAAAGTGGTGTTTGCACCTTTGCATTTAGCGGATTTTGGTCGTCTACAAAAAGCGAACATTATTATCAGGCACTAATTAAAAGTTGAAATGACATTTTGTTTATCTGTTTTTACTAATCACATGCCAATATCCCAATTGAATTTATGCTGCCTCGCTTTTCAGAAACAATCATTCTCTAATAATTTTACGCAGACAGATTGGACATGGTACGCAGGCGATCGAGACGGCCAAAGTGAGACGTCGTCACGGGTGGCTGGACGAAGAGACCTTTCGAGTCAAACTATGAGTTTTGGAAATATAGTCCTCTTATGTCACGTCCAAGAACCTTGTCAGAAAAATAATTGTCCTCAGCTTCATTTTTATATCGCCTCTCATCAACAGTGTCATTGTAATTTTTTTGAGAGAAAATTTATTTTTCATCCTTGAACTCTTGCTCGAGTTCACGTTTCAATCTCGAAGTCTAAAATGATCTTTAGTACCCTAAATTATTAACACCGTTTGATTTTCAACACCTACTTGGTTTTTTGGCCCTTTTGACTAGGTTTGATTCTAGTATTCGTTAAAAAATATGTAAAAAATTGTATAATGTAAAAAATTAGGAAATAATCAGTAATTTTTTAAAATTATCCCCAAAATTAGAAAATTCAGAAAAAGATAAAAAAATTATGATTTTAAAAAAATGATAATATAAAAATCAAGATATTTTTGGAAACATAGAAAATTTGTAGAAAATTTATTGAAAAATATTTTTTTTAGTCAGAAAATTAAAAAAAAGGGAAAATCCATAAAATTAGAGAAACTCACCAATTTTCTTCAAATGTTATAAAAATATTTTGGATTTTCTCTTATTTCTAGTTTTTCCTTTTTTTAATTTTCTGATTTTTTTATTTTAAAAGCTCCCTACTAATTTTCTATGTTTCATAGTTTTCTTTTTTTAAATTATCAGTTTTTAAAAATTCCTAAATTTTTTACATATATCTGAATTTTATATTTTTGGATTTTTAAAATTATCATTTTAAAAAAAAATCTGACTTTTTCTAAATATTTTAGATTTTTAAAATTTTTAGAATTTTTTTTATGGATACCGGATCAAAAGGGTGAAAAAACAGATATGGGTTAAAATCAAACGATATTAAGAGTTTATGGTACTAAATGAATCATTTTAGAGTTTGAGGTTGGAATATGAACTCGATCAAAAATTCAAGATTGAAAAATGAACTTTTCTCTTTTTTTCAAATAAAAGTTGCATCATGACTCTGTTCACTACTTGAAGTACGTCTACTTTTATGTAGCGCACAACTGCACATCATGTGCTAGAGTGCTTTGAACCTCCCAGTTTCCACGATCATATTCATCACCACTATCGAGCCAAAAGAAAAAGGGGCAAGGCTCAGTTTCGAATATTGGCTTGGCTTGCAATACACTGTTCATGATAGAGACGCTGTCTGTTTTGTTTCTCGATAACTGTGATGAATATGATCGTGAAATTTTGCAAGTTTTTTTTAAAAGCAAAAGGCTTTACGCGCGGTTTCATTCCATAGAAACGAAAAGAAATTTTATGTGTAAACATCCATCAATCTAATCGGAGTTTATGATGTGTATACATCCATGAACCTTGAGTAAAGCTAGATAAATTGTGTGTGTGTGTGTTTTTCGCTAGAGCTCTTTTACGGTACCCCGGAATAAATACGGACCATTCGTTTAGTTAAATCTAATGTCTCATTTTGTCTGGTACTCCAATACTAGACTTAAGGAGTACCATCTCTAAAGACTTCCCCGCCCGCACGCTCCTCCGCCGGCTGCACGCGCCTCCGCCGGCCGCTCGCGCCCGCCTCGCCCTCCCGCGCCTTGCCTGCGGGCGCCTCCACCGGCCGCCCGCCCGCGCACGCCTCCTCCGGCCGCCCGCGCTTGCCTCGGCCCTCCCGCGCCCCGCTCTCGAGCGCCTCGGCCAGCCCTCACTACCGGCCAGCTGCGGCCGCATGCGTGCCAACGCTGCGCCAGCCCCGGGCCTCACGCGCCGTCACCCACGACCGCCGCCGCCGCCGTTCCTCAGCCACCGACGCCGCTCCGCACGCCACCTCCGTCGCTCCCTTCCTCGGCCACCGGCGCCGCTCCGGGCGCTGCCTCCATCGGCCGCCGCCACCGCCGCGCCCGAGCTCCGCCGGCCTCGAGCGCCACCGGCCCGAGCACGGCCGCCGCTCCGAGCGCGCGCCCGCAGGTAGAGGAGAGCCGACGGCGTTGGTTGCTCCGGCGGCCAGGCGCGCCGACGAGGAGAGGCAGCGCGGTGGAGCAACCAACAGGAACAAGAATGCTACAGTAGCAACAAGGTAAAAGGTCTTTTTTACCCTTATAAATGGACGGTTAGATTAGATTGGTACTCCCATCTCAGTTTAGGGAGTACCGGGGTACAGTAAAAAATCTCTTTCGCTATCGGGTACGCGAGGTCCCCTGGACACGAGTTCCCGACTCTAATATTGAGACCTCAGGCAATGTACCAGATCCCTAGCACAAGGCAAGTAAATAGGTAGGTTAGGAGTTGTCGAAACTAGCGTACCGAAAGATTGATCGGTCAAAATAATCTTGAGTAGCTAGATGTAGAAGTCGCTTCCTTTCTCCTAATTTATAATCATTTCGTAGCAAATTCATCTTTGATAGTTTCTCTGATCGAGCTAGAGGTTAGTAAGGAACAATGCATGCCACCGAATACGAAATTTTTATTGCATCCTAAGAAAGAATCCTGATTCAAAATTTCAAGTTAATACACACTACATTTTTGTTGATTTGAAAACTTAATAATGATATATTTAATTTCGAGGATGTAACGTGGTTAGTTCAGAAAATGCATGAGGAAAGCAAGGGACATTTATTAAATAAGCCCTTTCTTAATATTTTTCAGATCTCCGTGTACCCTTTTTTTGGAAGAACAAGTTATGGAAGTGGTTGTTTAAAAATGATTATCTAGAAGGATCAAACTAGAAAACACTCAAGCTAGTGGTGGTTGGTCGGGGGACAGGGTTTCATCACAATTACATACGCCACTCCGGTAGATGACCCTTTTGGCAGAATCCTAGATGGTTAGTTAATTACTCTCTCCAAGACCAATTGGCTGCTTGGTTCAGCTTAATGGATCAAAAGAAGCTTCAGTGTTTCTGATAAAGAAAGATCACCCTGGATGCGTGATGCCAGTGCACTTGGAGAGATTGCTAATTAATCAATCGTCGCCATCTCGTAAGAGAACTAATAGCACGTGGGTAATCCTGCAACCTAGTCTTGGATGCAAACTGCAAATCAAGAGCTTTGTCTGTATGTCGCACATCAAGTTCAAATGGTCAACTATTGATGTCGATCACTACATTATCTGGAGTACATTCAGGACTGTGTGCCGTAGAGGCAGAAACAAATGTTTGTACTGTTGCACAACCTGTACGGTGATATATACTATAACTGCCTGTTTGTACTCTGTACATGTCACTACCATTGTGCCGTCGTGCACCATTGCTACTACCTACACACTGTATACCATCCTACACAATTTCGGAAACTAAGTAACTAAAAGAAAGAGAAGAGAACATGCAATTTTCTTTTTGAAGAACAGAGACCACGTAATTCCATCCAAACACAGAAACACAAGAACTCATCCATGCATGGGTGAGTAACGGAACTGTAAACAAAAAAATTGCAGAGAGATTTATATAGAGTGTGCAATATGCACGTGCGCACGTGCATGCCTGCGTACCTTGCGGGTAAGCGAGACGTCCGGCGCCGGGATCTCGACGACGCAGGCGTGCGGCGACGCCCACGCCTCCATCGGCAGGCACTTGCACCGCGGCATCGACTTCCGGTCGTACGACAGCGAGTCCACCCGCGGCCCCGCGAACAGCGGCGCCGGCGTGCCCGGCGTCGCCGGCGCCGACACGTTCGGCGTCGTCGCCTCCGCCGCCTCCATCACAACACTTCGATCCTATGCGCGCACACAGCTAAGCAGCCAACTCTCTCTCCTTTCTCCCTCTTCTTTTTTGGTTTTTTTTAGTGTGGTGTGGTGGAATGGAAATAGGAGGGGTGGTACTAATTACATGATTTGATGGTTTTTGCAAAGGTAATGCTACAGTAATGGATGGATTGGCTCCAGGATCACAAGACTACGACTGATGGCTATTACTAACCATGCATGATTGATTTTTTGTCAACATTTTTTTTGGTTTTTTTTAGCTGGGTGGCAAGCAAAGGTGGTGGACGAAATTACATGATCTGAAGGCTTTTCTAGATTTTGTGCTAAGGACTTAGTGGGGGTAAATCCAGCCTAACTAGATATTCAACTCTGTTGCTTTTTGGGACTAGGAAGGAAGTGATTCTTTTTTTTTGGTTTTCTTTGTTGTTGGATTTGGATGGAGGCTGGAGATGATGTGTTCTACATGCTTCACAGGTTTTTCTCAATGTTTGGCTAAGGGGTGGGAGGGGGAGTGGTATCCAGCTCTATCACAAGAACAGGATTGGTCTCTCTAGGATTGGAGCAGAGCAAAACAGTGCATGTGGATGGCAAGAACAAGAACAAGAACAGGGAGGTCCTAGATCCAATGCAAGGGAAATGCAAGAGCTGGCAATGGAGGCGATGAAGGAGGAGGAAGGAGCGGTGAGATGGGAGAGATGGAGTGGGTGCGGGTCGAGTTGTGTATATAGGCGGGGGCACACGAGGCGACGGATCGAGGTCAAATGGCTTCCTCCGCTTCTCGAGGCATCTTTCTCTGCCAACTGCTCTTCAATAATGCACGCCGACTAATCGAAAGCTAGGGGACCGCGTCATCGCCAGTTCTTGAATTAATCTAATTTAAATAAGTAATAATGTATAGTAGTATAAATTGTGAATAATGCATCTTTCTCGTTTGTGACTGGAGCCAAGCAAATAAATTATGGAGTAGGCGATTCAGATAAACTTAAACGAGATAAACGCCAAAAGAGATGTGGTATTCCCATGGACCGGTTATGTGTAGGCTACTGAAAACATCTTCACCAAGTTTCTGAATCGAGCGTTTCTCATCGATACATCGAACCATGCATGACACCGTCAAGGAAGCGTTCGATTATATTGGCACTTTGCTCCGTTATTATATTGATGAGACATTAATCATTGCGCTTTGATTAATTGGAGCACCAGTCAAATGGAGTTCTGATTAAAATATTGGATGCGTGCATGTGCAGTCAGATCGAAGCAATACAATACGATCTCACCCAGTTTTGGACATACAGGACGCGAGATCAAGCGATCTTTCACTGTGGTGATTCCGGGAGTTCCTAATCATACTATACGTAGGAGCAGTATTAAACAACCGGTTCAACGCCTGTGCTGTACCTTAGCACATTGAGCCACTGTCTTTTGAGGGTCCAGTGCTGGGAGGAAAGAAAAAACGCCATGTTCCTGGGGATGAACATACACACGGATTGTCAACCAAAGTAGTACAAATTTGCCGAGGGCTTTGGAGATCTGATGTACTTAGCACCATTTCTGCTCAGATTCATGGCACTGAAGTCCGGGCACCAGTATCTCCCACTGCGCTATACAGTACTACTACATTTTGGTTAGTGCCGCTCCTACACTACTCCACTAGCTAACATCCATACCTGCCCTAAGAGCTGAGGCCTCTCCACTTGATTCTTTCATGTTTGTCTTGACCTTTACCAAGGGTTGTTTTTGCTGGACGATCGTACACATATTCATGCTAGCTCCGTTCCACGTCTCAATCTAGGGTATTACGTGGATAATGTGATTACACCGTGAAATCAATGAATCCAGTGACGGAGACCGTGATCTATTGCACTGATGACTGATGAACACTAGCAGAGGGAGTTGCTCATAATGTCGGGATAGTGAAATGATTGCCTGGACGATCGATGGAAGATGAATGGCTCAAATGAATCCCCTTGGTCTGAAGTCTGAACAGAGAACAACAGAGTGTGCAGCAAATTAAAAGCTTGTGCGTCAGTAGTAGCACCAATCATTCAGTGGCCAATTAATTGCAAAAGCCTCTCGCTTCAATGCTTTGCGGGCAAGAAGAATCATCCACGTCTTGTATGTGTTGTAATATGAATTGAAGACAAGAGCAATTGGACAATGAATAATGATTCTCTCATACTCATTCTTAGATGATTTACATATATATATATACAATTATAAGAAACGGCGGTTGCTGCTTAAGAGTCTTTGGCAACTGCTAATGGCGGTTGCTAATTGATCACAAGAGTCGCGTCTGCTCCGAGAGGCGTCGTTCCACAACACTCCCCCTTGATCAATTTATTGTATATAGAAAACATCTGGAAAACTCCTTTAAAACCCTGTGGGAAAAATATGAGGAGAAATATAATGATTGTATGCCATGAAAAACTCCTTTTAAAACCCAATGAAAAATAAGGAGAAAATGGTATGGCATATATGAATTCTTATTGTTGGATAATATGTCATGGAAAACTCCTTTAAAACCCAGCGGGAAAAATAAGGAGAAAACGGTATGACATATATGGCTTGTATTAATATTGCCTCATTAAAACCTTTTATGAGAAATTATTTAGGAAAAACTCATAAAGAAAAAGAGTATAATATATATATGATCTGATGATCATTTATCAGGTTATATTTTAGGAGTTTACTCCCCCTGAACCTTGCAAGTCTCGAATTCATCTCATACCAATCCCATAAACATATTTCTGGAATAAAGATGTTGGTAGGGACTTTGTGAATAAATTTGCAAGATTTTCACAAGACTTAGTTTGCAAGATTTTAATTTCCCCCCTTTTCTGTAATTCATGGGGATAAAATAATTTAGAAGCAATGTGCTTTGTAATATTGCTCTTTATATAACCTGATTGCATTTGCGTAATACAAGCAGAATTATCTACGTAGATAATTGTTGGTGATTCCAAAGAACCAATTCCACATGACTGTTGTATGTGGTTAATCATTCTGCGAAGCCAAACACATTCACGTGATGCTTCATGTAATGTAATTATTTCAGAATGATTAGTGGAAGTAGCTACTAAAATCTGTTTTGAGGACTTCCAAAATATGGCTGTTCCACCATGTAGGAATACAAATCCACTCTGTGATCTGGCGTTATAGGGATCTGATAGATAGCCAGCATCAGCATATCCTACTATAGTCATATCTTGATTTTTCTGATAGAATAAACCAAGATCTTTTGTGCCTTGGAGATATCTGAGGATATTCCTGACACCTACCATATGTCTTTTAGTAGGGGATGCACTATGTCTAGCTAATAGATTAACTGCAAATGAAATGTCAGGCCTGGTGCAGTTTGCTAAATACATTAGTGCTCCGATGATACTGAGATAAGGAACTTCAGGTCCTAGTATCTCTTCATTATCGGCCTTAAGTCTAAATGGATCTTTATCTCTATCAAGAGATCAAACGACCATAGGAGTCTTGGATGGATACGATTTATCCATATTGAATTTTTCCAAGATTTTCCGGATATAAGCAGACTGATGTACAAGGATTCCTGAGGGAAAATGCTCAAGTTGTAAACCTAAGCAGAATTTGGTTTTACCCAAATCTTTCATCTAAAATTCCATCTTTAGATGATTACTTGCCTCTTATATGCCTTGTGTAGTTCCAATGATATTGAGATCATCGACATACACAAAAATGATGCAAAATTCCTTTGAGGATTTCTTTATGAATACACAAGGGCAATCATCATTGTTTGAGTATCCCTTCTGAAGAAGGAATTCACTTAATCGGTTGTACCACATTCTTCCCGATTGTTTTAAGCCATAGAGTGACTTTTGTAATTTTACACAATACATGTTACGATTTGCATTTGGATTCGGGATTTTAAGTCCATCAGGGACTTTCATATAAATGTCTGAATCGAGTGACCCATATAAGTATGCGGTCACTACGTCCATCAATTGCATGGATAATTTATTTGTACTGCCAAAGATATTAAATATCGGAACGTTATTCCACTAATAACAGGAGAGTAAGTTTCATCGTAATCGATGCCAGGTCTCTGCGTGAACCCTTGTGCTACAAGTCTCGCTTTGTATCTCACCACCTCATTGTTTTCATTTCTTTTTCGAACGAAAACCCATGTTCCTCCCACAGGGAAGACATTTTGAGGAGTTGGTATTAATGAAGTAAATACCTCTCTTTTCTTGAGCGAGCGCAATTCTACCTCGATTGCCTCCTTCCATTTGGACCAGTCTGAGCGCTTGAGGCACTCTGCCATGGACTTAGGTTCTAGATCCAATTGAAGGCTGTTAGCAATTTTTGAGGAGAAGTAAATGTCGACAACTGTAGTCTTTCTGTTAAAAGATTCTCCTGAATCAATATAGTTTATGAAAATTTTGTTATCATCTTCTAACTCATTGTGATTTCCCTCAAAATTAGAGTTAGGATGTTCCGATGTCCCAGCACTTAAATTTATGTGCACATTTTTGCTGGGTTGTGGATGTTGAGCATCCGACAAATATTTCTCTTTTCGAGATTGATTTGCATTTACTGTTTGAGGATTTAGAGTCCTCTGTTTCCGCGGATGCTTTTGAGAAGTTGGATCCTTTGTGACAGAAGTTCTCCCCCTGTTGCTCTTATTAGGGAGTTGAGTGATTTTATTAGGTACCTCTACTCTTTCTTATTGTAATATGAATTGAAGACAAGAGCAATTGGACAAAGAATAGTGATTCTCTCATATTCATTCTTGGATGATTTACATATATATATACAATTGCAGGAGACGGCAGTTGCTGCTTAAGAGTCTTTGACAACTGCTAATGGCGGTTGCTAATTGATCACAAGAGTCGCGTCTGCTCCGAGAGGCGTCCTTACACAACAGTATGCGAAAAGCGACAGCCAGATTTGACACCGCAGCTCTTCGCTGAGGCCTGCATGAGCGTACCCTAGGTTAGCTGCTAACACTGCCATTAAAAGATTGTAACGTGGACCGACGCTTTTCCGCAGGAGCGATAGGAAATTCCCCGTACGGCTTCCTGGTTAGCTTCTGAAGTAAATTTATGTTTTAAGCTGGAGTGGTACGTAGTTGTGATGCTCCCTCCGTTTTAAAATAGGTATACGACGGATTCACCAAAATAAACAGCGTCGATTCTTCGTGACTAGCGCACGGAAATTTTAGCCGCTCAAGAACAAATGCACGATGGTTTCCTGTATCGCTATGATAGATCACGCGACCCTGCCAATAGTTTTCCCACTAATCCACGCTTTACACTTTACGTCGCATCTAACAACAGCAATTGTTTACTGAACAGAAGCATCCGAAACAAAAGCATAGCACTCTTCAGATCGAAAAGCAAAAGCGTAGCTGCGGCGAGCTAGCATTAGTAAACGACCATACAATTTATAAAAACAAGGCAATTAAACTACCAATGCTACGAATTGCAATATATACGAGATAAGCCATCCTTTTTCTTCTGCACAGCGAATTTCTGGACGCAGATGTCCAATACGTCGTGTTCGCATGAACACACAACGGCAGGAAAGGTTTTCAGACGATCCCTTCCTTGATCGGCCTGCCTGAATGCTATACTCACACTTTGAGGCCGTAGGGAGAAGAGAGTACTAGTCGAATACCGTGCGCCTAGCGCCGAATTACCCGGGCAGCAAGTGACCCTGACTCGCCGCAGTCCGCAGATAGACAGATAGATTCTCATGTCATCTCAGAACGAGTTTGCCTTGCCGTGGCCGTGAGAGAGAGGTCGGGAGCAAGCAAAACCTCACGCACGCTGCTTTCTCGTCGTTTCGTGCTGCAGTCCAAGAGCTAGCTAGCGAGAGAGAGGTACGTAGCTAGCTTAGCTTTTGGCGCTTTTGTGACCTGCTCTACAGGGATGGATCAATCCATGGCAGTGGCATTGGATCAAAGCAGCAGGCACTGTTACCTCAGGAAGGGATCGAGCCCGTAACAACTTTTGATCTGGACCATCAGTTCAGTCTGAGTACTTTTAGCCCGTTACTGAATGGCAGAGTTCACTACTTTTAGCCAGTCTGGTCATTCACAATGCCTAATGGAGCATTGTACAATACTCGCGTTGTTTCTTTTAAGTTGTCACTACTGGTCACGGCACAGTTCCGAAGAAAACAAACCCTTCTGTTTGCAACATAACCAGAATGTCACTGATGACAAGTTAAATTGACCTTCGACCCACCATGGGTCAGGATGAGGAGGAATAATAATTAATCAGTGAAAAAGCACGAATCGAAGACGTACTGTAATAATCATTCTTGAACAAATAAAGGTATCAAAAGTGACCGGTGGTCGTGGATGGAAGGAATACCTATGAAACGGATCCTTCCTACGGATACATGTTGGACATCATCTACCTGGGCCACCCTGGCGGAAGCAAGTTGGAATTGCTTTGCCCGGAAAATGATCCGTCAGCCATGACTAGAGTGGCATGCGCAAAACCACATGGCAAGCGTGGTCAGCTACCTCAGATGAAAATCAGTGTGGCATGCGCAAAAAATAGCGGCTCCCACACACAGAGCTGCATCATCATTTTCTCTCTTGACCTTGCCCTGGCCCCTGGCTGAAAGTACCAGTAGCAGGTCCACTCGGACCTTTGCAGCACGAAGGGACCGCACCCTGAGACACGAAATGTGCGGCGAGGAAGCGCTGCTCGCTCCAGCCCGTCGCTTCTGGCCACTTCGATCAATCGATCATGGATTGATTCATGGCCGCATGGAGCCCGCGAGAATGATGCGCGTCGATCACGCACACCATCGATCAGGTCAGGTTCCTGCTCGATCTGCTCTGACGATCTCTAGGTGTTCGTGTGGTGACCCAAACAGACATGGAAGAGCGACCTCTTCGAATTCAAGACCCTGGGACACTGGGACGTGGGCCACGCGAGTGCCCGGGCCCACATGCCAGCCTCTCGTTCGGCCCGTGAGCTCGCAGCGTGTAGCGATTTATGTGCAGCGTGAGGCTTAGATTTGGGAGCAGCTGCCTGCATGTCGGCATTCTGTTTTCAACATTCGTTAATTCCGGTGGTCCAAATCATGGAGCCAGGGAGGGAAAGTCTCGATGCATATCATTTGCTCTGTTTTGTGCAGGAAAAGGTGACTGAAAACGTGCATAGCGGTCGATCGATCCATCTATATGTAGCCTGTCTTTTCATGCCGATCGTAGACTCGAGGCTGTAATGGTTCGTAGATAATGGCGATGTGACCTCAACCTAATTGCTCAGTCTGTCGTGTGATCTTGACTGCTCTGGCAGTTCAGGAGGCCGCATCGATCAGGGGAACTACTGCACGCAGTTGCAGAAGACGGTGAAGTATAGCTTCTTTACAGAGATTAAACACATACAATACCAGACAACATTGTAATTAATCACCATAGTTCGTTGTGTCGCTAACATCAGCTAATCGTAGGCTCGCTCTAGTGCTGTACATGATTCCTGTTTTGCTGCCAGGCTTCAGAGTTTTTGACGAAAAGGCAGGCAGCGCTGCTTTTCATTTCTGTAAGTAGGAGTACAGGCTTCAGAGTTTGGACCATACTTGGAGCCTTTTGCAACCGAACATCCGATCGACATCTTGTACTCGACGACTCGACCACTTAAGTCGCCCCCTAAATTACCTCGTATCACTCACTCATCGATCGCATCGAACCTGGTACGAAAGCATGCGTACAATGCGTTCCATCTCTAGTTTGTTTGTTGTCGCAGCATGCAGCAGGGATCTTCTCTTTTCCCCCGAAAGCAGCAGCACTCACTGAAGTCTGAAGAACCCAATTAACTAAGAAAAGAGCTGCGATTTGTTTTAGCATTTGTCAAATGTACGACGGCGAAGAATTGTGCGACCAGATTAACTCAAAAGCATGCAGCAACTTGCAAGAGTCGGGCTGTTGACTGTTGAGGAGGGGTGGGTAGAAGAGTTCTGAATTCTTATCCATTTTGTTGATTCTTTGTGGTTCGCTGATGAGAAGATCCACCGAGCAGGAAAATACACTGCAAGGGACCTCGAGCACTCGAGCGAGAGAGGTCAGAAATGCTGGATCAGGAATGTTTTTGGAAGCCTGAAATAGCCCAGCTGTGCTAGCGCTAGCTGCAGAGCTGCGCTGGGCCATCATCCGATTGAGCAGAGCATCTGTTCATCACATGCATGATCGACGCATCGAAGTAAGACAAGCACATCATAATACGTGAGGCCAGGAAGGACGAGTCATTTTTGGAGCGCCGCTGGCCTCTAGATTTCCCTTTAATTAGTTATCTTCCTCACACCTAGATGAGACCCCTCCAATGCCGAACGAATCACGCGGCCCTTTTCTCTTTTGCAGCAGCAGCAGGCTACACCGATCCTTCATTCGTTCATGCATGAGCTAGTGGGAGACAGCAGGGAGGGAGATGACTATAGAGGAGGAGAGTACTGTTCGAGGCAGAAAGAAAGGACCAACAACCACTATGCATGGTCCTCAGGTTCAGATCACCCAACAAACAACGTGATCGTGATGGATTCCAAGCAAGATCACATCGATCGTACGTCAGATTATCGTAGTTAACAGCACGCACGCTGTCGATGACTTGATTCCAAAGCGGCTGCATGCTAATCGAATAACGCGATGTATAGATGGTATTGCTACAGAAGAAGATGGCATGAAGCCTGAAAACGGCATCCTGATCAACAATACACCCCTGGCTAACTAATGGGCTACTCACTATCGAAAAAAGAGCTAATGGGCTACTGTTTCTTGTCAGATCACGGCGTTTGCTTCTACCGTTGTGACGCGGGTCAAGTCTAGTTCCGTATAGCTAGCCACGGGCTGACCGGACGCGGGGTCGAAAGCCTTCACGACCGGTTCTTTCTTAACCTACGCGAAGCTTCTATTGGATCGCATCGGACGACAGGGATAAGGTGCAGCTTCACACTTTCATACGCGTAATTCAATTGTCATGTATAAATATCACAAATCTAACATATATATTTAAAATTTGTTAAACTTACAACATGAGTAATTTAATATCGTCTCATAGCATATATATAATTCCAACAAATATTTCTGAAATTGACTTTGGACAACCGAGCTAAGGTATAAACACAATATGGAATCAGAAGATTTCAATTCTTCTAGGGAGTGCCACTAGTTCCACCCATGCACAAGTGAGAAGATTTACGTGTGATCAATCAGGAAACGGTGAGGTGACGGAGATTTTGGCGAAATTACACGGTGGGCGACGTATGAATCCGAGGAAATGAGCAATGATCCAAGGAATTGATGCAGGTTTGGAAGGAGTATCCTCTGTTGGAAAAAAGGTGAAAAAGTTTAGAACGGTACGGTTGGTGCAAGCACAGTTTTAGCCCAATTACGTAGCCAAGGTTGGGACCTGGGCCTCTTAGGATGAGATGGGCCTCCCTCGGTATGAATTTAGTGAAACCAGTGCGTCACTGTTGCCAAGCACATTTCTAGCCATCATTGTGCTCGAAAATAAATTATCGATCGAGACATTGATAATTGTATCGCTTGCTTCTATCTACAGCGTATTGTTCGTGTTGTTAATTATGTATTGCTCGATTGCTTTTATCCAGTGTTTATGATGTGAAGTGCTCATTGGAGCTTTTTGTCGATTGTGGCGCAGTGGAGATGAGTCGCCCGGAGGACGGTCACAGGTCGTTCTTCTCTGTGGGGAACATAAGCTATGAACATTATTTATATTGCTTATTTTGATCCAATATCTGATAAAATATTCATTATCGTATCATATTCGATAGTTATCCGCTCCATATTTATGACCGACATGATCTGCATCTATATTCATATCCAGTCACTATCCGCTCCGACTCCGAATCCGAGAAAAATATGGTTTATGATATGATTTGAGTGATATTCATTCCTATCCACTCCGATTTCACCCCTAGTCACGATGACGTCACCGATACTATATTTCTTCCTTCCAAAATGCAATTTGAGTCCTATCAATGAGCTCATTTGCACATACCCCTATCTAGTTGTTAGTGCCTTTTATCACGAGTTTAAAACTAGCATTTAGAAGACGAATGGATCAAAAAAATGAATAATATTTGCATGTGCGTATTTGGGTGCACGTGTGATGGTACCGTACTTCAGTCATCTAATATCTAGTTGACCGGCACGAAAGTCATGACATAATCGTTTAGTAGAGTGCTTGATATCTTCTCGAAAGTATCACTACTAGAAACGTGAACATTCCTGTGGACCAAAAGCGTCAAAAAACCATCAGGAGTGATTTTTTTTTGAAACGAAGGCAAAAGATTTACCCTTTTATTAATTAAAAGAGTTTAGTACATGACCGGGCACGGAGGCCAAGGAAGAAAAAAGAGCCTAATCTTTCAAAAGAAAGGATCCCAAATGTTTTGCTCCGGCTTTGCCGCTCCCCGTTTAATTTGCATGAAAACGATTGCTGGCAAGGTTGATTTGTCGGTTAATCAACTGGCAGCAATAGCCGTCAGCAATAGCTCGATAGTGAAAAGAAATTTTGCGTGACAGCTGGCCGATAGGAAAAATATTCCTGACGGTGGCTGACAGGGAATAAAATTCTGCCACACCACAGAGTGCACTAATCCTGACGGCGACCATCAGGAGCACTCGTCAGGAAAAAGGAAAAGGAAATAGAAAAAAGAATAAAATCAAAATGTTGCTCACTTAATTAGTCCATCACCAAATTGAGAACCACGTACACATTCGCTTCAATAGCTTACATCTACAACATGCCTACGAATGCACGTAGATAATCTTCGCATACAAATTCGTTTCTAAATAAATTTCCTGTACAACAATCAAATCAAAGGTCAACAAAAGCACAAGTTCATCCATCTCAAAAAACACAAGTGCATCAAGTAAACATTCACAATGGAGGACTTCTTTTCTGCATCATGCCTTTGCTGCATTCGGTTTCAGGTTAGCCTGCATTGGATAGAGTTATTGGATATGTGAAAATAAGTCAAGTGTCATTAGTTAAATTAATATTTAGCAAGAGGAACCAATGTATATAAAGGAGACAATAAGCTGCGACTATCATTCAGAAAAGCCTGACATTATAACATACCCTAACTGAAGCACTAGTAATAATCCTCTAAGTTACAATACACTAGTATAATATAGCAGCAAACCAGGGTTATAAACAATTATTTTGCTCTGAAACAGTATGAACTGATATAAGAATCACATATATATTTGCAAATCTTATGTCACGACACAATTCTAGCTCGACAAGCTTAGATGTACATGCTATCATGGTATTCTAATCTAGATGCTATCATGGCATTCTTAAAGGTATCTAAATGGCTTTACTACATAGGTTCAATAATTTTTGTTTCAGCTACAGTAAACAAACCTCTGGTTGCAGTAGTGTCATGATGCCATCTTCCCTGGCCTAATTCCATCACCAGCTGATATCAGAACTTTCTTTTCTCTCCAGTTTGGGGTCAATGATCTGCAGAGTAAAATAATATTACTGAATACTGATATCAAATACTTTCTCATTAATACGAAATATAATGTTCCTTTTCTAGTTAATCAGACTGAAATAATTAGTCATGGTTCAACAGTAAAGCACATTGAAAACTATTGTTTTGAGGCAGTTAAATGCATCCTGATAAGAAAATAGGTTAGTTATCCTGCTCCTAATCCTAATTCCCAGTTAACATGAATACAGTCAAAAAAGAAATGCCTCGTACCATTGTAGGTACTAGAACAATCTCATCCTTCAATTTTCAAGAAGATGTGGCTGCGGCAGCTCTCTGATGAGACTCAACCTGTTGAAAATGCAAACTTCAATAACCTTTCTTACCAACAGATTTTGTCAATATGTATCGAAGATCTGCACCGATCCCTATTTTGGACCCAAAAAATCATCAATTGAGCCACTCAAAATGAAGCAGCTACGTAGCAAAATTAGCATAAGCATGCTGTAATTATCCATGTCGTAGAAACCAGCCTTTACAGCGGCAACATCAGCTACTGCCTGTTGCCCAGATGAACATTGCCGGTTTATAGTTCTAATAGGAACGGTCCTCTACATCAACAGAGAGAAAATAAAGGAAATAGAATCAGCGTCCGTAAGAAAGAAGACCCTTTCTTCATATGAGGGTGGCGTGGCTGTTAAACATAGGATTTACAACGAAATCCAACAAAGAGGAAACTATTGTTGATAAAACTCAATAGGTAGCTCATCTGGCCAGGGAACTTTATTATGAGCAACCGAGAACACTAGTTGTTTTATTTTATCCATGTTATATTCAATGCATGGGCTCTCATTAATTTGATCCGGAACTGTTTGATCAAAGCAAAAATGCCCTCTAATTGGCCTAATAACTCCTTATAGAATATGGTAATGTGCTTTATTAAATTACCTTGCCTCTAAAAGATTTCCTCTCCCTTCATAAGAGAGAAGATCATATTTTGCCTTCTTCTATTATGCTTTTCGCATGATTTTTTTAATGTTCTCTCGCCATCTATTTCCATTTAATCTAATCTTATTTCATTATGCCGTTTAATTCCTCTTGCCATTCTCTTCACAAATTGGATTGTTCATTATAAAGCTCATTAATCCTCAACATAAGTCTAATAAGTCATCTACTTTTCCAAGCAGCTTTTCCTTCTTTCTTTTATATTCACCATAAATATTTGCATTCCGACTGTTTACTTTTTTTCCTAACATTCAAGTCGTCGTTGTCAATCATGTAATGCAGATTTTGCATTATAAAATAACTTTCAAATGTTTTGGACTATCTATTTTATCCATCTCTTTACGACCAGTATAGTTCAAATTTGAAAGGCTTTACCCTATCTCACATCTGCTGGTGCTCGACTGTGCTATATTGCTGGCAAAGGAGCCGGATCAAGAGCTACAGCAGTGGGAGGCGCGACTTGTCACTTCTGGAGCAGGTGGCCGCTGAGGTGTTCGCTGCAAATTAGAGATTGGAGACCAACGGCCGGTGCAACATCTAGAATGGTGAAGCGCCACGGTGATTTTGGTTTCTGAAGATTCTGAGAGCTGAAGCTATTTGCTCGAATCTGAAGGAAGTCCGGGAATAAGGTCTTTTGACGTGTCTGCAGACAAAAGGTCGATTTGTGTCTGTATCCATAATCCTTGCATGCCATGATCTTTGACTTCGGCTGTATCGCTTCATGTGCTGCTTCCTTAGGGTGACAGCGGTCTACTGAGCATTTGCTTTACCTTTCTGCACAACTTATCCTCATCCTAGTAGGACTCTGTACATGAATAGCAATTCCCAAATGGCAATTTACGAGTTGACAAGTACTCACTTCTTCCCACCCAAATTAAAGAAAAATTTAATAAGATCTCCTATCTAACTTTGATCTTTGATAAAATACCCATTCATGTGTCATCGATAGGTAAGATCTAGATATTACTCTCTCCATCTAGAAATGTAAGGCGTATTTTGATCAATACTTACTCTATTAATATTTTTTTATGTGGTAAAAAATTATAATAATAAATAAGTACTTTTGAATACGAATCTAATAATATTAATTTTATATCACGTAAATCATATATTAATATAATAATTGTTAGTGAAAATCTTGTTTTAACCAATAAAAATACGTCTTACGTTTCTGGACGAAGAAAGTATATTAGAAGACAAAGTAAGACAAGGCATTTTATTATATCCCTCCAAACTAAAAGCCTTTCACGCGTATAAAGACAGTCCCAATGCTCTACCATGTACTATATCTAAATCATGCCACCTAAGCAAAAATCTGATGTGCCATCCTATTTAATGAGGAAAGAGAGAGTAACCATATCTTAATTTAGATATAGATCTTAGCACTAAATCCAAGACATCTCATGATTTTTCTCTCACAAAACACATTAAATAAGAGCTCTTTTAGATACAACACTAAGGTACAACCCATTAAGCAGGTTGTATATAATGTAATAAGATACAACCTAAGATACAATGCATTGAGAGTGCCCTAAACCCAGTTTCCTCTTCTGCCAAATGGAACCTCCATGATTCGAAGGGTCCATCTCATCAGCCCTGACGTCAGCATACGGTCGAACCTCCCCATAGTCTCGTTCGTTACCTTCCTCTCCACGACTCCAAGCATAATCGCGATGGCGCACGTAAGCACAATTACCGCTCACACACACAGTATACAATCACTCCACGCTGCGCTGCATCCGCTAAATAAAACGATCATTCCAAAGCATCGCTCCACACAAGCACCAGCATCTACGAACACCACCACAACACACGCGCCATGGACACGTGGCACGTCCTCCTCGGCGCGATCCTCTCCTTCGCCCTCCTCCCCCTCCTCCGCCGCGCGCACGGTGATGGCCGCCGCCGCCCCGTCCCGCCGGGCCCGCCATCCGTGCCGGTGCTGGGGAGCGTGGTGTGGCTGACCAACTCGCCGGCCGACGTGGAGCCGCTCCTCCAGCGCCTGTTCGCGCGGTACGGGCCCGTCGTGTCTCTGCGCGTGGGGTCCCGGCTCTCCATCTTCATCGCCGACAGCCGCCTCGCTCACGCGGCGCTCGTCGGGAGCGGGGGCTCTGGCCGACCGCCCCACCCTCACCTCGGTCAGGCTCCTGGGGGAGAACGACAACGCCATCACGCGCGCCAGCTACGGGCCCGTGTGGCGCCTCCTGCGCCGCAACCTCGTCTCCGAGACGCTACACCCGTCGCGGGTCCGCCTCTTCGCGCCCGTGCGCTCCTGGGTGCGCCGCGTGCTCGTGGAGAAGCTGCGGGAGTCCTCCGGCCGCGAGGCGGCGCCCGTCATGGAGAAGTTCCAGTACGCCATGTTCTGCCTCCTCGTGCTCATGTGCTTCGGCGAGCGGCTCGATGAGGCGGCGGTGCGCGCGATCGCTGCCGTGCAGCGGGAGCAGCTGATCTACATGTCGAGGAAGATGGACGTCTTCGCCTTCTTCCCGTCGGTCACCAAGCGCCTCTTCCGCGACCGCCTCCGGACCGCGCACGCCATGCGGCGGCGGCAGAGGGAGCTCTTCGTGCCGCTGATCAACGCGCGGCGGGAGTACAAAAACCGCGCCGGCGGCGAGCCCAAGAGAGAGACCACGTTCGAGCACTCGTACGTGGACACCCTGCTCGACATCAAGCTCCCCGAGGAGGGCAACCGCCCGCTCACCGACGGCGAGATGGTCATCCTCTGCTCCGAGTTCCTCAACGCCGGGACCGACACCACCTCCACCGGGCTGCAGTGGATCATGGCCGAGCTGGTCAAGAACCCGGCCATCCAGAAGAAGCTCCACAACGAGATCAAAACCACGACGGCAGACGGCCAGGAAGAGGCCTCCGAGGAGGACGTCCACAAGATGCCGTACCTCAAGGCCGTCGTCCTCGAAGGCCTCCGGAAGCACCCGCCGGGGCACTTCGTGCTGCCGCACAAGGCGGCGGAGGACATGGAGGTCGGCGGGTACCTGATTCCCAAGGGCGCCACGGTGAACTTCATGGTGGCCGAGATGGGCAGGGACGAGCGCGAATGGGACAAGCCGATGGAGTTCGTGCCGGAGCGGTTCTTGGCAGGCGGCGAGGGCGAAGGTGTGGACGTGACCGGCAACAGGGAGATCAGGATGATGCCGTTCGGCGTCGGCAGGAGGATGTGCGCCGGCCTTGGCATCGCCATGCTCCACCTGGAGTACTTCGTGGCCAACATGGTGAGGGAGTTCGAGTGGAAAGAAATCGCCGGCGAGGAGGTCGACTTCGCCGAGAAGACCGAGTTCACCGTCGTCATGAAGAAGCCCCTGCGACCGCGGCTAGTGCCCCGAAGGTTTTAGAGTATAAAATTCATTAACCAGTACAGTCATGTCGCTTCGGATGTTTCTTGCTTAGTTTTAATTCATGTTGGTAATGGATAATTCGTGGTGGATGATGGAATGTTACTAGTGCTACTATCGAGAAATTGAGATGATTAAAGTACTGATGGTGCATACTTACTCTGATTCTTGAGTCAATATCGACAAATCTGCGGTCAAAGAGCCAGTTTGCTTGCCCTGTTCACAATTTGATGTTGCACCATTTGGACTGGACCGATGAATCGGTCACCTGCAGCTATCGTATCCCAATGTTACAGTACTAAATGTCACAATACTAGTACGACAGTTCTGGTTTTCTTTTCTTCCAGCCAGTTGATTTTGTCTAACTTCTCGTTGACAATATCATCAAACTTTGCCTGGCTCATATGGTGCCAATCAGGATCCGGGCTCCTACGTTGTTGGCACCATGATCGGAAGGAGGAGAGCCGGAGAGGTACGAAGGGGCGTTTGGTTATGTTTTTTCAGCAGTTTTTCACTGAAAAAAGTTGTAACCCAATCAAATGGTCAGTTTTTCAGCAGTTTTTTGCCAACGATAGTTATGGGCTTTGCAATACAAATTCAGCTATTTGGAAAAGTTGTCTTCTACCAGCTTTTTACAATGTGCTGAAATTTCAGTGCTCATTTTTCAAAATGAGATTGTTTGGATCAACCAAAAGTTATACGTTCACTTTCCCACAGCCACAGTAGTTTTTCCAGACAGCCAACCAATAGCAGCTCTGTCAACAGCCACAGTTCAACCAAACAGGCTCGAAATAGTCTTCGTCGCAGCCTGCCAGTAGCATTTTTGGCCCACCAGACCGTACAGCCCATACGGTAACCTCAACGAAGAGCGGCACGCAAAAAACGAGATGTAGCCAGACCAAGCCGGGCAAGCCCATGCAAACGAAGTTTTGGCCGTCAAAACCCCTACGAGAAATAGCTTGTTGCACCGAGAATTTCATGCGATTCGGGCCGATCTCGAGCTGGTTTGGTCACTATTAAGTCCAATTTTCGTCCTAAAATTAGCCCATCCGGCAAAATAAATCCCGAACAAAAAATTAATGTCACGGAAAAAAACCCTAGCTGCCGGGTGAGATGACCACTGTTTTCCATTTATTCCATTGATACTTCCATCGGTTCCCCTCGTCTCCGGCGGCCAACCGACGCTGAGAGGTGGGGAAACCCCAGCTCAATGTTTGGTATGTGGATTAGGTATTAGATTTGTGTGTCCTTGGCGGTGGCGGCTCAGGGATGGAGATAATGTCATTTGAAACAAAGATCTCCCAGCTCCATCTCGTTCTAGCGTGACCGTCGCAATCCACGCTAATGAGCTAGTGGTGTTTTTGTCTAACGGATTGGCTCTTGATCCGGTGGATTGTCATCTGGCGCTTCGGCCTATCTTGGCAGTGCTAGAGGTATTGGTGATGTCAAGTTTGTTTTGGTTCCTGGTTTTCTATTTTTCTTTGTTTCGTGCTCTTCTTCTTCCTTGGCTATTCGACGATGAAGCAATGGTCGATAACCTGCCTTACGATAGATGTGTCCCCAACCACAATGCATTCAACGGTCCTAGATTCATATGGCTCTTCAAAACCTTTGAGGTTAGTCCAGGCTATGTAGTTTTGGTCTTCTGCAATTTCTTCACCATAAGCATGGAGGAATGCTGACATACAAAGGGCGAAGCTAGAGACGATAACTTCCGAAGACCTTGATGTAACTTTCAGTTTTGTCAGGGATCTTTGTTGTTCATTTTTATTTTAATTTATTCGACTGTTGTACTATCTTTACTTAATCAATAAAGACAGATTGTTATCAAGAAGAAACAAATAATTAATTTTGCATTTTAGCTAATTTTCTGTCATATGTCCATCCCAACGCTCAGGGTATCATCTAGTAATCAAAGAGAACAAGCCGTTGTTCTTGGAACTTACAAACACATTAGGAGAAAAGAAAAACCCCTGAATTAATCAACAGATCCTCAAAATTATCTAAGAAATGTCATCATCGTGGAGCTCTGCAAGCCCCTCAAGAGCAAGAACACGTTATCACCAGTGATGCACATGGTAGACTCCGCGTCCCTGCTGGTGAATTAGTGGAGGAGATGGACAGGGCATCGATGACGACGAGGTTAACGAGGTTCCTAGCAACGATCATGGAGCGTAGCGGTGCATGCAACGAACTTCCGGTGGCACCGAGGGGTGGGTGCAAACAACAGAGCCTCGGTTGTTTCGTTGTGAGGAGGGGAGCGCTCATGGTTAATCTGGATGGTAGCTTTTCTTGGATGGCCCAGATTAGAGCTAAGGCACTTTTTGCCTTCAAAGTTTCAAGGCATAGGATACGGTTCCGTATATACAGGTACATGATGCCACCTAGTAAATAAGGTTCATGTCAAGGTTAGGTGAACGTAGACGGACCGCCCTTGAGAGTGCCTCATCCTATACACCCCAGGCACCTCCTGTTGGGCTATGTTCCTCCAGGTGGAGGTGATTAAGGAGACCAACTCAGCCCACAAGTCCAGCACTTGTGGACCATTGATCCCAGCTGTAAGAAATGGCTGAGATGCCTCATTGAGAGAGGAGAGAGCAAGCAAAAATTCTAGTCTCTTGCCCCTTTCTTCAGTTTCTTGGTGGCTGTTGTGTGAGAGCAAGATAGAGCAGCAAGATACACACACACAACCAAAGGAGAGAAGAGAAAATAGGAGGAGAGGTGAAGTTCTGTCCAATTGGTGGCTCCCTACATGATCTACTTCAAGCCTGTGATCGGAGGCTCAAATGTGGTTGGATTGGCTCCAAACTTGGTGAGTCTATTCCACACTTAGAGTATTTTGATTGGTTAGTTAGTTTGAGGGTTGGTTGATTAGAGCACTGGATTTTAGAGTGGTTTAGTCAGATATGTCTGCAGTGTACTCAGAGGTGTGCAGTCTTGGCATATGGTTACACATGAGTCAAACGTTTTTGGATTGAGATGAAATTTTGAAAGCACGTTAGGACTCACTATACTACATATTTGCCAAGTCTCATGCAATTTGGGTCAATGGTTTGAGAGCAGTCATTTGGAAATTGAAGAGGACAAAAGCTGAAGTTTCTTTATTTAGCATATTTTAGCTACCTCTTGTTTGCTCCTGTTAAGAGTGGTCATTGTTGATGTTGATGTCAAATTTGTAACTGTGTTGTTGTTGTTTTAATCCTCTAGAGTTTCTAGAGAAGATTCTACTATATCCATTTTGCTAATAGTGAAAGATTGAGTGGACCGGTTGGTCCCATGGTTTTTACACCTCATCTTGAGGAGGTTTTCCACGTAAATCGCTGTGTCAACTTGTGCATGTTGTTTTATTATCCCGCTGCTTACTTGTTGGTTGAAGCTATCCTCAAAGTTCAATACAAGACGAGGGGTTGAGGGGTCAAGCTATGACATGACAATTACTCATAAATTTATATTGAAAAACTTTATGCAATGGGACCTACATTTCATTTTCCTCCCTTATCCTCTATCTTCCTCATAAATATATATCTAAAAAATATTTATACAATGCAAATGTGCTCACTGGAAGATGGAGGATAAGAAAGACACGTGGGAAGAAAAGAGATTCCTTAATGAAATGTCGACCCTTGTAGTAGAGAGAAGATAGATGAAGTTGATACTAGGACCTCATTTTATAAAAAGACGTATTTTAAATGTTGAAATGCCACCTTTGGCAGCACATGTGGCAAACACAGCCTTTAGTAAGCACACATCAACTACCATGTTGCTAAAACCGCTAAAAATATCAATCTAAGGGGGTTATTTGTGTCAGTTTTCATACTTCAGGGTGTGAATTGGCACTTTTTAGTTCAGGGGGTTATTTGACCAAATAGGTAATTTCGTGGTGAAAAATAGACTTTCTCCAAATATTTTTTGCAGGACCTAGTGGACTAAAACTGTGTGCCACAACACAATTTAAGCATTGTAGCGTTAGCACTCAACATCGGGAGACAATATATAGCGCCTGTGGGAGTTGTAAGCTCGAATTTCTCATTGAGCCAGTCCACTAAGAATTTGCGCCACATCATAGGGGACATGTTCCTGTGGCTCAATTTGTCCTCTTGTTCATAGAAAAATGTTTTAGCAGTCGTTGCAAATGTTTCCACTTAAGAAATGGTTCCATCAGTTTTAACAAGTTGTTTTACTAATAGAAGAAAAATATTTTGACATGATATCACCGGTGGGAAAAAATAGCTACGCAAAACACAAATACTGATCACAAGAAAAAAAAATATAAAAAGTAAACATGTAAACATATGGAAAGAAATTATTAGTGGAACAAGGAAAGACCATTCCCAACCGAAAAATGACTACAAAGAATGGACATAAAAAACTATAAAAAATAAAAAGTGAAAATTTTAGAAAATAAGAAATTTATGTTAACATAAGCAAATTTATTCTATAGTAAAAAGGTTGTGTTAGTAGACAATTGCTTCACACACGACGATTTCTCCTACGACACTAGTACTGCACACTAGACGTGTTCTCTCGGCAAGTAATAGTGCCGCTGTCGACTGTCCTCAGCCTTGCGGAGGAGCGCAATCCAACATCGGGGACCAAGTGAGCAGGTGTCGACAAGGTGTGCTACTGCAGCAACAATAACCATGGTTGTAGCAATGTTCATGTTGCGTCACCTGCCTGCATCTCACCACCCTGTGTCCACATCGTGCCTCCTCCGGCCCATCGAAGCAGCGGTGCACACCTAACCGCAAGCACATTGAACCACTGCTGCTTATCTCTTAGAATCAGCACCCCTCTCTTTTCTGCCCCTCCACCGTGTGATCTATCCAAACCAGGCAAATTTGGGTGAACTGCCGCTCAGATTTAATTCTGAATTTAGCAATTCAGATGTTCTAGCGGCTTGGTTGCTTGGTCAGCTTTACTGCTGCTGAAACCTGAGTAGACAATGTTCAACTTGGTTTGATTGCATCTGTTCAGCCATACCCGAGAAATCGGAGGCCTGGTGCAAAATCAAAAGTGTGGCCCCATGTGTAAAAAAGCAAATAAAAATATTTTTATTAATCATTGCGGTAGTAAAATTTTATCTAAGGATTACATCTTGCCAAAAAGCAGATCTTGGAACTCTTAACTACTTATCTATCTTTTAGCCAAAATGTGCCATCCTTCTCATATTTCTTGATACGAAATCTTCAATTATATTTTCATAGGAAACCTTCTCCAAAACATCATTTTCAAGTCCTATCGTGGCCAACCCACTAAGCCTTTCTTGTGTCATTGTATAAAGTAGGTAGTTTTTTAGTAACTTCAATTTAGAGAAACTTCTCTCGGCTGATGCTACAGCCACTGGAATAGCCAATAGAATTCTATATGCAATAGTAGCATTAGGGAACCAATCTATTCATTTCAGAAAATTCAAAATATCAACATGTCAGATATTTTCCTTTGGAATGAAATTTTGGAGCAACTTCAACTCCACATACAATTCATTACCATCAATGTTAGAGTGTTCCCCACTCTTAAGTGCAGCCCCAAGACAATTACAATGACTTCAAGCTCTTATCATCCAATGAGTGCAGTGCATGAGATGTATACAAGAAACCAAAAGTTTTCTGATATGCTTTATATTGTTCAAATCTTCTTGTAAGTGAAGCAATAGCTTGATCAACAATAGGTATAAGGTAATTTATCCTAAATGACTCATGTGCAGGTTGTGAAGCAATTAGTACATCATCTGGGTTTTTATTGAAATATCTCTTTCTTTTAATCTCATGCTTTTGATGAAATGTCAGATCAATGTCCATTTGAAATGCAATTTTGTCTTGCTATTTCCAATGCATTGGAAAAACTAGTTTCTCTATATCTATTGAAAAAGGTGATCGGTGCATGCACTTTCTCAATAGCAACATCAATAAGCATATCCTTTGATTGTAAGCTCTTGCTAACCAAGTTTACTGCAAACAATATTTTATACCAAATGACTATTGCTACTAAAAATTCAAAATCACCAAGTTCATATGCACTAAAGATCTAGCCTCACTACTAGTTTTTGGATCATTGTCACTATTAGCTACTTGGAGTAAAGCTTCTCGTATATCTGAAATCTGAAATCCTATAGCTTAATGCTATTTATGTGATTCTCCCAACGAGTAGATGACAACAACTTGAGAGTCAATCCTTCTATATTATCTTTCGAAAGCTGTCACTTCTTAGTTCAATTAACAAATATTGTGTAGATACGTTGTATGATTTCAAAAAAGTCCTCAGTTTTACTACAAGTCTTGGGCATATAACAAAGTGTCAAATTAAGGCTATCACAACCACATGCTGTATAAAAAGCTCTAGGATTTATATCTAGAAGTCTTTTTTGAACCCCTGATTCTTACCTTTCATGTTCGACCCATCATTGTAGCTCCGTCTTCTCACAATATCTATATCCAGATCAAGATGCTTCAATTGTTCCAGCAAAACATCAATTTTTTTTGCCCGGTTATATCATTTACATCCAAAAATACAAAAAAGGATTCTTCAATGCAAACAGAAGTCCGAGATGCATTAACATATCTTATAACCAAAGACATTTGTTTTTGGTGGCTCGCATTGGGGGTACAATCCAGTATCACTGCGAAACACTTTGATTCTTTTAGTTTTTAATGATTTCAGACTTAATTACAGAAGCAAGCAAATGTGTTAAGTTATTTTGGATCCCATGATCAAGGTAATGAACATGAGTTTCTCATTTGATATGCGCTGAACATGCTCTCGAATAACCGGGTAATATTCAACAAGCATTTCAACCAAGCCTAAGAAATTCCCATTAGTATCTTCATAAGAAATTCTCATTACTATCTTCATACAATTTTGAGTTAGTATCATCAAATGTTATATTGTGTTTTACAAGAAACTTTATAGTCAAAAGAATTCTAAACAAATTTTTATCCAATGGCCATTTTCTTTCTCAAGTTGTCGCTGAGTTGTGCTATCAATAGTGTGGTCCTTTTGCAGCCTTAGACGCAAATCATACCAAGTGACCATATTTAGAACATGGTCTGCATTTGTTTCATGCACTCTAATTCTAGTGCTAAGATGTTACCAATCATTAAAACCCTCATTAGACAACTGACCTTTTTCCATGCCCATTTCTAAATAATTTACAACAAAAGCAAAATACTCTATCAAGTTCTTTAGAATATACAAGCCAATCTCTATCATACTTCTCTCCATTTGGTAGAACTTTAGTGTAAAATACTGCAGAAAACCTTCTAGAAAATTTATCTTTAAAACCTTTTTGAATAGTTAAATCTCTTTTAGGACCCTTCTCTACCAAAATGTCAATCGCTTTAGGATCAAGGGCATCCTAGATTCTTGGATCTAATATATCAAACTAGAAGGGAACATTACCATTAGCAGCGTCATCCATGTCATTATCACTAAGGTTAGCCTCATTAGAATTAGCATTCTAAACATGATATCATCGGTGTTACTATCAAAATTAATTTCTCGTGCCTGACCTTCAACATCATTAGTGCCATCGCCATGAATCTCATCATCATTAGCATCTATAATTTGGTTTTCAGAAGAGACTTGTGATTCTTTTGCAAATAATCTATGAAGTTGAGATTGAATTAGCTCTTCAATTCTATTTTTCTTCTTACTTTTTCATATCCTGATTTGTACTTCAATTGATCTGCTAAAAATATTGTGAACTATATATTATGCCGAAATTATATGAACTTTCCAGCCATCTTCATATGCATGCAAGTACATGAATGTCTACACTAATTAAGATGAGCTAAAGAAAGTAATTAAGTTGATCAATTTTTTATCTTCGGTGTTAAAATATAGCATTCCATTTTTAATGCAAATTCGCTGCTTCATTATTTTTTATTTTCAATTTGTTAATTGATTAAAAAAAGGTTTATGCATTGTCAGTAGACTTGAAATTCTTTTGCAGTAAGTACCTGAAGGTCAATGGCAGTACATAATCGTTATGTTGGAAGAGTGATCAGGGATGCCCCTCTGGTTTATTTTACTTGTTCTTCCAAACACCAACGCAGTCTGCTCTGTACTCTTCATTCTCTATATGATCAATCATGATGTGCTGTACTGTACTACAAGGTCCATCGCAAAAAACAACTGCTGAATGTCAGGGTCGATAATGATCGGATGATATGAACGATGGAGTTATTGATGCGAAACGCCTTTGTGGCTCGTCTTCTTTTCCTTGGTATAACCAATCTGCTTTCACTATGATAAGACTGTCTCTTAGTGCTAATTGATGAGCACTTGTTTTTGGTATGGAATATGACTATATGTGTTGCATACAATTCCCATTAATCAGTCACTGTTTTGGAAATTTCCTAACACTATATATGGCGATTGCTGCTGATGTCTCTCTTAGATTATATGCATGTACTAAATAGCTTGTTCGCAAGTTAGAAATGATGTGGAATGGTGGCTTCGGCAGTTTACCAATCGTTGATAGATGGCACCGACCGTGGAGACCCCTTCACACAGGTGTATGAAGACGCTTAGCATCACAAAAGAGTTGGCGCCGACCATGGGGACCTCTTCGGCTGTGTCTGACGAAGTTGCATTGGAAACAACACGAGATATGAGAAGGCCCATGCAGTGAGCCGGCTTCTCGAACGAGGGCTTCTACGACAACTTCAGCCACCCACATGGTCCGGAGCCGATGCTCGAGTGCGTGGATCTGGGAAATCACACCCCTGAGGAGGATTCTGATAGCGATATTAATCACTTCAGGATCAAGTGTGGCAGGGCCTTTAGCAAAAAGTTGAGCCTTTCCGACAACACTGCCGCAAATGTCGCGAGCCCTATGTTGGGTTTGTCACCTGCGAGATCTGACCAGTCGCCCAGATAAGGCCGAACCCTCGATATCCCTCTTAACAGAGAAGACTTGATGGACCTAGAGCATACATCGAGTATGGAAGATCCACGTATAGTCTTCGCAATCACGAACGACTCGGAGAACCCCAAAGACCCCGCGCGGAACGATGGTGCGGCCAATTCACAGGAAGGCAGCAAGAAGGTGCCCCGCAAACATCGGCAACACCGCTTAGGGATACCGTACAGCCGGTCGACCCGAACGCCTCCCAGCCAGGGGGAGAAGGGTACGCGTCGTGGACCGCTCAGAAAATCTCCGAAGCCCACTACAGATTCCTACATCCTCCGACGCACGATCTCAACACTCCCGCTGGAGAATAATGGATGCCTGACTTGGGGGCTGAGTTAAGGCAACCCTAGGACAAGACGAGTCCTCCTGGTTGATGTCTCAAACCTACAGTTCTAACCACAGAAGAACTCCTCTGCGACCGCACGAAGAAGAGTCAGATCCGGAAGGACGGTACCACAAGGAGGGTCGGCATCCCAAGAACAAACCCGACCGGGAATATCGCCTTCTGACTAGAAGCGAATACCAAGACATACACGAGAAGCTTAACCAGTGTAGGAGCTTGAAGGATGGGAGAGGGCGTTCCCCAGCTTGGGACGTCCCCAGACGACGCAGCCAGGCCTAGGAGCGGTCTCCGACCCCGGAGACTTCTCGGAGGACTATCAACGGTTGCCAAGCCTTCGTACTAGACCTTCAATGAGTACGCTGGCCATCCTGGTTTAAACCCGGGTCGGTGGAAACGTACAATGGCACCACAAACCCGACAGAGTTCTTACAGATCTACACCATGACAATTGAGGCCACTGGAGGAGACGAGAATGTGATGGCTAACTACCTCCCGACTGCCCTGAAAGGAGCAACAAGGACATGGTTGACAAACCTCCCTCCAAGGACAGTCCACTCATGGGGTCAGCTATGCGGGATGTTCTTGGGGAACTTCTAGGGAATGTACGCCTGACCGGGCAAAATCGATGACCTTTTTTGACTTACCCAGCAAAGGGGCGAGATGTTGCGGGAATTCACCAAGCGCTTCAGCACCATCCGCAACACCATACCTGAAGTAAGCGATTCGGACATTATCTGTGCTTTCGCCAATGGCAACAGGAACAAGTAATGCATGCAAGACCTGGCAATGCATCCCTCGAGAATGGTAGTGCAACTGATGGACCTCACCGAGAAGGCTGCCAGTGCTGAAGAAGCCTTGTTGTTTGTCAAGAACAAGAGTATGTGATGACTTGATCTCCCACCAGACAAGAAGGAAACTCATCAAAAAGCAAACGCAAGAAAAGACCCTTCAGAGGAAAGGGGGAGAAGAGGCCAAAGACTGACGAGGTAATGGCCGACGTCCCCCAAAACGCGCATGGCGTCCCCGCTCAAATGACAAGCACAGGTAATAATTGGTGCGACTTCCATCAGACCAGCTCACACGATCTCCGCTAGTGTCGTCTATTCAAGAAATATCTAAAGGCGGAGAACGAGAAGCCTCGCGGGAAGTCCCCGCAAGTCACAAACCACAGCCGAGGCTCCAGCTCCGGTGACAACTTAGGCCACGAGCTGTTCCCGAAGGAGGTACGAGCGATCGACCACATGTTTGGGGCCTCGGCTTCTTATGAATCAAAGATAAAATACAAGATCGTGGCCCGAGAAGTCTTAGCAGCTGTCCCATGAGCCTCTCATGCAGTCAAGTGGTCGAAAGTCAAGATTTTCTTTGACCAAGATGACTGTCTTGAGAACTATGCCCGACTAAGATGAAACCCAATGGTCGTCGAGCCCACAGTCAACAACTGCAAGATAGTCCGAGTATTCATTAGCGGAAGGAGCTCATTGAACATCCTCTTCACAAGCGCCCTCGACGCGATGCAAATTCCGCGTTCGTCCATCGAATCAGTTACTAGACCTCCCATGGCATTGTACCTAGCTCATCAGCGACCCCGATCGGGGAGATCACACTCCCTGTGACCTTCGGGACGCAGGAGAACTTCCGAACAGAAAAAGTCTTGTTTGTAATAGTCGACTTTGAGACGGCATACAACGCCATCTTAGGACGACCAACCCTCGCTAGATTTCTAGCAGCCACTCACTACGCATACCAATGCATGAAGATGCCGAGCACATCAGGCGTCATCATGGTAAGGAGCTCCACCCGAGACATGTTGTTCTGTGATAAGCACAGCCTGGACCTCGCCAAGCAACTCCAAGGGCACAAAGGAGATGGGGACCTCAATAATATCGAGGAACACTAGCTTCGATCTTCGACAAGGACGAGTGCCAGAGAAAGCTCAGGTAAGACGTCTGGGGACAAACCCCACAGGTCGACTTATCCAAATAGACCGACAGTGAAAAGACCGCATCACCAGCTACCCAGCGTAAGTCTGCACGAACACCGCCCTTCAAGCCCCGGGTCATCCCAGTTGAGCCAAACTCCCGCCTTCATGTCATCAAGCTACAGAACAAACCAGTCGACGGTCAGACGCTCCAGGTGCCTCCACCTAGCATGCGCTCTCGACAACACCCCCAGAGGGTCATGACACGAAGATCGGAGAAATCGGAGTAGCTTGCTAAGACCCAGGCAGAAGGGCGTGTCCCTAGTGCACTCATCTTATTAGTTCTCAGCAATAGATAAGCTAGCTCTTTTTTACTTTTTCTTAGATAACTTGTAAACACATACCTAGTTGAACACGATCCACGTTCATAGCTATCCACTCGAAATTCTGTTTCCTTTCCAATAGACAGTCGGGGGCTGATAGGTAACGTGGGAATGATAAGTTTCCAACAATAAGACATACTGGACACCTAAAAGCTCAGTTACTCAAAAAATGAAGGAAGATCAAGCACTAGACTCGAGGGAGGAGGAAGGAAGGTCCCTTATCACGTTGACGAGTGACAAGGAGTCCCCGAACTCTCCACTCGACCTCGACCTAAGCCCTGATCAATTGAAAACCTAGCTAGCAGTGGAAATCTCCAAAACGTATATCGAGCACAGGGCAGAGGGTACGAACTACAACATATTAGCAAAAATTATCAAAACCGCAGCAAGGCCGATAAGGCTTTCCAGCTGCCTGTTAGCTAAATGAAACTAGATCAAGCTGACTTTAAAGCACCTCACCTAGTAAAAAAAACATAGTACCAACTTCTCGGCCATTTGCTAAGTAGGGCTAAGATTACACAAACATACACAATATATTCGCTAATCAAAACTCTATCAAGTTCTTTGCTTTATAGGTGTCTAAATGTCAAGACGATCAACGAACATGTTAGCGGGTTCCCGCATTCCCTCGACCAGCTTCTCAGTGCCCCCGGTCCCCATCCCAGGAAGGTCATCACAAAGGGCGCCGACATCCATCTCGGGATGCCGGGCCTTCAGTAGGGAAAGGGCCATGGCCATGGAGTCTCGAACGCCTTGCCAGAACTGGGTCTTGACGTGGGCCTCCACCGTCGGCTTCCGACGCAAGATGGCTGCCACCACCCCCCGCATTCGAAGGACATGAGAAGAACTCTCCGGGATATCGACCCCGACTTCACCGAGAGCTACCTCCAACACCGTCCTCTAGTCAGGCCTTGTCGGTCTCGAGCTGTTCTATCTCGGCCTTAAGCTTGGACACCTCGGCGTCCCTCTCTTTCATTGCGCCATCTGCTTCTCAGTTTTAGCAATGCATTGAGGGTAGTCGAACTCACCCTCGACAGGCTTCGCCAGGTCCGTGGGCAACGGCCGCATTGGTCCCTTGAACGGCAGGTAGAAGGAACACCCGTCACTATCGCCGGGGAAGGAGCCACCACCGGAAGAGGACCCATCCTCGAGATTGGTGTGGCTATTAGGGTCGACACTGCTGGAGGAGCTCGCATTGAGATCTCGGCCGCGGCGAGTCCCAGTCTAAAAGAAGAAGAAAGATGGTCGAGGCACAGATCGAGCTACTCGGAGGAAAAAGTTACAGGAAGCACACTCACCTTGGGCATTTCAGTACAAGCGGCATGTTGAGCCCGACAAGGGCCGACCCTCGTTTGGCCGGGACGTCACCCTTGTCTTCTCCTCGATTCGAGGGCTCCCGCCAACCTGCGACAGTTTTTTTGCACTGCCCTCCGGGTGGGATCTGTTCCTGCGGGCGAGAGCCATGTTTCCCCTGTATCACAACAGGTGACTTTTGTGAGTCATGTGAGGACTTGACAATATTTGTGATGAATATTTTGCCACCATATGTGGAGTCGATTCTTTTGGTTGCATGAATTCGAGGTTCGAATTACTTGATATGTGCTTGATAAGTTTGAGTTTCTCAATTTGTCTTAAGGAAAAATTGAGTGGATGAAGGATTTTTCTCGGCTGACTTGGGTCAAGTAGAAAGCTTGTGCTCGCAACGCTTTGCTTGGTCTATTGTGTGCAGGTGCGAGTTGGGTGCAGCGATGGTTCGGCCATATGGACCGGCATGAGGCTTGGAGGGCTGAGATGCAGTCAAGGAGGTGGCGACGACATCGTACGGCTTAAAAGCATGTACGCGGAGGACAAGAAAGCGGGTGGAGACGAGACGTGAGGACCAAGTCAGTGCGAGGACGTTTTGGTAAAAAACACGCAATCTACCGAAGCATAACCAAGAAACTGCGGCAGAGGCCGGGAAGCGGTTTAGGGTTAGATGCTTAGGGTGGAAGGAAAGGATAGATGGTGGATGGGTCACTTAGACGCTTTGTGATGCGTGCTAAGTGCCCATGCCATCTAAGTAGGCTTTGAGGCCCAAGTGGAGAGGGGGATGCCCCCTCCACTATAAATAGGTGGGAGAGGGTTTCTTAACTCTTAACCCTTTTGTAAGCATTGTAAAAACCCTAGTTAGGGGCTGCTCAAGAGAGCTTTGACCTACTCATGAGAGGTCTTTGAAACAGCAAGAAAATCCACAAAAATACAATACAAAAAGATTTCCCCCATTCCTTTGTGTTCTTGAGTTATCTCCTTAATTAGCTCTTTTGAATTTTCATTTTCTTGTTTTCTCCTATGGATTGATCTGTGGTATGGTAAGTAAATGATGGGAAGATCGTGCCCATACTGATTCCATCCAAGCATACCCAAGGATTCAACCCTTTTCTTCTCTATTTCGAGTTTTCTTGGAAAACAAGCAAGAAATGGGATTTTCATGATTAATCATTATACGGAGTTTGATGCTGTGATTTGGGGCTTTGAATAGGTTGTTGGGACATGTGAGATGATACCATATTGATTTGAGATCAAGATTCCTCACGAGCTTCCTTTCCCTTCAAAATTCCTCCTTTTTTCTCATTTCTATAGCTGATTGAAGAAAAAGGGTAAAGGTCTTGATTTGAGAAGTTTTTATGGAGATCAACACTTGATCTAGACTCACAAGACCTTCCTACACCTCTCTGCAAATTTTGGTTTGATTTGATTGGGTAGATTCTGAATTAGCCAAAAAGTTGGATCGAAATCTCAGTTCTGGAACTTGGCTGATCTTCTATTGAGTTCTTCAGTTTCTTCAGAAATCTCGGAGTGTCCGATTCTACAATCTCGGAGCCTCCAAGATTCACTTCTATTTTTGTCTGCTGAGTTCTTTAGTTTCTTCAGAAATCTCGGAGTGTCCGATTCTTCAATCTCGGAGCCTCCGAGATTCACTTCTGTTCTTGCCTGCTGAGTTCTTTAGTTTCTTCAGAAATCTCGGAGTGTCCGATTCTTCAATCTCGGAGCCTCCGAGATTCACTTCTGTTTTTGCCTGCTGAGTTCTTCAGTTTCTTCAGAAATCTCAGAGTGTCCGATTTTTCAATCTCGGAGCCTCCAAAATTCACTTCTGTTCTTGCCTGCTGAGTTCTTCAGTTTCTTCAGAAATCTCGAAGTGTCCGATTCTTCAATCTCGGAACTTCTGAGATTCGCTACTATTCTTGTCTTCTGATTTTCACAGGAAATCTCGGAGTGTTCGAAAAAATTACCGGAACTTCCGAGATTCTTTTTCTTCAGGCTGAATCATTTCACTGTTTCTACCATAACTTTTGCGTTCGAACTTGGAATTTGGTAATTTTGGACTCGTTTCAAAGCTATCGACGAGCTCCACTTCACCAAGGGCTTTTGGGGATGTTTTCGCTGCATTTTCACTCAGATCATACTAGTCCTTCTATATGACTACGTATGTGATGAATTTGTGAAAGAAATTTGAACTCGACAGTCACCCCTCTCTGTCGGAACGCCACTGATCCAACAAGTGGTATCAGAGCCCAGTCTTGCTTCTTCATAAGCTTTGACCGGCTTTGCGAGCCATGGCTTCCCACGGATACTCGACTCGTCCTCCTGTCTTCAATGGCACGGACAGGGAGTTCTGGAAAAATCGAATGCGAATCTTTATCCAATCAGAGGGGCTTGCTATTTGGCAAATTATCGAGAGGGATTTTGCTCTTCCTGCCGAAGTGACGACTGCAAATTTGATAGATGTTGAAAACAATTGCAAGGCCATCAACTACTTGCTTTCTGGTTTGGATAGGAAGGAGCATGAGTGAGTTGCTCATCTTGATACCGCTCACAAGATTTGGTCGACCTTGATCACCTACCATGAGGGGTCTGACCAAGTCAAGATTGCTCGAGCGGATCAATACAGAGTTGAATACAATCGTTTTGAGCTCTGGGGAATCCATTTCTGAGCTTTTTGAGAGATTTGAAAGGATTGTGAACAAGCTCAGGAGTGTGGGAGTGAGGTATTCTGACTCAGAGATGGCTAGGCATGTGTTGAACACATTAGAGCCCACTTTTGAAGTGCGGAAGATTGCCATCCAAGAGTCTACCAATCTTGCCACTCTCACACTCGATCACCTATTGTCCAAGCTCTCTACTCATGAGATCACTTCGGAGAACAGAAATGGTTCAAAGACCAAGAATTTGGCTATGGTTGAGAACACTTCCTCGGATCCATTGGGGATAGTGTCTCCTAGTGTCAACTCCGACACTTGCATGATCTCCTCTTCCCATGGGCTATCTCTTGCTGTCTTGTCTTCCTTGTCTGATGATCAACTTGAATCTTTTCCCGAGGATGAGCTCGCGTTATTTGCAAAACGCTTCTCTAGGGTATACAAGAATGTGAGAAATAGGAGAAGAAAATCCTCGGACATCACTTGCTATGGATGTGGTGAGAAAGGTCATATTCGATCCAAGTGTCCCAATCCTAAAGAGAGAAACAAGTTTGCTTCTAAGTTTTAGGACAAGAGAAGGAACAAGTTTGGATCAAGGCTCAAGATGCGTGAGGCGGAGAAGAACCTTCATCGAGCTCTCGCCGCTTTTGGAGATAGTGATGACAGCTCCAACTCTTCTTCATCTTCCTCTTCTTCAAGCGAGGATGAACCGGAGCAACTCAAGCACAAAAAGAAGGGAAAGAAGAAGGTAGAACATGGCTTCACCGGCATGTGCTTCATGGCGAGATTCAAAGAAGAGAGCGACAACGAAGATCTTGAAACTGATGTAAGTTGCACTTTCGATGAGCTCAGTGTTAGACATGACAAACTGCTTGATATGTGTCACACCTTGATTTTCCAATACCCGAAAATTAGGACTTCCAAAAACTTTTTACTGATAACGCTAACTGAATTACACCTGATTAAAACTTTGATTCAATCATGCTTCTACTAAACCCTAAAGCAAGGCAAGCCAGAAACCTTCTGCCCTTACTTCCCTTCCTTTTCCTAGTCAGTGTAACCTAGACCAACATCTGCAGCTAAGTACTCACACGGTACTTTGCGAAATGGAAGCATATATATACGTCATGAATCTCTCCCGAATGCCATGATCTTCTGCCATCCACTTTGCTATATTCCATCGTGAGTATGTGCACGTATATACTGCTTTTGTATTTGCGCATATACGCAAAACCTTAATCCCTTCTTCCCGAGCTACGGATCAAAACCCTAACTCAACGTTCGACTCTGCTACAATCCTATGCATATATATATATGAGTATACCGGTGATACTTCCCAAACCCTAGCCCACCATGACGTCCTATCATTATCCTAACCCCATCGCCACCCTATATACGCTTAATTTTCAAGTGTATGTGGGTATATACATTTGAAATTCTAACTCGCTTATTTCGAACTAAGGAGGGGTCCAAAGCCCTAGTTCCCTTGTCCTTGTTCTTCGAGACTTCCGAATGCTCGACCTTTCTGTCCTTATCTGATCTACCTGACCCTGTTGACGTTATCCAAATCAAAAAGTTTGAGGGAAAACGTCCTCTAATTTTAAGGTGTGGGTTCTTGCCTGATCTTCACTATTTAGAACTATGGAAAACATCGCCTTGAGTTATTAAATCAGGGACAAGACTAATCAACGAAATTCATCGACACATACTACTTTCAAATGCGAGTAAACTGTGGCGTAATAACTCTATGCTTGGGATTTAGCTCATTCTTCATTCTAACTTCGTAGCATGCAACTAGAATCAAGCCTTCTCATGTAATAAACTTTTTAGTCACTTATATATAAAAGCATATACACGGCATTAGTCCATTGCTCCAACCAGCATCTATTTTTACACGTGAGCATCGTTCAAACATCCTAGGGGATGCATCAGCTTGCACATAAACATATATCACGTGTAGGTGCATGCATGGGGACCCTAATTCCCTTCCAACCAAGCCCAGCCAAGTGAAGTAAATTCCAGCAGTACAAGCTTGCTACCGTTTTGCCTGGCGCCCGCGCCATTTTCTTGCCAACGTACCAATCGGTGCCTAATTTCCTGTGCAGCTACAGCAGCTGGTACTAGCTCTTCTCTTCCTTCATAAAAGCGTGTTGAGCTGCCCCATCTTTCCCAGGTTTATTCATCCCTCTGCTCCAACTCCTTTCTCTCTCTACTCATTCCAACTGCGCCCCATTTATTCCAAGCTCAAGCCTTAGCTGCCTGAGCTCTTTTTCTTTTTCCCTTCTGTATCACACGAGCTACTCTTCCATCCTTACTGCACGGCACACCCGAGCAGTCCCATCCTTTAATTCTCACCTACTTCTTCTTTCCAACCAGCTGAGCATCCTTGTTATTGTTTCCTGTTAGCTCCTTCTCCTTGCTCTCACATCGCAGCACAGCTCGGCCAACTCTCCTTCTTTCCCCAATTCCTCCACCCGAGCAACCCTTCTCTAGCACCAAGCCGAGCTGCTTCTCTTCAATCTCCCCAAGTGCCCGAGCTACCTTTCTTCTTCCTCAAAGCTGAGTGTTCCCTCCTCTATTTTTCTTCCATCCGAACTACTCCCGAGCGGCCCAAGCGCCGCACCATCTCCTCGATTGTTGTGGCCGATGAACCAACCCGCTCGGTGCTGCTGTACCCCAAGTAGTGCGCCGTCGCCGCTCCTGCCGAAGAGCACCGCCCCGGACCTGCTAGAGCACCGACTCGCGCTCCACCCAACGCCACGCTGTCCGCCGAGTTAGCTCATGCGCCGCCGTGGCCAACGAGCCCTCCTCCGTTCCCTGGTAATGGAACTGCTCTTCCCTAATCTCCCCTCAATCTCCCGAGCTACACCTCCTCCCTCTTAGAGCTCTTTCCCCACCAGTTGAGCAACGCAAGAGCCGCTGAGCTCTCCTCAAACTCCTTCCACTGGTCTTCAACCCGAACACCTCTACCGTAAATCCTTCTCCCCACGGAGCTCCCACCGGAGACGGCGCCGGCTTCTAACCCGAATGGCGGAGATATTCTGACCGGCTGCCAGGCAGGCCCCGGCCTCACTCCCGGCTGTACCGGACCTCATATCTGACCTCGCCGCCTTCTCCCCGCGCCGCCACGGGTCACCGGTGAGCCACCTCCGTACCGGGCTTCTACACCCGCGAGCTCCACCCTGAGACCACCCGAGCACGCCCAAGTCACTACCTCATCTTCTCTCCCTCCTAGGATTAGCCCTAGCTAATTACACGCGCTAAACAACTAAGCAACCAGGTTAAGCTAAATTGGTATCTGATCAAATGACCCCACCTTCCTAATTAGGAAACATATTCTGGTGTCGCATTTTCAACGACAGCAAAACCTATTAAGCCGAGGATGACCTTAGTATAATTAAATTTTAGCCACCTAAGTCCCTTTCGGTTTTAGCCCAAAACATATCATTTTTTTTCTAAACTCAAAGAAAATTCCTCACCTTTAAAACCGTAACGCTTTTGTAAATTCTAAACTCCTTAACCAAAAATCGATTTCAAATCTTAAGGCATGATATAAATGATGGATGCCTTAAAGTGATTTCTATTCCGAAAGTTCCTCAAAAATCAAAACTAGTATTCGGAGCTAGTAGTACTTTTCTAAAACTTAAGTATTTCTCTATTTTAGACCATAGAGGGGAAGAAACCCCTAGCACGATTAATACTTGTTAAGTAAATACATACCCCACCATGATCGTCGAACCGTAACCAAGCTTAAAATCTTCCAACATAATCGTATACCCTCGGTCCGCCAAATAAAACTAGTATCAAAAGTGTTCGCACTGCCAGAACAGACCCTAAATATCCCATTTTCCTCATATAAAAATATCCTAGCAGATTACTTCAAAAGCATCGATAGTGAAGTTCCAGAATACTTCTGTTACCACCGTTACACTCTAGACCCAACTAAGACCTAGAAACCCTAGCTCGGTAGAAAATCTAGAGTTTAGTACTTCTTGTCGTAATGACATACACCACCCGTTTCTAACTTTCTAAAGCTACTTAAAAATAGATAGCTTAGCAAACGTGATACAATTACACGGATCGGTTCTTCCAGTTTACATTGATGTTCTTAGTTCTTCCTCGCACCGTTCCTTATTCGGTACTTTTCCGACGTGTAGTTCCAACGTTGCGATGTCTCACTGAAAGGGATCGAGCAGTTGCCGTATCAAGTACGAAACCAAGACCAGGCCAGTATCGCCAGGCAAGCATTCCCACCTTGATCATGTTGAATCCCATATGTGTGAAATCTAATTATTTTGTTTGCGAAACTTGCATGCTATGTGGATATTAACAGTATTTTATGTAGACATAGTTATGCCCTATAGTTGCATATAACTTAAGTCTAAAAATCCGACCCTTGTAAACTTAGACATTTTAGTCGGTTGATATTCGACTGACAAAAATAGTAAGGATATAGGCATTAGCCATGCTTAGACCTGCTATAGATAAAAACTAAATTTTTGTTCGGTTTAGACGAACTCCTTGGGACATGGGAATAAAACCCTCGGATAGCATGTGCTTTCCGAGATGACTGTTTCGAAAGAAATGATTGCCAAAACCCCAAATAAAATGAAGAAGCATTTCGATTCGGGTGGGAATGGTAAGGGCAGCCCGGGGCTGTAGAGTACCAGGAGGTAGCATGGTTTTCGAGGACGAATATAGAGTCTTGTTCGAATCAACCAAGGATCGAGCCTAAGTGCCACTAAACCAATTCCACACCGTACGTCCACATGTCCTTTTTGGGAAGGACTTGGCTTAGTATCCCGTGAAATATTAGAATCTGGACCCGTGGGCAGTAGGAAGTATAGTGACTAGATGGATTGCGATCTCTAGAGAGCCTCCACCGTCTGGGACGTAGGGAGTTGTTTGACACAAAGGTGGAGAGTCCCATTTTTGGTCCGGGACGCAAAAGTTGGGTTACCCATCTAGCGGATCCAGTTCTAGTATGACCACGGGCGAAAGGTCTCGTTGTAATATCCCTGTCCGTACATGGTGCACAGTGTGCCCGGGGTGACTTACATCTTGTGGGTAAAGCCGTACAACCTCTGCAGAGTGTTAAAACTATTCGAATAGCTGCGTCCTCGGTTATGGACATGAACTGGCAAGGCCACACACTGGTTAGACTGAGTTTTGGTTGTGAAAACCTGGGAAAGGGATTAGGGACGTGGGCATGATATGTCCACAGGTGCAATTTACGCTACACGGCTGGTAGCAAGGAATTGCAGGAGAAGGAGGCTAGCCGTACTGCCCGGGGTAGTACGGGCTGAGCATTGAGTTAAGCAGTGATAGACGAAGCTATCACTTGGATGAGGAAAGGAGGTAGCTGGGACTACCTCGAGAGAAGTTTTGTTGCTTTGAGTTGCTCTGGTTTACAAAACTGCTTTGGAATCTACTATTTTGGTATTTAAATCGAAAACTTACATTTTCACACAATAAGACAACCTAGGATAGAGCTATTTCTTGAATTCTACCCTGCATGGAATATTGCCGTATATTTTCTCCTGTGGGAATAGTTGCGAGTATATTCAAAGTACTCACCTGGCTTGTTGACTTGGCCAGACGAAGGAGACATCAAATCCGAAGATACGATCATGAACGCGAAAGCTTGGGCGCAACCCCAGTCAATTGCCTGTCGGGTATGGCATATTGATGGGCCATATCACCGCTTGTTTTTCCACTGCAAGTTTATAGCCGTTGGGTTACAGGTATCAGACAATCGACCTTGACGGTCTACATACATGGCATATAATAATATTCGTATGTATGACAATGATATACAGGTTAACTTGTGTGTACCGGCTACTAATCCAGGGACCGGTACAGTAATCACAAGGGAGTATCCGGCCTTAAAACCGGGTACGCCACAGCTTGGTATCAGAGCCATACTGACTGTAGGTAAACCCTAGTTAGCATGGCCGTTAGATAGGACATAGGATATACAAGCTATTTTCTAAAATAAGGTGAAATACTGACGTAAGTTTGGGGCTCTACTCTCATCATAATTCCTAGCATTTCTTTTCCTTACCCTGGAAACACTTCTAAACATAGTGATAATAAATTTTTACTAAACTCATTCTGTCGACGATCGGTGAATCGGCGATCTTACGGTATTCGTGGAATGAGGATTACTGGGGGGTAGGGACCTCTAGGGCCCAAGTGCCAGGAACTCTGACAGCAGGGGACAACCGTTTTTATACAGGTTCGGGCCTCCCTCAAGATAATAACCCTACGTCCTGTTGCTATATATTGATGGAGAACACGCTTACAATGGGGGTGTATGTTAGTGGCTACCCTAGGCCTAATCGTAGACTAATCTATCCTAAACCGCTGGGCTCGACTCTTTCGAGGCAGCGGGTCTTCTAGGGCTTCGCCTCCTGGTGCTGCGACTAGATTGATCTGCTGGACCTTGTAGAATCTCTCCAACCTATCAGGACCTGTCCTCCCCTATGGGATTGCTGATCCTTATATAGGGGGTTCCCAGGGTCGTACTGGACGTGGACTTACACCCGAGTAGGACTCTGGTCTCCTTAAACGTCGGGATAGACTTCCTAGTTTAAGGGGAGTCTTTCCTTCCCAAGAGGGGTTACTTGTCGTCCAGGGATCCTTACCGGGATCGCGGTACCTTCCTAAAGTCCTGGGATTCTGTATACGGATACCCCCAATATGCGGAATACCGTACTATTCATCATCAAGCCCCCCATCAGTACGTGAAGTGAGGTCATGATGGTTTTGTTAGAAATCTGCCCTTGTCGGGAACGAAATTCCGAGTAGGCGATCCGAGTAGTTCTTGTCAGCGACTTCTCCGAATAGGTTCAATCCCTACCGAGTAGTCGTGAAAACCTTATCGGAATAGTTCTTCGGAAAATCCAGAACACTTTTCCGGTCCGATCTGATCCGTTGATCACGGACACGCATTTGCCTGGCACATTTCTAGGGAACGGATCCATCGTGGCGGAAATTTCGCGTGGTGATGAAGAATCTTTTCTCTCTCTGCGTCGTGGTGCCGTTAGCATGCGCTGAACCACGGCGCGCTTGTCTGGGTCGTGGATTGTCAGACCCTCTTTTTCGCGCGAAGCGTCCTGTAAGCGGAAAAAGCAACTGCCCGCATTAAATGCGATGGAACTGATCGTGCTGAAAACCACGCTCGGCTCCGGCGAAAGTTTAAATCTTTAGGAGTCCAAGAATCGGGGTTTTTGCGCGCATCGTCTCTTTGCCTCCTAGCCTTCCTGCTCCCTTCATCCCCTTCCTCGCGCTCCTGCCAAAAACCCTCGCCTTCATCCTTGTTTGGTCAATCGACGAAGATGGGCAAGAAGAACGTCGCGAAGGGGTCTCCCGATCACACAAAGGAGTCGGGGAAAGCCGCGGAGGAGAAGGCCATCGCCGTTCCTCCTTTCGAGGCCTCCGTGATGGACTCCCCCGCCTTGGAGAAGCTTGTGGCGGATGAGGTAATCCTCCCGGCGGTTTTTGTGCCTTTCCGGGAGGCCGTGAAGGAGACGGTCCCCACCCCTGACACGGAGTGGACCGTCGTCTTCGTGGACTTCTTCAGGTGTGGATTCCAATTCCCACGTTCGTCGTTCTTCCTCCTCGCGCTCCAGTTTTACCAGATCGAGTTGATTCATCTCAACCCGAACTCGGTCCTAATGCTGGCGGTCTTCGCGCACCTATGCGAAGCCTACCTCGGCATTAGGCCGAGCCTGGAGCTTTGGAGGTACTTCTACAACCTCCGCCGGGTGAAGGGCAGCGGTGCAGGAGTCGTCGGCGGCGCCGGATTCCGTCTCCGAGAAGGGAGGAAGGATGCCTACATCGTCTCCTCCTAGAAATCTTCATGGTCGGGCTGGCATGCTCGATGGTTCTACTGCCAGCCCCCGGCAAATTCTGGGATCTCCTACCGCGGACTCACCCCCCTTCAGAACAAGTGCTGGGGAGAGGCCCCGAAGGAGACTAGGCACCTCACGGCGCTCGTCCACGACATCGCCAATCTCGCCGCCAAAGGTTTGACGGCGTGGGATGTCACGGAGGATTTCCTTTGACACCGGATAAGCCCTCTTCGGTCGAGGGTCGCGGCGGCCTAGGTGATCCGCAGAACCAAGACCCGACAAGGGACTTCGACACGGGTAAATACTACGACCTCCTCCGCGCCAATTCAATTGTCAAGACTTCTCACATACTTCTGCCTTGTCGCGCCATGCAGAGTTGTCCTCGGAGGAGCTTCAGAGTAGGTTGAACAACCTATTCGAGCAGTCCCCCCAAGGAGGGCGTACGGACGTGCCCCTGCCCCTTCTGAAGCAGAGTCCGGATGGCCGACAAGAAGTGTTCTCGGTGAGTTATCCAACTTATCTCCTTGTCTAACTTGGGCTTGTCCGAGTAGCCTTATTGAAAGCCCTCGGACTTCTTCTCCCGCAGCGCGCAGGCCGCGGGGGTCCCGACTCGGAGGTCGAAAGAGCTGGCGCTCCCATCGAGGATGATGAAATCGAAATGTTCGACACGACCTCGCCATCCTCCGAGACGAGGAAGGGAGGTCCTTCCGCAGCCGAGGCGGGGGCGGAGATCATCTCGACGAGTTCTCCCGCCCGGGATCCTCAGCCGCAGGTTTGAGCTCTTGCCCGACTACTCTTTTTCCATATTCTTTCCCGAATGGAGATCATAAGGAAGGATGTGTCGAGCAGCCCGAAGCGAGCAGTCCCCTCGCCAAGGAACCAACTCCCCCTCCCACGACTGCTCTTGGGGAGGAGACCGTGGCGGACAAGGGGAAGGCGCCGCTGGCTTCCGGCAAGCGAAGTTCTGGTGCCTTGGCAAGGAAACCTACTTCAACGGGGAAGCGCCCGAGGTTAGTTTGTCTTTTGCCGCCCTTTCCTTTTGATTCGCCTCGCTGAAGACTTGACTTGATGGTTTTTGGTGACTAGGTTATCGATCCTTCCTGCCAAGACCTCGACTAAGGCGGACGTCGAGCAGGAGCCCCCGGCACCGAAACCGGCACCGGCCCCTGTCGAGCAGCGGGCCCCTGCGCCGGAGTTGTCGCCGGCCTCTACTGAGCAGCCGCAGCCCCCGGCACTGGAGTCGGAACCGCCCCTGGTCGAGCAGGTCGTGCCTCTGGATTCTTCGGCGCCGGAGAGTCTTGGCCTTTCCTCCTTGCTGCAGGTAAAGCACGGGAAATCAGTGATAAGGTAATTTGACTTTGCTTTGTACTAACCTATTCTTTTTCAGCTTGCTATCTCCCGAGCGGCTCCACTCGAGAAGGCCCAAGCGGAGCTGGACTTGGCGCGCGTCGAGTCGAGGAAGAGCCTTGAGGAGGCCGGGAAATGGCGGGCGGAGAGCGAGGCGCTGCGGAAGCGCCTTGAAGACTCCGAGAAGCAGCGGGCGGCCGTTGAGGCCGATTTGAAGGCGCGCCTCTCGGAAGCGGAGTCTACCCTGCAAAGGAGTCAGTCCTACACGGGGAACGCGCTTGAGAAGGCGCTGGGCGAAGTCGGCGTCGCGGTCCCACCGGGCCTTGCTCCGGCCGCCCGCCTGGCGGATCTGACGGCGTCTGTCTCCCGGCTGAAGCCCACCGTCGAGAAGCTTCTTGAGGACGAGCTTCGGCAAGGTGTACGCGATGCCCTGGCCTTTGCTCTGGCTCTCCTGAAGCGCCGGCATTCGGACTTGTCCTTGGAGGCGCTTGCTGCTGATCTACAGGAGGACGAGGAGGAGGAGCTTCTCGAGGCGGTGCAGGGAGCGGCGGATGCCTTCGGGGATCGGGTCCAGGCGCCGGGCCTAGAGTAGGATTCTGTAATAACATACTTTTACACCAATATAGTGGTTAGTAACTGTGCGATAACTTGTGTGTTTTTTGGCTTTTGAAAACCTTGTCTATTCTGCTTATGTGAAACCTTGTCGGGTGCAAGTGTAGACTTTAGTCGGAACCAGCGCCCTTTGCCTCCCTTCGGTGCAGGTGCACGAATAGTGCCGTAGGCCGTTCTCGTTGCGATCGACCAGACCTTAGGTTTAGTCGGATAAAGGGCTCCGTGGCTCCTCGTCATCAGTAAACGCGATAAGGGGTCTTTCGTACAGCTTGTCATGGCCATGGCGGCACCTCCGTGTTCCTTTGTTGAGGGGAGACTTCGGTTGTTTGGCCAGTAAATTCTACACTTGCTCGATCAATAAAGTTTCACTCTACCCGAGGTATCTTCTGCTCTAAGTAGTCGACGACGAGGATAAGCGTACGGGTTCCGTTGATCTATTCGTACTCACACTTTCTTCCCTTCCTTTACTCGGGATTGGGGGACATTGCTACGGAACTGGGGAGCTTAGTCAACCAGGCCTTAGGTTTGGTCAGGTGGGGGGCTCAGTGGCTCCCCTGTTACCTGCAAAACGCGTTAAGGGGTTTTCCTCGCATCCCTGACAGTTGCAGCGCAGGACCCTTTTTCCTTTGTGCAGGTCGAGGAAGTCGGTACTCGTACTCGTGTTTCGACTTTACCGTATTCTTATCCAGCCCCTGATTGACTGTTCGAGAGATATCTCGGATAGGCAGTCTGAATTAATACTAAAAAATATTGAACTAGAGACTTGATATTATTAAAAAAAAACTGTGTCTTTTACAGACTACTGTAAGAAAAATAACTCTAAGGAAACTAAGAAAAACTAGGCCGTCCCCTCCTCCTTTAGCTTGTCGCCGGTTGCCCCAGAGACTCCCGTCCTCTTGTCGTGACCCGCTGACGGAAGTTTTGTTGAGTGCACGTGCTGGGCGGCGGCGCCCGAAGCGTCTTATCATCGACTTGTTCGTAGCTTGACGATCTTTGAGGATGGAGCTGGTGCAACTTTGGACTCTGCCGACGAGGAGGCGACGATTGCACGATCTTACCGAAGGTAGTTGTACTAGACTCTCTAATGGACGCGACCTTCCTACCACTGACGCGAGCGACCCGGATCGGGCGACTTCTCCCGAGGAGCCGTTGTCCTGTTTAGGGGAAGACCCTGTTTTCCCCCTGTTCTGACCTAGTCGTGGAACTCTTTCTCCGACTTGGAGGGGGTACTTTCCGACGCCATCGCTCGTAGTCGTGGAGGTGGTCTTGACAGCGTGGAGGCTGGAGGCGTTACGCTGGCGTCTTGGTTAGAGGGTAGGTGCTGCTCTGCGAGGTCGAGGCTGAGCTTGTCGCAGAGGAGTGCTTCTCTGGGGGAACTCCTTATCGTGAGGACACCTTTTGGGCCGGGCATCTTTATGCACAGACTGGTAGACGTAGTGCGTAGCTGCCATAAACTTGGCCAGAGTAGGGCGCCCCAAGATAGCGTTGTATGCTGTCTCGAAATCGACTACGTCGAACAGGATTTTCTCTGTTCGGAAGTTCTCCGGTATACCAAAGGTAACCGGGAGCGTGACTTGCCCGATCGGCGTGGCCGATGAGCCCGGGACGATACCGTGGAAAGCGTGCGTCACCGTCTGAACAGAAGATCGGGGCACTTGCATGGCGTCGAGGGCGTTAGCGAATAGGATATTGAGGGAACTCCCTCCGTCTATCAGCATGCGGCCCACTCAGCAGTTGTTGATCGTTGGCTCGACCACAATAGGGTACCGTCCCGGTCGAGCACAATTTTCGGGGCAATCGGTCTGGTCGAAAGAGATCGTGACCTCAGACCACTTGATCGCTCGAGGGACCCGCGGGGACACTCGCGAGAACTTCTCGGGCGATCGCCTTATACTGCCTCTTGGATTCATAAGAGGTTGAGCCCCCGAATATGTGCTCGATCGCTCTAACATGCCCCTGGAACGGCTCAGGAGTGGAATCATCGTCGTCGGAAGTCATTTCCCGACTGTTATTTGCGACCTGAGGGTTCTCCTCGCGGAACCTCTCTCTTTCTTCCCGAAGGTATTTCTTGAAGATGCGGCACTGTCGCAGATCATGCGAGTCGGTCTGGTGAAAGTCGCACCAGGGCTTGGATGACTTGTCGGAGGACGTGGTAGGCTTATCCTTGGAGCGTGGCCGCCAGGTGCGCTTCTCGGAGACCTCGGCCATTACCTCGTCGGACCTGATCCTTTTCTCCTTGTTCCCTCCGGAGGGCTTCTTCTTGCGCTTAGCCTTGCGCGAATCGCTCCTCGACTGGAGGGGAGAACTGGTCGACTCGCCCCGCTGTTGCTTGATATAGCGCAGGGTCTCCTCTGCACAAGCGGCCTTCTCGGCCAGATCCATGAGCTGCCTGGTGGTTTTCGGTGGCCGCATGATGAAATCGTGCGTGCACATCTCGTTTCTGCTACCTCGAGTGAAGGCGCGGATGACGTCCGAGTCGGTTATCTCTGGGATAGTGTTGCGGACAGCACTAAACGTTTTGGTGAACTCTCGGAAGGTCTCGTCTGGTCGTTGGACGACAAGGAATAGATCGTCGACCCGACTAGGTCTTGGGAAGGTGCCCTGGAAGTTCCCGAGTAGCATGTCGCATAGCTGTCCCCACAAACGGATCGTTCCTGGGGGTAGATTCGTCAACCATGTCCTGGCGGCTCCTCTGAGAGCGGTAGGAAGATAGTTGGCCATGACCTTCTCGTCCCCGCCGGCTGCCTCGATCGCGGTGGTGTAGATCTGAAGGAACTCCACGGGGTTCGTGGTTCCGTCGTACGATTCTAGCGAGCCGGGTTTGAAACGAGAAGGCCAACGTACCTGGCGGAGTTCCTGGGATAGCGCCTGGCATCCGCTGAAGGAGCCCCGATAAGGTGCAGTCTCGCCGCTATTCGAGGTCGAAGACAGGCCCCGGGCATTGGCGTTTTGTGCGTGGTCTCTTTGAGAAGGTTGCTGCTCCTGCTGGCGCCTCTGGCGGCGGCGCTTGTCGAGCTGTTCTCGGAGGTCAACAGGCGGCTCCTCCTGAGGAGGCCTATTCCTGGGGTGTCGTCCCTCCCGATCGCTTTCTTCTGGCGGAGGAGGGGTGTCCACCCGAGTAGAGGTACGGGCCACCGACTAGGCTCGAGAAGACTCGGCCTGGTTCTGAGCCTCTTGGAGGTCAGCCCCCAGCCGTTGCAGCCACTGCACGCCCGCGGGTGTCGAGAGATCCGCCACGGGAGGCTGTGAAAGCAGATTGCGCACTTCCGCAAGTCTTCGAGCAGTTCGGGACACGTACTCCCTTGTTCCCGGAGGGGATCTTTTCACAGCGGCAGGCAGGTCTCCGTTCCGGCGAGGAGTTCTCTCCTCGGCGGCGGGTAAGCCCCCGTTCATGTGGGAGGCAGCCATGTGCGAGCCCCCAGGCAGATTGTGATCATCGAGGTCATCTCGACCATCGTCGATCACGAGTACCATCCGAGGTCCTTGGCTGGACGATGTGTACTCGTATTCCATCACGTTGTCCTCATCGGACGCGACGTGGGTAAGATCTTGATCGTTCTCACGATCAGAGTTTGCAGGAGAGACTCCAGCCATGGGGCTGGTCGTTCCTGCCGGGAAGTCGTCGTTCAAGACCAGCTTCCCGCTGAAGGCCCTGGCGCACTCGGTTCTGAAGTGATCTGCTTCGCCGTCCGAGTCCTCTCCAGGGGCGTATTCCCCGAAATCCACTCGATCCGTAACCGGGTATGGGTCCATAGGGCCAAAGTTATCGTAGAAACCCTGGTCCGAGTACCCAGTACGGGGCGAGATTGCGATCGGTTTTTCTGCCGAGTTTGATTCCTCCTCCTCGGCCAGAACCGGTGAGGGCTGTGCAAATGGCGCTGGGATCTGATTGCGCTTAGTTGCGCGTCCTGTCGACTCTGATTCTTCCTGGACGGCTTGGTCCGGAGAGGTCCCCACGGTCGGCGCCATCTGTCGACGATCGGTGAATCGGCGATCTTACGGTATTCGTGGAATGAGGATTACTGGGGGGTAGGGACCTCTAGGGCCCAAGTGCCAGGAGCTCTGACAGCAGGGGACAGCCGTTTCTATACAGGTTCGGGCCTCCCTCAGGATAATAACCCTACGTCCTGTTGCTATATATTGATGGAGAACACGCTTACAATGGGGGTGTATGTTAGTGGCTACCCTAGGCCTAATCATAGACTAATCTATCCTAAACCGCCGGGCTCGACTCCTTCGAGGCAGCAGGTCTTCTAGGGCTTCGCCTCCTGGTGCTGCGACTAGATTGATCTGCTGGACCTTGTAGAATCTCTCCAACCTATCAGGACCTGTCCTCCCCTATGGGATTGCTGATCCTTATATAGGGGGTTCTCAGGGTCGTACTGGACGTGGACTTACACCCGAGTAGGACTCTGGTCTCTTTAAACGTCGGGATTGACTTCCTAGTTTAAGGGGAGTCTTTCCTTCCCAAGAGGGGGTTACCTTGTCGTCCAGGGATCCTTACCGGGATCGCGGTACCTTCCTAAAGTCCTGGGATTCTGTATACGGATACCCCCAATATGCGGGATACCGTACTATTTGTCATCACATTCCCTATTCAAAATTGTAGAATGAGTGAAGTCACGCTTCATCGAGAACGCGGGCACCCCTGGGGCAAGCTCTTGAAAAAGCTGCTACGTTTCCTTGGAGTTCGACACCGGCCGCTTTTCATTGTTCGAAAGAACTACATCACTGGAGTTGATGCTGGATATCGTGCCACCGTGTACTGCTACTCCCTTCAAGCAATTCCGTACGTTTATCATGGATACGGCATCAGTCCACAAGAGGCCATCATCAACGTGTCACGAGCAGCCATCAGACGTATCTACCACATGCATCACGTCCGGATGCGAGATCAAGAACCTTACTTTGTTCGTAGGACAAGTTGACCGGACCATCCGACCGTGGACAATAAATTAGGTCACTAGGGTTTACTGTCACTTAGCGACATGGACCGACTGACCCGGCATAAAGCCTAGTAGAACACTTTGGTATGTTGTGTGCTGGACTACAGTCCCTAATGTGTTGTATTGTACTGGTGTGCCGTGTGAAGTACACCATCGCCATAGGCATGGTATAGTACTCGCACTTGTTTAATGATAATAGCCTCCACAGTCTATGTAATGAAAGTGAACCTTGTTTTCTTATCCCTGCCTTGTCAACCTCTTATGCCCCACATGGTGACAATAGCCCCGTCAAAACCTGTCTGCCATTCCCTCCGAATGTCGTCAACTAATAAAGACGACCAGTATCTGTCAAATTCTAGGGTAACCCAACCTTTCACCTCCCTCGAACCTGAGTTACCACTGACTATCTCTCCACCGTAAACCGGCTATAAAATCCCATCTGAGCCTTTGCACCCTACACCGTGCAACTTTCCACTCACCGAAAACATTCTCTTGCCGAAAGTGCCTTTCGCTCCTGCCCACTCCCTCCTTGTTCGTCACCCTATTCCCTGTGAGCACAATGCTTTACGGTACACTATACTAGGAAACCACCACTGATGAACTCACCGGGTTCGTTGACGTCCTGTGGACCGTAGCCCAACAAGTCCTCGGGGGCAACACTATGCCCTTCGTACCGTGTGTACATAGGCGATGCCCCTGGCACTCTGCATGAGTTTTGGGTAGTAGTGCACGTCTACCCAGGCAATTCTGACCCAGGCATGCCCCTATGTTTCATCAGGAGAACCATGCCTACCACCACAATGGCCATTCAACTAGTTTCGTGGGAAGCCGTCTTCCATCTACGCCGACTGGTCCCAAGCATGAATCAGCGACCCTTCTTTTTCTATCCTGGCGGTACCCACTACTCCAGAATTACCATCCACTAACGGGCGCTTAAACCCCTCCGCTGACGGGTTTAACGCCCGTCAGTAATTACTCGTCAGTGGAGGGTCCATCTCCACTGACGGGTGCTACACCCGTCAGTGGAGGGTCCATTACCACTGATGGGTAGAAGCATTTGCCCGTCAGTGGTGAGTTCTATGGGATTTAAAAAAAATAGGCCCGTCAGTTGATTTCACTTTCTTCTTGATGTGATCTCTGCGGCCCATGCTTTTCCTATATCTGTCTGAAATTTCCCTGCAAAGCAATTAACAACAAAAGTACAGAGTTTTGTGTCAGCTCATATTTGAACCCCGTAACAAGAATACATTGAAAATTTGAGTTGAATTGCAAAGAGAAAATTGTTAGAGGGCACATATCAAATCATAACAATGAAGCTGGTGGATGCCAGTTTCATTGTCAACATTAATTGCTCAGGCGCTAGTGTTTATTATGTTCTGAATAGCAGTTTAGGACATCTCACAGATATATGTTTTATGTGTAAGAATAAAAAGAATAAATGAACGGCCTCCATAGTTTAGATGAAGTGTTCAGCTGCAGAATCTGATGGAAGGGGGAGAAAGAAAGACATACCTGCTGTCGATTCAAAAAACTCTTCTAGGTCCAAACCTTGCTCTGAAAATTCCAAAAAAATAGGTGTTAGTGTGTTGCAGTAAACCCCAGGAGCAGAAGGCGAGCTTTATGTGTTAGACGCTGTAATGATTTAAAGGATAAAAATGACTAAGTAGCTGGGCAAAAGTTGTGCCTTATCAAAATCTTTGACAACCTTTGCTTCCAAAGAGGCATTCCCCTCATACTCCATCCAAAGTTCATGAATTTCTTCAGCTGAAAAAGAATAGCACGAGATAGTGTATATCAAATGTACAAGGGCATAGAACGATGCCAAATCTCTTTAGTCTGTCTACAGAAAGCATTTTTTTACCTTGTATAAAGGACAGTTAGTCTCAAAACATTTCAATTGGCACCTAACTAAGGAACACTCTCCAATTTTATCTAATATATTGAACTAGTTATATTGATGGAACGGTGCCAGCTTTAGATTCCAAAGGCATGGAATATTAGATGTTTTGCTTCTACATATTTCGATATTTACCCCTTGAACCTCCACCAAGCAATGCACACAGATGGTCCAAAGCTTCTTTCTCCCTGCGGCTCTTCTCTTCCTTGGGCACACCATCAACAGGGGTGATATCACCAACAATAGCTGCGGATCAAATGGTTGGAATTAGTTAAACAAAGCAGCATTTTGATAGACAATTCTTAGCATCAATTCTAAAAACCATTCATTAGACAATGGAAAGGGCAATCATTTGTACCAATCACCAACACCGTCATCAAAACAATCCCAAATTCATAATCCTTATCCTCCCCGCCACCCCGCCGCGACCGCTGGCTCCACCTCCCCCTCCTCAACCTCGCCGTCTCCACGCGCCACCTCTCCCTCCTCCTTGCCTCCATCTTCCCCGGAGGACCAAGCCGGCCGGGGGGACAGATCCGGTGGCGAAGGGCGCGGATCCGGTGACGGAGGGTGCGGATCCGGTGGCGGAGGTCCGAGGCGCGGATCCGGCGGCGAGGGGTACGGATCTGGTAGCCGGGAGGGAGGGGGGAGGCAGAGGGGGCCGACGGTGTCGGGGAGGAGGCGAAGGCGGCCAGAGGCGGAGGGAGAGGAGGCGGCGCGGGAGAAAGGAGGTGGAGGGGGCCGGCGGCGTCGTGGAGGAGGCGGAGGCGGCCGGAGGCGGAGGGAGAGGAGGCGGCGGGGGCACGGAGGCGGAGGGGGCCGGCGGGAGCTCGGAACGCCTCCGTCGGGAGCTCGGGGAAGGGGATCGAGAGGAGGAGATCGAGAAGGGGTGGGAGTTTGATTCGGGAGGAGTGGGGGAATAGGTTTAGGGTTTGGACTATTGGACCGGATAAATGGTTTTTGGGCCGGAATTTTCACTGACGGGCGGCAATTCATGGCCCGTCATAGGTGACGAATTTTCACTGACGGGCCAAATTTTGTGCCCGTCAGTGATATAGACTGTCAGTGGTGCTATTGTCTCCATTGACGGGCCTAACTTTAGGCCCGTCAGTGGTGACTTTTTCTGCTGAATCTGAACGTTCCGCACTCATCTCCACTGACGGTTCCCCAACGGCCTGTCAGTGGAGATGAGTACTACTGACGGGTATTCCGTACCCGTCAGCGAAGATGGTTCAGCAAAAATGTTTTATGAGGTAGTGACCCCTGGAGAAGGCACTGGATTCGCCAACTTGCACCCTGAAGAAGAAGATGCTACAGTGGATCATCTCACCCAGTACATTGCTGCCCAGCACAAACTGCTTACCCAGCTAGCAGATTCCTGGATTCTGGCACCAGGAACCAATGTTCCTATGCTTCCCCAGCTCTTTGCTGGCACCTCCTCGACGGCATTCACCCACGCCCCTGGTATCGAAGCGCAACCACTATCGAGAGTACCAGCTGCTGGAGAAGACATTAGTCGCTCCAGAAACACTACGACTTCTCAAGGCCTTCCACCCTCTCGAAAAGCGAAAGCCCCACGACGTGGCTAGTCCACCCAGATCGCCGACCTAGATAAGGGTTAGGTAGTCAAAGCGGGCCGAGTCTAGCTTAGCCCTCTTTGTGCCCTAAGTATTTGTGTTCCTATTGTTTGTGTTCCTAGCTTAGCCCTTTTAGCACTAGGGCAAGGTTGTTTGATTCACTGCTAGGCGTATGGATAGGCGCCGTGCTGTTTCCCTCATCATTTCATGGTGTTTTGATTGCGCCTTTGGCTTTTGTAATGCTATTGCATGTTGTGTGATTCCAATCGCTATGCGATGCCACAACCTAGTGTTGGTTCTTCTCCTCGTCCAGCTGCTAATTCCCTCTTTCGTGACCTACTTTGCTTCTTTGTAGTACCTCCTTGTTGGCTGACAATTTTTATGCCTCTCCTAGTTACCTTCGACCATTGCCCCGATATTCCCTCCTGGTTGTCGGCCATATGCCTACTTTATCTAACCATTTTGGTTTTCCCTCCCCGGAGGCTATCAATCGAACGTGGCGGTAGGGCCCTATCTAGGGTAGCACGCCACGCGTCCACCACCGAGCCTTCAAGTGGCTATCTGGAATCTGTCCCCTCCCGTGCTGCACTTTGTGCAACCTCTTTTCTCGCCAAACACTTCTCACGCTGAAAGAGCCTTCGTTTCCAGTGCTCCCTTTCCCCTACTTAGCCTTCCTTCCTCCACGAACATGATGCCGCAGGGTATCTATCCTCTGTCAAGAGACCACCGCTGAAGATCTTGCCAGCTTCGTCAGCGTCCTATGGACTGTAGCTTGGCAAGCCCTTGGAGCGACACGATGACCAGAATATGAAGTGTACCAAAGCGAAGACCCCGGCGTCGTGGGCAAGTTTTGGGCTGATGTCCATATCTACCTTGCTAGTACCAATCCAAGAGCGCCCTTCAGGATCCACGGACGGTCCATGCCTGCTCGTTGATTCCGTGTGTTCACGTCACATGGCCAGAAGCTCAAAATGGTTTACCTCCCTCAACAAGACGTCCGGTGATGAGTTCATCACTTTTGGAGACGACTCCCGTGGACATGTGACACACAAGGGCGTAGTGCGAGTCAACAATAACAACATCCTCAAAGATGTTGCCCTTGTGAGTAAACTGAAGTGCAACCTCATTTCTGTTTCACAATTTATTGATGATGATTATGAGGTGTGCTTTAAGAAGAATAGATGTCGTGTTCTCGACTCTTCGGGTGCACTTGCTTTTGGTATTTCTCGCCCCGGTAGAGTTTTTGCTACTAAGTTTAGTTCTTCTGAGTCTAGGTGCTTTCTTGCAACTAGTTCTTTAATGTTTCAACTTTGGAACCGGTGTTTGGGGCATGTTGGTTTTGACCACTTGACTAGAGTTGGTAGTCTTGATCTTCTGAGAGGCTTGCCCAAACTCAAACTGGTTAGGGATTTGGTTTGCACCCCATGTCGGCATGACAAACAAGTTGTTGTTCCCCATCCACCCGTCAATTAGTTGAAGACTGATGGACCAGCTCAGTTTTTGCACATGGACACTGTAGGTCCAGCAAGGGTCCGATCGGTAGGTGGAAAATGGTATGTTCTTGTCATTGTTGATGACTATTCTTGGTTTTCTTGGGTGTTTTTCATGGAGCATAAATCTGAAGTATTTGAGTTCTTTCGAGATTTGGTTTTGGGGCTCTTGAATCTCTTTCCTAGTTCTTTGAAGGGAATTCACAGTGATAATGGGTTAGAGTTCAAGAATGCTTCTTTCGCAGATTTTCTTGCTGATCGTGGTGTTGAGCACCAATTCTCCACTCCACGCACCCCTCAGCAGAATAGTGTTGTGGAGAGGAAGAATAGGACTTCAGTTGAGATGGTAAGAACGATGCTTGATGAGTATGGCACATCGCGACAGTATTGGGCCGAGGCCGTCAACACCGCTTGCTATGTGTCAAATCGAGTTTTTCTGCGTTCCTCTCTGCACGTGACATCTTATGAGCTTATGTTTGGGAAGAAGCCAAATGTGTCCCATCTTAGGGTTTTTGGTTGCAAATGTTTTATCCTGAAGAAGGGCCTTCTCGACAAGTTCGAGTCGCGTACTTCTGATGGTATCATGCTTGGATACCCTGGACATTCGAAAGGATATCGAGTGCTTAATCTTGAGACTAACACCATTGTGGAGTCCTGTGATGTGACTTTTGATGAGGCTAGTTTTGCTAGACCCAAGCTTTCAGGTGTTTCACAGGAGTCTGAGTCGATCTTTCAGGATGAAGATGACTTTGAGAGTGGTGTGGGCCGTGCCCCCACTTCTCAGGCGGCAGCTGCTGGTCCTCTAGTGACTTCATCGACAATAGCTGAGGGTCCAACACCGACGACTTTATCATCGGCGGTGGCACCTTCTTCACCGGCAGCTCAGCTTCCTACCTCTTCTACAGCTGAGGTAGAGGCTGCCGAGGCTACTTCCACTCGAGTTCCAGATGAGCTCGGTGGTCCACAACGCCTCCAGAAGGATCATCCTCCAGTGTAGATCATCGGCGACATCTCTGAGCGTGTAACTCGCTCCAGGTCCATTCCTTCTTCAGAACTTACGCATTCAACTTTTGTTGCATCTTTTGAGCCCAAAGATATATGTCATGCACTTTCTGATGATAGTTGGGTCAATGCATTGCATGAGGAGTTAGAAAATTTTGAGAGAAATAAGGTTTGGGCGCTTGTAGAGCCTCCACTTGGTCACAATATCATTGGAACCAAGTGGGTGTTCAAGAACAAGCAAAGTGAGGATAGCATTGTTGTTCGCAACAAGGCTAGACTTGTAGCCCAAGGGTTTAGTCAAATTGAGGGCTTTGATTTTGATGAGACCTTTGCACCGGTAGCTCGCTTGGAGGCTATACGCATTTTGCTTGCGTTTTCAGCTTCTAAGAAGTTCAAGCTTTATCAAATGGATGTGAAAAGTACATTTCTTAATGGTTTCATTGAAAAAGAAGTCTATGTTAAACAACCTCTAGGATTTGAGAACCCTAAATATCCTAACCATGTGTTCAAACTGTCCAAGACTCTCTATGGTCTTAAGCAAGCTCCTAGAGCTTGGTATGATAGACTTAAGAGCTTTTTGATTCAAATGGTTTTGAAATGGGGAGGGTAGACAAAACATTATTTCTTCTTAGCGTGGCAATGACCTTCTGATAGCACAAATCTATGTGGATGACATAATCTTTGGTGGCTCCTCTAATGCTCTTGTGTCCAAGTTTTCTGAGATGATGAGTAGGGAATTTGAGATGTCCATGATAGGTGAGCTCCAATACTTCTTGGGGTTACAAATCAAGCAGATAAAGGAGGGCACCTTTGTCTATCAGGCCAAGTACACCAAGGATCTATTGAAGAAGTTCGGGATGAGCGATGCCAAGCTAATCAATACCCCGATGTCTACTGCAACATCACTTGGTCCTGATGAAGAAGAAGAGGCGGTGGACCAGAAGGAGTTCAGGAGCATGATCAGCTCCCTCCTCTACTTGACGGCGATAAGACCGGATATCCAGTTCGCTGTTTGCCTGTGTGCGAGGCTTCAAGCCTCGTTGAGAGACTCCCACCGGCAAGCTGTGAAGCGCATCATGAGGTACCTTCGATCATCCCTTGAGTTTGGACTTTGGTATTCATGCTCTTCTGTTCTCGTTATTCAGGGTTTTTCTGATTCAGATTTTGCCGGGTGTAAGATAGATCGCAAGAGTACTTCTGGAACTTGTCATTTTCTTGGCACTTCTCTTGTTTCATGGTCTTCTAGAAAACAATCTTCTGTTGTACAATCTATTGCTGAAGCTGAGTATATTGCAGCCACTAGTTGTTGTAGTCAAATTCTTTGGATGATTTCTACTTTGCGGGATTTTGGGTTGTCTTTTGATAGTGTTCCACTTTTCTGTGATAACACTAATGCTATTAATATTGCTAAGGACCCAGTGCACCATTCTAGGACTAAGCATATAGATGTGCGGTTTCATTTCCCTAGAGACCATGTTGAGAAGGGTGATGTAGTGCTTAAGTTTGTTGATTCTGAAAATCAGCTCGCGGATATCTTTACCAAGCCTTTAGATCCCACACGATTCTGTACACGTAGAGGGGAGTTAGGGATTGTTCCTCCCCATGGGCTGGTTTGAGGGGGAGTCTTCTCATTGTGTATCATAGTTTAACATAGTGCATTTTACATCATTTGTGATATATCATATGCATTTTACATTTTCACGAGCTTTGTCTCTTATCCTTGATGAAACAATAATTTCTACGAGTCCGCTATATGCCATATTTTGATTGTCTAGCTCATTTCACCATGTTTTGACATGCGTTCGCAAGAATCTGCGCTGCTAGCTTAATTGGACAACAACTTGAACTTAAATCTTTGATCTACTGATGAGTTGCTTGCTAGGGAATCCTTTGCTTTTGAATCTGCTCAGGTCTCTAGTATTGCAACTATGATATTTTTTTATGACTGGTCAAAGATAGGACTTCATGGTAATCTTGATTAGGACCGCTAGTGACTTAACATGCCTAGGCTTTTGTGGCTCGGTCGGAGAATGCTTATTGTCATCAAAAGTCACTAGCTTTTACTCTACATGCTTCAAATCTATCATATGCTAATGTGAAAAATGCTAAAATAGGGATGAATCACTCAAGGTACTTGCTCATGCAGCAGGTAGTACTTTGGTTGTGGCTAGTCCAAATAATCATGTGGACTCAATGTGAAAAAGTCAGGATGAATCACTCAAGATATTTCCTCGTGCATGGGGCTGTATTTTGGTTGTGACTAATCCATTTAATCATGTAATTGCTTAATTCAGTATGTGGTAGAGTATTTTGGTCTTACTCTTGATCGGTGGTCCTCCTAGTCATGGCTTAGCGCTAGGCTGTCATACTTCACTCATGATTAGATTTATTGCAATTGTGACTACCTAGTTTGGAACTCATCACTAGTGAAATCTTTAATATGCTAAGAACTTGAGATGCTAGCTGCTCTTCTTGACATACATGTCTTTTTATGATTTGATGAACACCTATCTGGCATATTAGCATTTGGTGTGTCTCATTTTGGATAATCTTCAAAGCTCGCTAAAACTGAAAAATCAAAAATTTCCATTCTATTCAATGCATACATGCTTATTCTTGATATTCTATCATTGCATAGTCAAGGAGGAGTTGTGAAGTTCCTTGATGACTATAGTGCCAAAGGGGGAGAAATAGTGATATCAACCATACACTTGGCATGTGTTTGCAAGATAGGCATGTGTGTGTATTTTTGAAGAAATTGCCTTGTTCTGGAGTAAATCATAGACATATGAGTTATAGGAGTGAGGGGGAGTTTCAGTGATTATGTTTTGCCTTCACTCACATTTCTTGGATCTTATTCCTTTTGACATTCACTTGGCCCGGTGCTTGCTTTCTCTTTCTTTTGGCCAAGTGTGAATTCTTGCAACTTGATTGCTTTTAAATCTTTAAACCAACTCCAATTTGATTGATTGAGAGATGTTGGCAATATATTCATCAAGGGGGAGATTGTGAGTCATGTGAGGACTTGACAATATTTGTGATGAATATTTTACCACCATATGTGGAGTTGATTCTTTTGGTTGCATGAATTCGAGGTTCGAATTACTTGATATGTGTTCGATAAGTTTGAGTTTCTCAATTTGTCTTAAGGAAAAATTGAGTGGATGAAGGATTTTTCTCGGCTGACTTGGGTCAAGTGGAAAACTTGTGCTCGCAACACTTTGCTTGGTCTATTGTGTGCAGGTGCGAGTTGGGTGCGGCGATGGTTCGGCCATATGGACCGGCATGAGGCTTGGAGGGCTGAGATGCAGTCAAGGAGGTGGCGACGACATCATGCGGCTTAAAAGCATGTACACGGAGGACAAGAAAGCGGGTGGAGACGAGACGTGGGGACTAAGTCAGTGCGAGGGCGTTTTGGTAAAAAACGTGGAATCTACCGAAGCATAACCAAGAAACTGCGGCAGAGGCCGGGAAGCGGTTTAGGGTTAGATGCTTAGGGTGGAAGGAAAGGATAGATGGTGGATGGGTCACTTAGATGCTTTGTGATGCGTGCTAAGTGCCCATGCCATCTAAGTGGGCTTTGAGGCCCAAGTGGAGAGGGGGATGCCCCCTCCATTATAAATAGGTGGGAGAGGGTTTCTTAACTCTTAACCCTTTTGTAAGCATTGTAAAAACCCTAGTTAGGGGCTGCTCAAGAGAGCTTTGACCTACTCATGAGAAGACTTTGAAACAGCAAGAAAATCCACGAAAATGCAATACAAAAAGATTTCCTCCATTCCTTTGTGTTCTTGAGTTATCTCCTTAATTAGCTCTTTTGAATTTTTGTTTTCTTATTTTCTCCTGTGGATTGATCTGTGGTATGGTAAGTAAATGATGGGAAGATCATCCCCATACTGATTCCATCCAAGCATACCCAAGGATTCAACCCTTTTCTTCTCTATTTCGAGTTTTCTTGGAAAACAAGCAAGAAATGGGATTTTCGTGATTAATCATTATAGGGAGTTTGATGCTGTGATTTGGGGCTTTGAATAGGTTGTTGGGACATGTGAGATGATACCATATTGATTTGAGATCAAGATTCCTCACGAGCTTCCTTTCCCTTCAAAATTCCTCCTTTTTCTCATTTCTATAGCTGATTGAAGAAAAAGGGTAAAGGTCTTGATTTGAGAAGTTTTTATGGAGATCAACACTTGATCTAGACTCACAAGACCTTCCTACACCTCTCTGCAAATTTTGGTTTGATTTGATTGGGTAGATTCTGAATTAGCCAAAAAGTTGGATCGAAATCTCAGTTCTGGAAGCTGGCTGATCTTCTGTTGAGTTCTTCAGTTTCTTCAGAAATCTCGGAGTGTCCGATTCTTCAATCTCGGAGCCTCCGAGATTCACTTCTGTTTTTGCCTGCTAAGTTCTTCAGTTTCTTCAGAAATCTCGGAGTGTCCGATTCTTCAATCTCGGAGCCTCCGAGATTCACTTCTGTTCTTGCCTGCTGAGTTCTTTAGTTTCTTCAGAAATCTCGGAGTGTCCAATTCTTCAATCTCGGAGCCTCCGAGATTCACTTCTGTTTTTGCCCGCTGAGTTCTTCAGTTTCTTCAGAAATCTCAGAGTATCCGATTCTTCAATCTCGGAGTCTTCGAAATTCACTTCTGTTCTTGCCTGCTGAGTTCTTCAGTTTCTTTAGAAATCTTGGAGTGTCCGATTCTTCAATCTTGGAACTTCCGAGATTCGCTACTGTTCTTGTCTGCTGATTTTCACAGGAAATCTCGGAGTGTTCGGAAAAATTTCTAGAACTTCCGAGATTCTTTTTCTTCAGGCTGAATCGTTTCACTGTTCTGCCATAATTTTTGTGTTCAAACTTGGAATTTGGTGATCTTAGACTCGTTTCGAAGCTATCGATGAGCTCCATGTCACCAAGAGCTTTTAGGGGTGTTTTCGCTCCATTTTCACTCGGATCATACTGGTCCTTCAATATGACTATGTATGTGAAGAATTTGTGAAAGAAATTTGAACTTGACATTCACCCCCCTCTATCGGGACGCCACTGATCCAACAAATTTGTTATCCCAGTATTGAAGAAAGGCCAAAACAAGGAAGGAACTAGGAGGCATCTGAAAAGAATGCCATGGAGGTGAGCTTGTCAAGAGATCAGGCTGCTGCACGGGACCTAAATCAGGACTCGGAGTGACCCCGCTAGCATCGGCTGCAGGTCCTAGACTCGGGGGTCTCTGGCCCGGGTCGGTCCGGACGATCCTCGGAGGTTCCAGTGTCGGGATCTACAACCCCACGTCCCTCGCACTAAGGAAATGATTGCCCGAGGATAATCCCAATTAGTTCCAGTTGGAAGGAGACAATCGGAAGAAGGGTTTACCGCAAGAACCTCGTAAAGGAATCGACATCGGGACACCGTGGCGTCCTGGAGGGGGCGACTTTTCGAAAAGAGCCCTCGTCCTCGCTAGCACCTCGGGCTCGTCTAGGGCTGCCGATAAGAAGAATGCCAGATTATGGCTATGCTCGTCTGAGAATGCAAAAGGTCACCAAAGACAAGGGATACCTAATTTCATTCGAGTACGGAAGAAGTCGCAGGAGGTGTTCCAGGCACCTGTCTCCCTGGCCCTCAAGGGACACATACCACGCCTGACGAAATCTTCGGTGACGTCCCACGCGGTCAATCCTTGGCTCCTGAGCTCTTTGATCTCGTCGATCAGTCGACGAAGACGCGAGTCCAGGTCCATCTCGTCAAACCATGAATGTACTTGAACCGGGGGTGTGCCCCAGAACTTGAGTCCCCTGGCTGCTGTAGGCCGGGTATAACACCATTTCTTTTGCCACCTTGGCCAAGAACTTCTATCGGCGAAGTCAATATACTCCTCGGACCTGCCTTCCCAAAGTTGAAAACCTGCGCCGCCCACGACCTTGCCGCTGATCTTCTTTATGTTGTAGTAGCATCTGAAGAAGTCGAGGGGAGAGCGAGTTCCCAGAAACACTTCACACAGGTGTGCGAAGACGCTTAGCATCACAAAAGAGTTGGGATTGAGATTGACGATCCCAACCCTATAGAATTGGAGCACGGTGAGTAGGAATGATGACGGGGGGAGGAAGTAGCCGCACTGAAGAAAGTCCGGGAATATCACTAGCCATCCCTGCTCAGGTGCGGGCGTTCTTTCACTCCCTACGGGGTGAAACTCAACCCCAAGCTGTGAGTGGATGAAGGTAAGTACCTCCGATGTTGCGAGCTGATCGGAGGTCAGTTCTGATCGCTCCCAGGAACCCTTGTCGGCCGTGGAAGTAGCTCTCGTCATGATTAGAAGAGGAGAAAGCACTTCTTGGCAGAGGAGGAAGATGGAAGATGACTAGCTAGGAGCAGGAGCAGTAAAAAGAATCTGGACCCAGAGTCGGTCTTATAAGACCAAGAGCGGAGTCAGGGTACAAACAGTTGTTTCGACCGCTGTTACCGAGCCACGTTCCATCGCCATAAATGCGCACAGTAACTTTCGGCGCACGATCTCCGGCTTTTGCGGGAAAATAGGGGGAGCAGGCGCATGATGCGTGAAGGCGTGGTGTGGAGCCCCACATGTTAGTGAGACAAAGCTTGAAAAAGGAGGGAAAAGAGATCTTCACCACCAGGAAAAAACTTTCTGAGACGGTTCAACCCCTTGGACACCTGCGATAAGCCTCGCTATGTGAATCATAGGCCTACCTTGACCATTCGGTGAGGTACTCGTATGTTCCTTCTTGAAGAAAGGAGGACTCGGGGGCTTAAAAGCTACTCGGGATTACCCATTATCTAAGGAGAAAAATAAGGTGCTCTGAGTAGATAAGTCGATTTACTCGGAAGGAAGCATTGGCGAACCCTGGGATATGTCTGGTCGGATGAGCTTCCCGAATAGGCGTGTACCCTGTTAACTTGTCCTGGCCTCATTTCCCATACTGATGGGGGGCTTGATGATAAGTAATACGATAATACCATATGCGGGGTAGTATCAGTATAGGAATAACCTGGATATTCGGAGTCGTTGACGTAACAGCCTAGGAATCTAGAGGATAACGAGTCCTTACGTACCAAGAGTAAGGATACCCTTTAAACTAGGAAGACAATCCCTATGTTTAAGGATGACACGTTGGAGATAAGTCCACGACCTCTACGACACGGGTCATGCACTACATAAATCCGAGGACCCCTTAGGAGGAGGGGGGAGGAACACAAGACACCAGCGAGAAGCCTTTGGAGATTGAGCCCTAGCCTCCACGAGACGACTTCACCAGCCATCCAGATCTACTCGAAGAGTGACCTAACTAGGTTTAGATCCCATCTAGAATAGCCACTAACATCATTTTTCTGTAAAATACTCGAGATTCAATTTATACCAACATAATGTAGGGTTATTACCCCACAGGAGGCCCGAACCTATATAAAAATCTTGTTCCGTGTCCCCCGACACTGCTAGGTCACAGTCTTAGGGGTCCCTACCCTTCAACAAATCTCTCTATGTCACGACTACCATAAGATCAACAGTTTACCAATCGCCGACAGGTAGTTTCTATCGAAATGTGATAACTTTTATGTCACACAGCCATATAGACCTTGTTTGACTTGTTTAATAGTATATTTAACACTTGGATGCTACAACTGGTTGTGTTAGATTTATAGTTTGTCTTTGTGGCTATGCAAAAGTGTTGTTTCTGGATTTGCTTAGTGCATGGCTATGTCTATCTCTTCTGGGGCATTGGCTTGTGTAACAGATTTTGACGTTGTTTGAATATGAAAATTCTTATCAATCCCTACAACAATCTCTGCAATTCAAATCTAATCCAAACAATGTTTATAGTTGAGAGGATTGAATGGTGGGTGGAATTCAACTCTAAAAAATTAGATGGAGTAAGAGGGATCAACCCAATCCACTAAAGGTTTAGTTCCCCTAGAAGATTAGTTCCCTACAAACCAAACAAGACTTAAGTGGAAGGTTGACGCCATTCGAGAGGAGGGCTTGGTCGGACACCAAGACACGCCCTTGCAAGGCTTACCTCGATCTCAACTGGCCCAAGGCGAAGCGAGCTCGCGCTGCAGCACGGCTCGAGAATGGGAGCTGCCGCACGGGCACGGCGGCGGTGGCGGGTGACCTGAGCGCCGCGGCTACTGTTGCCTCTGTCGGGCCGACGCGAAGCTCAACAGACACAAATTAGCTCGGGATCCGGTGCAGGTTCGAGGTCTCAGGAGTTGGAGGATGGAAGGCTTTGTGGCTTATGCAACTGGGAGACGCCGAGACGTGCGATATCGTAATAAAAGTGTCGGATGTATAGCAGCGCCCGTATCCGTAAATCTGTCATCTAGCGCAAATAGGCTGGACCGGCCACGCGCGCTACGAGGCCTCGCGAAACATATGTGAACCGCTCGACCCCGATCTGCTACGCCGACTAGTGGGCTTACCTGACGCGAAATAAACTGGAGCGACGCCGTTTGATTTGGGCCAGATTCGTGCCGTGCCGGGCCGGCCTGCCGCGCCTTTCAACACCATCTCAAAACTCGTGACGGCGAGCTGTATGCACTTCACCACGCCACGCACACCTGCCCGTGCCTCGGCCGTGGCGCGTGACACCAGAAACCTGCAAAAATGTGCAGTACACCGCCCCTGCTCTTCTGCCCTTTCTGCTGTACCATCGGCAGTGCGATCCATGTTGACCAACGACCACTACGGATATGAGTCAGATTGAAATGTGTTCTCTGATTGAAATGTGTTCTCTGCTATCTGTAGCCGTGGTCCCCCTGGTGCGGGTGTGGCCAATGATTGCAGCTGGCCAGCCATAAGATTATGTAGCGAGACCCATCCTATCGCGTCACCCATTTCGCAGGAGACGTATGCGTGCGTGAAAGGCTGCAGCCTGTGCTGCTACTACTACCTGTAAAGATGTCAGGGTTGGAGTAGAAAATTGTTACGCCTCGTTTCCCTTCTGAAAAGCTGCGCTCTTTTTGTAGAGGCAGCCTGACTGAATCATTCACCTTTTGTTTAGAAAAATCATGTGCCGACGTCGATCTGCGAAGCATGAGCTCATGGATCGGATTCGAATGTGCACCACTGCATGGCTCGTTCCCGAAACACTAGCCAATCGACGACACATGTCACACATCTCCTCCATCTCTTCTCATCATACCAAAGGTGAAACCAAAGCAAAGCAAAGCAAAGCAAAGGCGCGCACCCTTTTTGTGCAGGCACGAAGGCGGCTCCATAGAAACCATGCATGCATGTGCCATTGTTGAGTTGTTTTCGCAGCAAAGCTCGCCCATTCGCTCGTCGCCGAGCCATCGGAGAGCGTGGCGTGGCGTGGGTGTAAAGGGGTGGCCCGGTCACATGGCGTGGCATCATTGACACGCGGGCCCCGCCCTGGTGAGATGGCCGACGACGATGATTATTGGGTTAGCAGCAGCTAGATGTGTAGGCAGTTGGTTCTGGAGTTATCATGCATGGGAGCTAGAGGCATGGGCCCTCGTATTCCCGTATTTATACGCGTATACTTTGTGTGTTTTCGTGGTGTCTGTACAGTGTACAGGTCTCGGAAATTGCATGCCATACGGGTAAGGCTTGAATTATTGGTTTAGTCGTTAGATGCGTACGAATAATCCACGCTGCATTTTTATTTTTATTCTTTTGCAATTCGGTTCGCGAGTGCTGGCCTCCTTTTTCCAAGATCCAGCGCTGAGTTTTGGAGCAGCGCGCGCAAGCTACACAGCACGTGACGGCATGAGTGTGGCACATGCACATGCGAGCGGGCCCCGCCGTCGACTCGTATCTGACGCAGGCACGGTCCTACGTGGCGTGGGCCGCCCTGGTGACGTGGCGAAAACGGGCGCCAAAATCAAATATTGGGAAGGATCATATGCGTTGGAGTGGTGGAGCGCTGCCAGCCTGGCGGTCCAACCTGGCGGCGCGTGCCTGACGCGCCCACCTGCCATAATTCTGAACTGCCCCGGAGTGTCAGAGGTCCAGCACGAATGACAGGAAAGGAGTAGGACGCATTGTTTACAAAGTACACGTGTCCAGTACTGCTGTCACTAGATTCACTAGTAACATAATCGACCTTGAACTACGTACGTACGTACTGCTCGTCCAATCGTGCTGATACTAGTGCCATTGTACGTAACCGTACGTACTGCTGTAAATTTTGGTTTAATGTTGAACGCCGATGTTTGGTAAGCTAGACCAAGGCTATTAAGGCAGTGTCCGCCATTACCCAGTGCTCACCGTTCGACCTTATCTTCGTTCTATCGAACGAACTCGTAGCTGTTGATCGATCTTATCTTCTTCGGTGTCGGGCTGTTGATCGATCGAGCTCGAGCACTGGCACGATCGAGCTTTTTCCAGCGTGACTGTTCAAAAAAGTGGAGACCGCAGCGAGCACATGCAGATTCGATGCAGACTCGCGCGCGCCACAGTGTTCCTTGGAACAAAACGCCGGGCAAGCGCGCAGCAAGCTGTTGCGAGAAGGCGTCTCAATTAGGGACGCGTCTGTGATCAATTTGACAACCGTCATTAGCGATTGCTAATGACCTTATAATGCAGCAACTGCCGACTCTTGTAAACATATATATATGTAAAGAACACTCAAGAAATGAAAGAAGAATCACATTTGTTCATCTTCAATCTCTGTTCATTTTTCTACATTTAACACGTTATCAGCACTTGTAGTTCTACCGAGAGCAAATCCACAATCACAGAAGAAGAAGAACAAGGAAGGTGAGGATGCCTCGCTTCTTCTCTTCGCTGTTTTTTCCGTCTTCTCCGAGAGGACCGCCGGCGCTTCATGACTCGCCGCCGCCGTGGGCATCGTCGCATCCACGGCATGCGCCGCCTCTTCTTTGCTCGCCGCCGTCGTCGTTCGGCCATCCACCGTCGCCAGCGCCTCGTCCCTCGCCATGGACACCGTGCTCGCTCAGGACCCCATCCTCGTCGGCCTTCTATAGCAGCACGGATGAGGGCTCCTTCTCGCCTCATCGCCATGGCGTAAGGACAGCTCGCGGCCTCCCCGCCGCGCATCCCATCGCCATGGAGCCCATGGCCGACTCCCGCCGCCAGCCCAACTTGGTGCCCGGTGCATGGCTTCAACCCGTGCCTCCCAAGCCCCCCACCGCCGGCGGCCGCCGTCCCCGCACTGGCATCGGAGCCCACCGGCGAGCTTGCTGCTCCTCCGCCGCCGCCACTCTCGGCTTCAACCTCGTGGCGCCCTCCATCGCCACCGCAGCCGGCCCCGTCGGCTTGGACCGCCGCCTCGTCACCCCCACCGCCGCGGCCGACGCGCCTCCGCACGCAACCGCCCGCCGCCGATTCATCGCCCCCTTCCCGCCGTCGGCCTCGCTTAGGGCTGCACCCGGGCTCGCCAATGGCCTGCCCAACGGCTACTCCTCCCCCGCCGGCGAGGAGGAGTACTCGCCGGTGTAGCCGGCGGGCAAAGGAGGGGAGTGGGGTGGCAGGCGGCTGTCTTCGGCATGGTGAAGCCCGGCGGCAGGCGGCGAGTGGTCTTCCCCGGCGTGGCGCAGCCCGGCGACTCCGGCCATCCTCGGTATGGTGAGACGTGGCATCTCGGGATGCCGTCGACCGCCTCTAGCGCCGCCGCCGACCGCCAAGGGAACCGCCGCTGGCCTCGGGAGCTGTTGGGGTTAGGGTTTTAAACCCTAACCGCCGGCAGCCACAACCCTTTATACCGCCGCGCCCCTACCGGAGCACACCCGCCTGGGCCGGCCGAAAGGCCACCAAGGCCCAGGCCCAGGTCGGGTGGCCTGCCAAGCCCCCCCGCGCCCTCCCTGCCAGGCCGAATGGGCCAAAAGGGTGCCTGGGCCGCGGCCCAGGTTGCCTTGGTCCATTCGGCTGCGCATGGTTTTTAGCGAAAACCCCCCTGTCTTTTCGGGTTTTTGCAATTAAGTCCTTTTCCAATGCTGTTTTTATCAGTTCTTGTTATGTTTAGGCCCCTATATTTCATATATTTACATTTCAATAATGTTTTCTGTTATGTATTTCAATTTCAGAAACTATGTAAATATAAATTAAGTCCATGTTCAATGTGTTTGCTATCTCGCAATCCCTATAACATGCACTTTTTCCTATAAATTTGCAATCGAGATTAATTTTCTTGCAAATTCATATATCAATTCACCCCAATTAAGCCCTAAAATGCTTTTAGCTCAATTGGCTTAATTCAAGAAATTGACATGCAAAATTCAAAGTGATTATCTCATATATTTGTGAATCACGAAGTAATGGATAAATGCGATCTACTGCTTCATTGCAGATTATCCACCATTACTTTTAAAATGTGCTCTTCCAAATATTTGAAATATAGCATATAACAACGTAATAGATTTTTAAGCATCTACTGACGCTCGTCAGATTATGCTATCTATTACTACAAGATCTACACCATTTTGGTGATTATCTTCAAAGTGATTATGCTATATAACCTAAGATCTACACTTCATACTTCAAGTTTTCACTTGAAATTTCAGAATTTTGCACAACTATTACAACATAACCATGACGATACTTTGATTTACTCCTAAGTAAATTAATCAAATCTCTGGTTTAATTCCATGTAGATCAAGATGGCCAAAGAATTCGATGAGCTTGCGCTCGATGGTCACAACTATCCCACATGGGCAATGGATGTCAAAATCGCTCTTGCATCCCGCAGCATTGTAGCAACGATCAACCCTCCCGTTGAGGGAACACCGGCATTACCAGATCCTCAACAATATGCTGCCTTATACATTATGAGGCACCATATCCATCCGGACCTCAAATCTGAGTACCTGATAGAAGAAAATCCACGTGCATTATGGCGAGCACTTAAAACAAGATATGAACAGCAGAAAACGGTTATCCTTCCCGAAGCAACTCATGATTGGGTTCAACTTCGGCTTCAGGACTTCAAGTCCATTGAAGAATATAACCATGCTGTTCACAAAATCTGTTCTAAGCTGTGTTTCTGCGAGAAAGAACCCTCTGAAGCAGATAAGAATGAAAAAACCTTATCAACTATGCCACCATCGGACAGGATCTTGCAGCACCAGTACCGTGCCAAAGAATTCCAACTCCATTCTGATCTTATACATGTACTCCTGCAAGCGGAAAAACATGATGAACTCACTCTGAGGAACCATCATCAGCGCAATGTAGGCGCCGCTCCGCTCCCAGAAGTACATTACAATGCTCAGAATGATAATAAGTCTGCTGGCTCTTCCAAGAACCAAAAGCAGCACTTCAAAGGAAAGCGCAAACGGAACTGGAAGAAGAAGCCACGTGCCATGGATAAGGGGAAAGGCATTGAAAAGGCTAAATTTGACAAATCACAAGTTTGCCAAAAGTGTGGATACTACAAGCATTCCACCAAAAAATGTCGCACCCCTCGACACCTCGTTGATCTCTACCTACAATCCGTGGAACGCAAGAAACAATCTCAAGGATCCAAGTTTGAAGCACACTTCAACCTCTAGACCGACAAGTCCAAGGAAATCGGTTGTTCCACTGCAGTTCTTCCAGAACCCCAGGACAACCAGAATCTCCAACAATCCGATGATCCAATGAACACGGAGAACATGATCATTGAATTCGCTTCGAATGACATGTTTGGTGACTTTGAATAAGTCCCTCCACTCCGTCCTCATTACCATAACATCCATAGGACATTATTATGTTGTAATTAATGGCTACGTTGTCGTTCTATTATTTAAGACAATATTGTAGTAATTATATGTTCAAGACATATATTGTATATTACAGTATTGTAAAAGTACTTATGTATCTAAGTACATTTGTATGTATTCTATATATCCGATTAAGAATTTTATGCAAAATTCTTCATTTCTATATATAGATCTCTACGGGAAGCAATCCGATGGAAGAGGAAATGTGCCGTGTGGATAGTGGTACCACAAACTCTATTCTTAGGGAACTAAAATATTTCCAAAATCTCACTAAGAGACAAGGAGAAATTTTAACAATCGCCGGACGCGATGCCGTAATTGTTGGCTCAGGACGAGCCATAATTACTCTCCCTATGGGTACACAAGTAATAATCGAGGATGCTTTGCTATACCCCGATTCAACTCGTACTCTACTAAGTTATAGAGATATCCGTCAGAACGGTTTTCATATCGAAACCCATGATGACAACAAAGAGGAATGTCTCCTCTTAACTAAAAACAACGGATATGGCAAGCAAGTACTTGAAAAAATTCCCTCTTTAACATCCGGATTGTACTACACATACATCAAACCCGTAGTACATGTTGCATACAAGGTAATTTTTCAGAATGTTGATGCATTCCAAACTTGGCATGATCGCCTTGGTCATCCCGGCATAGGGATGATGAGAAAAATTATCAGTAATTGCATTGGTTACAATTTGAATAATGCTAAACTTCCTCAACATTCGGATTTCATTTGCACCGCATGTGCAACTAGAAAGTTAATATTAAGGCCTTCGCACCTTAAGATTAACGTGGAACCACTCAACTTTCTTGAACGCATTCAAGGAGACATTTGTGGTCCCATACAACCATTATCTAGACCGTTTCGGTACTTCATGGTTTTAATTGACGCATCAACTCGATGGTCACATGTGTGCCTTCTTTCCACACGAAACCATGCTTTCGCAAAGATTATGAGTCAAATTATTAAATTAAAGGCTCACTATCCCGAGCACCGAATCCAATCCATTCGCATGGATAATGCTGTGGAATTCTCCTCTAGAGCTTTCAATGATTATTGCATGGCTTTAGGGATAGAAGTCCAACATTCGGTACCATACGTCCATACACAAAATGGTTTAGCCGAAGCACTTATCAAGAGGATTAAGCTTATCGCAAGACCATTACTACACAATTGCAGTCTACCAACTTCTTGTTGGGGTCATGCAGTCTTACACGCTGCTGACTTAATACAATTGCGCTCAACTGCATATCACAGTACTTCCCCTCTGCAACTAGTACGTGGAAATCCTCCAAACATTTCCCATCTGCGAAAATTCGGATGCGCCACATATGTGCCCATCTCACCACCTCAGCGTAGATCCATGGGACCACATAGAAAATTGGGGATCTATGTGGGGTACAAATCACCGTCAATAATCAAGTACCTAGAACCTCTTACCGGGGACCTATTCACTGCCCGCTACGCTGATTGCATCTTCAATGAGGATCATTTCCCGGCATTAGGGGGAGATATCAAGTACCAAAAAGAATGCCAGGAAATCGATTGGAATGCCAAAGGTATTTCATCCTCTGATCCACGTACTCAAGAGACTGAACTCCAAGTTCAGAAGATCATAAATTTGCAACATCTTGCAAATAACTTGCCAGATTCATTTACAAATCACAAAGGAGTTACAAAATCCTACAATCCTGCTGCAAATGCGCCAGAACGAGTGGAAGTTCCAAAAAAAACCACTCAACTCCCCATCAACAATAAGAGGGGGAGAAGTACGGCCGCAAAACAGGATTCAGCTTCACGCAAGCAACAAAGGAAACAGAAGAAGAAACCTTCTGAAATTGTAAATGAAATCCAAACTCCATAACCCAGCTTAGGAGTGCACTCAAATCTAGAAGCTGGGACATCGGAAAATCCTGACTCGATCATATTGGGAAATCAAGATCAGTCACCAAGGGATAATGAAATTTCCACCAATTACATTGATTCTGGAGAATCATATAACCGTAAGACTACGATTGTCGACATTTACTTCTCCACAAAGATTGCAAACAACCTCCAATCTGATCCAGATCCCAAGACCATGGCAGAGTGTCAAAAACGCTCGGACTGTAATCAATGGAAGGAAGCAATCCAAGCAGGGATAGCTTCGTTCAATAAAAGAGAAGTATTTACAAAAGCAATACCTACTCCTCCCAATGTTTTCCCGGTGGGATTCAAATGGGTATTCGTCCGAAAACAGAATGAAAACAATGAAGTGGTGAGATACAAAGCGAGGTTCGTAGCACAAGGGTTCACGCAGAGACCCGGCGTTGATTTCAACGAAACATACTCTCCAGTAATGAGTGGAATAATATTCCGATACCTAATATCACTGGCAATGCAAAATCATCTATCTATGCAGTTGTGGATGTAGTGACTGCATATCTTTATGGGTCACTTGATTCGGACATATACATGAAGGTTCCCGATGGAATCCCACTTTCGAATCAAAGCGCTAAACGCAACATGTATTATGTAAAACTTAACAAGTCATTATACGGCTTGAAACAATCGGGTCGAATGTGGTACAATCGACTTAGCGAATTCCTTATTCAAAAGGGATACACGAATAACGATGATTGCCCATGTGTGTTCATAAAGAAATCTTTAAATGGATTTTGCATCATATCCGTGTATGTTGATGATTTAAACATCATTGACAACACACAAGATATTGATGAAGCACGTGATCATCTAAAGACGGAATTTGAGATGAAGGATTTAGACAAAACGAAATTTTGCTTAGGGCTTCAAATTGAGCACCTTCACTCTGGAATTTTGGTACACCAAGCTGCTTACATCCAAAAGATCTTAGAGAAATTTAATATGGACAAATCTTATCCATCAAAGACTCCCATGGTTGTTCGATCTCTAGACGTAGAGAAAGATCCTTTTAGACCAAGGGAAGATGGAGAAGATATATTGGGATCTGAATTCCCATATCTTAGTGCTGTTGGAGCTCTTATGTATCTTGCAAATTGCACCTGGCCTGATATCGCATTTGCAGTAAACTTATTAGCGAGACACAGCGCTGCTCCAACTAAACATCATTGGACGGGAGTCAAGCAAGTCTTACGCTACCTCCAAGGTACTAAAAATTTGGGTCTATATTATCAATTTCGTAAAGATTCAAATCTAATTGGATACACCGATGCTGGATACTTGTCTGATCCCCATAATGCTAGATCTCAGACAGGCTTTGTTTTCCTACATGGTGGAACGGCCATTTCATGGAAGTCTTCTAAACAGACTTTAGTGGCAACGTCCACGAATCATTCTGAAATTATTGCCCTATATGAGGCATCACGTGAATGCGTGTGGCTTCGCAGAATGATAAACCACATACAACAATCGTGTGGTATTGGTTCCATTGAATCACCGATCATTATCTATGAAGATAATGCTGCTTGTGTTGCTCAGATGCAAACAGGTTATATAAAGAGCAATATCACTAAACATATTGCCCCTAAATTGTTTTATCCTCATGAGTTACAACAAAGTGGAGAGATAAACATCTTGCAAACCAAATCATGTGACAATCTCGCGGATTTGTTCACTAAGTGTTTACCAAATTCAACGTTCCAAAAATTTGTTCATGAAATTGGTATGCGACGACTTCAAGATTTGCAAGAATCAGGGGGAGTTACTCTCTGATCATCAACCTGTTCATACATCATATTGCACTCTTTTCCCTTTATGAGTTTTCTCTCCAGCTTTCTCATGAAAGGTTTTTAATGAGGCAATATCAACACAAAATATATGTCGTATCTTCTATTTTTCCTATCGGGGTTTTTGAGAAGGTATACAAGACATATCGATTGTTCTCTAAACTCACTTATGATTTTCCCTTAGCAGGTTCTCTCATGTGTGTTAACAAAAAGACAATTACAATTATATGTTGTATCATTTCTCCTTATTTTCCCACTGGGTTTAAAGGAGTTTTCCACAGCATATCAAATATCAAATATCACTTCTCATATTTTTCCCACAGGGTTTTTAGAGAAGTTATCCAGATGTTCTTCATATATATACAAGGGAGAAATTGATCAAGGGGGAGTGTTGCGAGAAGGCGTCTCAATTAGGGACGCGTCTGTGATCAATTTGACAACCGTCATTAGCGGTTGCTAATGACCCTACAATGCAGCAACTGTCGACTCTTGTAAACATATATATATGTAAAGAACACTCAAGGAATGAAAGAAGAATCACATTTGTTCATCTTCAATCTCTGTTCATTTTTCTACATTTAACACAAGCAACGTACACGCACAGCTTTTTGATCTCTACGTGTTCATCTGCGTTTCCTCTGGCGCCAGTTCGGAACTGCAGAGAGAAGAAGAGCACGGAGAGGCCTGTATACTGTATACAGGAGCGAGCAAACAGGGGGAGTCGATGGCGTCGCATTCAGATTTCAGAATCTTCGTGCATGGAGGCATGGAGTCATGGTCTCATGAACCCTGCATGTACTCTGAACATTGAGAGCCTTTTTTTGTCGCCAAGGTGTTCGATCTCTTAGTCCTCCACCTGTCGGCCATACCAATATACCATCTCACATGGCGTGCCACCCCGGTGATCGCCCATCGAGGACACGTACATGCTCACGGTGGCAAATAGTACTAAGAAACAGGAAACAAGTAGCTATATACGACTCCGCCTGAATTATCCTCGAGATCAACAACGTCTAGCTAGCTAGATGATCAATAGTATAGTGATTGTGGAATGTTCTTTGGGGGAGCAATTAAGAACAGGTTGGATGCTGCTGATCATCGCATCTCACATGCACACCCTCCCATAGATGGTCTAAATGATGCACCGGGCGGCGTCATGGATAAGGTGAGGTCCAGAGCATATGAGCTACACATAGCTAGCATAGGCTTTTATCCTTTGGTCCAAGGTGGCCAATGAGATGTCAGATGTGCGTATTATGTGATGCGGTCACCAAAGCATGCATTGGCTCTTCTCTTCTCCTGGGGGAAACACCAGCATGGAGTGTTCGTGCATGCATGATGGAGCGCGTTAAGACTGACGGAATTATGCTCCGAAAAAAGGCAGTGCCTTATTGGCTGTCAATATATAGTGGCATCTCTACAGGAAATATGTCTCTACCTCCAGGGACATTATACCCTCTCTTGATCATTATAATGTACCCTCATTTCACATTGTAATAAAACAAATCTACAATCTTGAGTACAATATAAATGAATTAGTACAAGGTAAATATTGATTAGTTTATTTTTTAATGTAAAGGATGCATGAAAATAGATTAATACAGATTATATATGGACTAGTTTATTATTGAGTGTACATTATTGTACAGCATAGAATCAGCAGATATGTGAATTGCAAAGCATCAACTCACAGTGGATCTAGGAGGTGACAATGCCCCGGGGTTAGAAAATCCGGTCTCCTGTCCATATACTGCCAGCTGGGCTAGCTGGAGTAGCTAGTTAATTAGCACACGAACACGACTATCCGATAACACAACATGATTGTTGTTAAACTAGCAGTTGAGCATGAGCAATCTTTGAGAATGACTGTTGGGATTAAGTAACAATGCGGAGAATCGTTAACTGGCAATACAGGTATATTCTCCATATATTGTACTATTGATGGGTTTGACCTACCGATGAAGTGACCAATATATGAGGCTCCTGTCCCCCGTATTACCTGTAAACCATCTCCAATGCCAATGGCAACCACAGCTACTATGGCCCCTCGCTACTCTAGAAAGACTTGTATCAGACACGTATCTCATTTTAGAAGGTTCAAGAATAAGACTTATCTGAGTCTGAGATAGTTGTTGATTGAAAACTTATTTGGGATAAATTCGACTCATAGAGGCTCAATAAGGCTGGTATATAATCCAGGCAGTACTCCCTAACCCTAACACGCACTCAGATCTCTCTCCCCCCACCCACTCCCTCCACGTGGCGCCGCCCTAAAGAAAATAGATCAGATTCGTCCTTCCCGTCCTCATGCTCTGCTCCACTCTCAACCAGGGCGGCGGCCCTACTCCACCACCACGGCAGATGGCCGCGGCAGCACCTGTGTAGACGGAGACCCGTGGCAGCGTGAGGAAGGGGCATGTGACACTGCTATGTCTTCCCTCCCTGCTTGCGCTAGCGACGACCAGGGCAGCGGCATTGCTCCACCACCTAGGACGCTACCTCCACGCAGCGAGACTCTCAACTGCGGCGACCATGGCCGCTTTAGCGGCGGCACCCAGACGGAGACTTGCGTCGATGGCGATGAGAGGGTGGAGCAGGTGATGCTATGGTAGGTGCTCCGGCCCTCCTTCCCACATACTTGCTCACACTGTGACATTGTGTGCATGTTAGGTGTTTGTTCATTTGCGTGTGTTGCGTATGGTAGGTTTGGGTTACCAAGCTTCGCCTCTAGGAAGCGTAAAACGCTGTGGAGCTGTGTTGCGACCACCTAGTGTGTTCGGTCTCCTGCAAGAGCATCCGCGTCTCCTAGGCATGGACAGCTTCATTGACACCAAGCGCCTCCGCACCATCGACGCCCTAGAGCACACAATGTTCTTCTTATGTTTTTCTTGCATGCTCTTGCTTTCTTGCATATTGAGAACTATCGATTGTGTATTCAACTGTTGGTTGCTGCCACGACCTAGATTCTATGAACGATTCACTAGCTTTCTTCCTCCTCCTAGCGTCGATTTTTTTAAGAACAAAAACAAATCCCAGATGGCTGCGATCTTCATCTAGCCTGGATGGCTCGAAAACCATCTGGAACGATAAACTTGCTATCTGTGACACATGATTTCAGATGGTTTAAAAAACTATCTTCGATGATGACTTTGAACCGTCTAGGATAGAGATTCCTGTGGTAATGTCAACGCGAAGTGTTCAGCATGTGCCATGCTCCCCCTAATTAACCTCTATTGTGCATGCACACATATGGATGGAGATATCACGCATGTTAGGGTGAATCATAAGTTGGCTGATCAAATGGGTGTGGGTTTGCTCTTGCTCCCTTTAGGCCGCCAGACACCCTTTAATTTCTTTCTCACGTGCGTTTCATTAGCATCAGTAGTTGTTAACTACGTACTCTATTTTCTGGCCTCTTTCTATATGTGATGATCGTTAGCCTCTGCATGTGTCAACCTCATGCTAGCATTTGGCATGTGCTTTGTGTGACACAGTTTAGTTAGCTAACCTCCATATGTGAATGACGTTTGCTAGTAGGTGCATGTGACATATAGCTTAGTTAGTTCGTTGATTAACTAATTAATGATCTCCTGCTTTAAAAAGAAGATCTCCTCAAGTGCATGCAAAAGGCCTCTTCCTTTTTCGTCGTTGCACTTGCACCCCGTGAACTAGCTAGCTAGCTAGTACTACAATCTGGACTTCTGATGGCTGGTTCTTGCTGCTTTTCGTGAACAACCTCTACTTTTTAAGCCAAGCTTCAGTTGAAAACTTGATATCATGCATGTTTGTTGTTCAGTGGTACTTGCTCCATATTATAAGATGTACTGGGTTCGCATAAGGATTATATGACAAATTAACAACTTGGAGGTATATATGATTCTGCTGGTAGTGTTAAACATAATAATTTCACTCACTTTACATTGCAAAAGGCAAACATCTTTTCTGTCCTCAATAATCGCAGCCTACAGGTCTCCTGATTATGTATTAGTAACCATGCATGTTCCATGCACATCTACTAAGCCACAAGAAATCAGAATTAAACGGCCTTGGGTCTGTTGCATGTGATGTGCTCCTGCTTAGGGTATCAAAATCAGGCTGGAATTGCAAGCAACTTGTAAAGCATAACATTCCCTTCATACTAAGAAAAGGCGACTCTTCTTGCTATCCGCATCAATAATTTCACCTACCTTGGAACTTCGTTCCTCGCCGCTACCCAAGTTGGAAGCCATTGTTTCTCAAGAGTTTTTCTTTTTTCAATTTGACTCCGCTTATGACTAAATTCTTGACGCCACACTTATGAATAAATCCTTCGTCCGTGTTAAGAATCAAGGGTTGTGATCAATTGTAAACTATTATTAGCAGTTGCTAAACATCCTTTCAAATGGCAAGTGTCACCCCTTCAAATTGTATATATATGTAATCAATTGAGGAAATGAATACAAGGAAATCAATTCAGTGTCTACATTGTGTCTCGATCTCTACTTCCAACACGTTATCAGTCACTTGGCTCTACAAACAAGAGCAATCCGGCCAACACATTGCACTCAAGCAATCAACAACTCCGGCCATAAACTTCAGCAAGAAGCAGCAAAAGTAAGCCATGGTTGACTCCGATATTCAGCACATTCTTACCATCTTGGCGACGATCGACGTCGCCGAAGCAATCCTCCATCGTTTTCTTGCCATCTTGGAGTCGATCTCCTCAACGGTGCCCGCGACTTCACTAGCTGGCTCGGTGCCTCCCGGAAATGGCCACCCTCCAGCAGCCTCCATCCAGCAGAGCCCTCAACCACGGCGCCCTCTGACGCCCTCTCCACCGCCTCCCGGGCGGTCTCCCGGCGTAGGCAGAACCTACCCGGCCAGCGCACCCCTTCTCCGGTGGATGGCCTTAGCCCGGCGATGCCGGCGCATGCCCCGGCGGCGAGGCCTCCCTCCGGCGCCTCCTCGGCGCGCCGCCTCGGCTTCATCAGCGCGGCACCAAGTGGCGACTCCCCCCGTGGCCGCTCGGCTCCAGCCGGCGAGCCATGGTCGTGGGCGACGGCGGCGGTGGCTCCCTCCGGCGCTCCCAAACCCGGCACAACGGCTCGGCTCCGGCGGCGGCGGCTTTGGCGCGTTGCGGCTCCACCGCACGACGGCGTCGTCCGCCACCTCTCCTTCGCCGACGCCGACGACGGCGGCGGCGGCCTCTACCGTAGCCCGCCCCTGGCGCAAGCGGTGGCGTCCGCCCGAGCTCTTTTCGGCGGCGTCGTCCGCAACATCCCCGGCGCTCCACTCACCAACGGCGGCGGTTGGCCTCCCGGCCCTGCCGCGCCGCTCACCTCCGCCGAAGGCCTCCCTGGCTACCCCGCCCCCAACGCGGCACCGAGCAGCGGCAGCAACGGCGACGCCAGCGGCCTCTACCAGCACTGCGAACGGCGGCGCCCCTCCCGGCCGTCCTCCGACCCGCCCGCACCCGGCTCCGCCCCGGCGGCCGGCCTCAACCGGCGGAGGCTCTTCGCCACCTCCCCACAAGGCCACGACGGCAACGGTGGCGGTTAGGGATTAATCCCTAACCGCCCAAGCCCTTATCTAGGCAATGCCTCGGTATGGGCCTTGAAGGCCAGCCCACCTGGTCTGGTGTGTGCCATCGAACCCGCACGGGCCCATTTGGCCTAAAGGCCAACAGGCCAGCTTTTGGGCCGTGCCCAATGGGCCAGACCGAGCCAAAAAAGGGCCTCTAGAGCCCATCCGATTAAAAGGCCCATTCGGGCAAATTCAAAAAAAAATCCTGGGCTGTATATTTTCTGTTTAGCCCCTGGATTTTCGCATAATTACATAATTTTCAACATTCGTTGAATATAGTACAGTAAAACCCTTAGGTTTACTGTTAATTGCATATTAGCCCTTAGGCTTTATGTAATTCATATTTTAGACCCCTGTTTGTCTAGAAATATTAATATATGTCCAATGTGTTTGCCCTTTGTGCATCCCCTATGACATATATTTATTCCATTTTGCAATTAAATTCCAATTTTCATGCAAAATATCAAGTAATTCACCAAATTAAGTCAAATGACTTAATCCGCGGAATTACCTATGCAAAACTATATTACTTGCTTACTTCCATATGATAATTGTGAATCACTAGGTAAATGGACAACGAATCTACTGTATAAATGCAGATTATTCCCCATTTGCTGTAAGGTCTACGTTATGTCCATATCGACATAATGATTACCTTTAAAGTGCCCTTCCAAATATCCTAATTATCGCATAACACAAGGTAATAGAAACTTGAGCATCTACTGATACTCGTCAGATTATGCTATCTATTACTACGAGATCTACACCATAATTGGTGATTATCTTCAAAAGATTATGTTATATAACTTGAGGTCTACACTTCATATTTTTCAAGTCTTCACTTGAATTTTTCAAAATTTTGCACAATTATTACAACATAACCATGACGATACTTTGATTTACTCTTAAGTAAATTAATCAAATCTCTGGTTTAAACCTATGTAGTTCAAGATGGCCAAAGAATTTGAAGAGCTTACGCTCGACGGCCACAACTACCCTACATGGGCTATGTATGTCAAAGTCAGCCTTGCGTCCCGTGGGATCGCGGTAGCCCTCAACGCTCCCGTTGAGGGAATATTGGAGCTACCAGAACATCAACAATACTCTGCTTTATATATTATAAGGCACCATATCCATCCAGATCTAAAATCCGAATACCTGATGGAAGAAAATCCACGCACACTATGGCAAGCACTTAGAACAAGATACGAACAGCAAAAAGCAGTTATTCTCCCCGAAGCCACTTATGACTAGGTGCAACTTCGTCTTCAGGACTTCAAGTCCATTGAAGAATATAACCATGCTATTCACAAGATCTGTTCTAAGCTGCGCTTCTGCGAAAAAGAACCCTCCGAGGCAGATAAGATTGAAAAAACCTTATCAACAATGCTTCTATCGAATCGGATCTTGCAGCACCAGTACCGCGTAAAAGAATTCCAACTTTATTATGACCTTATACATGTACTCCTACAAGCGGAAAAATATGATGAACTCACTCTGAGGAACCATCATCAGCGCAATGTCGGCGCAGCCCCGCTCCCAGAGGTACATTATAACGCTCAAAATAACAAGTTTGCTGGCTTTTCCAAGCACCAACAACAGAACTTCAAAGGAAAGCGCAAGCAAAACTGGAAGAAAAAGCCACGTGTCGTGGATAAGGGGAAAGGCATTGAAAAGCCAAAATTTGATAACTCTCAAGTATGTCAAAAGTGTGGATGCTACACGCATTCCACCAAGAAATGTCGCACCCCTCGACACCTTGTTGATCTATACCTACAATTTGTGGGACGCAAGAATCAAGCTCAAGGATCAAAATTTGAAGCACACTTCAACCTTCAAACTGACAAGTCAAAGGAAATCGGTTGTTCCACTGCAGTTCTCCCAGAACCCCAGGACAACCAGCATTTCCAACAGTCCGAAGATCCACTGAACACGGAGAACATGATCATTGAATTCGCTTCGAATGACATGTTAGGTGACTTCGAATTAGTCCCCCCCCACTCCACCAAAGTTATCATAACATCCAAATGATATTATTATGTTGTAATAAGCTAATTGATATGTTGTCATCATATATTGTATATCACAATAATGTATCAGCACATTCGTACAAATATATTTGTATGTATTCTATATATCTGATAAAGATTTTCATACTGGAAATCATCAATTCTATATATAGAATTCTACGGGAATCAATCCGATGAAAGAAGATATGTGCATTGTGGACACCTGCACCACAAACTCTATACTTGGGGAATTAAAATATTTCCACTCTTACTAAGAGAAAAAGGAAAAAAAATTTAACAATCGCTGGACGCGATGATGTAATTGTTGACTCTGCTCGGGCCACAATTACTATCGTATGGGTACTCAAATAATAATCGTTGATGCTTTATTGTATCTCGATTCAAATTGTACCTTTCTAAACTATAGAGATATCCGTCAGAATGGTTTCCATATCGAAACCTGTGATGACAACAAAGAGGAATATCTTTCTCTTTACCATATTCAACAGATATGGCAAGTACATTCTCTCCTTATCGTCAAGATTGTAATACACATACATCAAACCCGTAACACATGTTGCGTACAAAATAATTTTCCAGAATGTCATTACATTCCAAACTTGGCTTACTCGCCTTGGTCATCCCGGCATGGGGATGAAGCGAAAAATTATTAGCAATTCCATTAGTCATGAATCAAATGATGCTAAATTTTGACAATATTTGGATTTTATGTACACTGCATGTGCCATAGGGAAGCTAATTTTAAGGCCATCGCACCTTAAAATCCAAGCTGGACCACCCAAATTCCTTGAACGCATTCAAGGCGATATAAGTGGCCCTATCCAACCATTGACTGGACCATTCAGGTATTTCATGGTTCTAATAGACACATCTACATGACGGTCTCACGTGTGCCTTTATCCACATGAAACCATGCATGAGCTCATTATCCTGAACATCGAATTCAATCAATTCGAATGGACAACGCTACAGAATTATCCTCACGTGCCTTCAATCACAATTGTATGGCCTTGGGATTGCAGTTCAACACTTTGTCCTATATGTCCACACTCAAAAAGGTCTGGCAGAATCCCTTATCCAAAGAATTAAGCTTATTGCATGACTCTTACTTCAGAATTGCCACTTACCAACTTCACGTTGGAATCATGCAGTCTTACACACTGCTAACTTGGTTCAATTGCGACCAAAACTGCACGTCATAGTTCTTCCCCTCTATGATAAGTACGTGGAAATCCACTAAGTATTTCCCATCTGCGATAATTTGGTTACATACCGATATCACCACCCCGGCATACATCAATGGCCCCTCACAATATATTTAGGATCTATGTGAGAATAACTGTATTTCCGTCAATACCTCAAGCCTCTCACATGGGAGTTATTCAAGGCCAGTATGCTGATACCATGAGGGACCATTTCCAGGCATTAGGGGGAGATTCCAAGTACCAGACAGAATGCCAGGAAATTAATTGGAATGTCCAAGACATTTCTGCCTCAAATCCACGTATTCAAAGCTCTGAACCCCATGTTCAGAAAATTTGCAACACATTGTAAATAACCTGCCAAATTCATTTACTGACTATAAAGGTGTCACAAAATCATATAATCCTGCAATAATGTGCCGGAAAGAGTGGAGGTACCAACAAAAATCACTCAACTCCCCGTTCAAAGTAATAGGGGGAGAAGTATGGCCACACATCAGGATTCGGCTTCCTACAAGCAACAAAGGATATCGAGGCCTCCGAATCAGTAAATGCAAGTCAACTCCATGTTGACAGACACCTAATGGGTAGTATACACCCGGTGGATGGGCAACCTCCACTAACCCAGCTCAATAGTGCACACAATGACTGGGACATCGGAAAACCTAGACTCAACCACATTGGGAAACCGCGAATAGTCACCAAAGGTAAACGATATTTCCATCAACTATATGCATATATATAGATTCTGGAGAAACATATAACCGGAAGTCTACAATTGTCGACATACATTTCTCAACTAGATTGCAAACAACCTTCCAAATGATTCAGATCCAAAGACTATGGCCATGGCAAAGTGTGAACAACACTCAGACTGAACTCAATCGAAGGATGCGATCCAAGTAGAAATAACCTTGCTCAATAAAAGGAAGGTATTCACAAAAAGTATTACCTACACCAGTTTTCTTCCTAAAACGGAATGAGAACAACGAGGTGGTGAGACACAGAGCAAGTCTTGTAGCACAAGAGTTCACGCAGATACCCAAACCTATTCTCCAGATGTGGTATCTCTTTCTGATACTTTATCTTAATGGCAGTACAAATCATATATCTTTGCAGTTGATAGATGTAGTGACCGTATCTCTTTATGTGTCACTTGATTTAGTCATATAGGTTCCCCATGGAATCACAATGTTGAATCCAAACACAAAACGCAACATATATTGTGTAAAATCAATAAGTCACTACATGGCTTAAATTAGTCGGAACATATTTGGTACAACCGACCCAGTGAGTTCCTTATACAAAGGGTTACTCCTACAATGATGATTATCCACGCGTGTTCATCAAGAAATCCTCTATAGGATTTTGCATTATCTCAGTGTATGTTGATAAGCTATGCATCATCGGCAACGCACAAGATATTGACGATGCACGTGATCATCTAAAGACGAAATTTGAGATGAAGGATTTGGGTAATGCCAAATTTTGCTTGGGATTACAACTCAAGCACCTTCACTCATATGTTGTGATACACCAAGCTGTCTATATCCAGAATTATTGGAGAAATTCAATATGGACAAGATTTATCCATCCAAAACTCTCATGGTTGTTCGATCTCTAGACGTAGAGAACGATCCTTTTAGACCATGAGACGATGGAAATGAGATATTGGGACCCAAGGTTCCATATTCTAGTGCCAGACCCACCAAACACAATTGGTTGGAAGTCAAGAATATCTTCCGATATTTCCAAGGCATGAAACATCTTGTCATATTCTTCCAATTTCAGAGAAATCTAGACTCCAATATCATCGGATACACTGATCAGATCCCCACTATGTCAGATCACAGACAAGCTTTGTGTTCCTATTCGGTGTAAGTCTTCTAATCAGACCTAGTGACTACATCCACTAATCATTCTAAAATATGAGACATCACATGTTCATGTGTGGCTCCGCAGAATGATAAACCACATATAGCAATCATGTGGAATTGATTCTATTGAATCACCAACCATTATCTCCAAGATAATGTTGCTTGTGTTGCTCAGATACAAAAGGGTTACGTAATGAGCAATATCACTATATTGCTCATCTTGCAAATTAGATCAAGCGGTAACCTCGCTGATTTATTCTCAAAATCTCTACCAACTTCAAACATTTCTATGGAATGTTAATGTAATTGGTATGCGAGGACTTCGAGATTTGCAAGGATCGGGGGGAGTTACTCTCTGATTATTAAACCTGTTCATACATCATATTGCACTCTTTCTCTTTATGAGTTTTCTCTCAAGCTTTCTCATAAAAGGTTTTTAATGAGGTAATATCAACACAAGGTTATATGTCGTATCTTCTATTTTCCCTACAGGGATTTTTAAAGGAGATATACAAGACATACCTATTGTTCTCTAAACTCACTTATGAGTTTTTTCCTTAACAGGTTTTCCTCATGTGAGTTAACAAAGGGACAATAACCATGATATGTTGTAATATTTTCTCCTTATTTCCCCATTGGGTTTGAAGGAGTTTTAGCAGCATATCAAACTTCATTCCTCATATTTTTCCCACAGGGTTTTTGGAGGAATTTTCAGATGTTCATTATATACAAGTTGAAATTGATCAAGGGGGAGTGTAAAGAATCAAGGATTGTGATCAATTGTAAACTACTATTAGCAGTTGCTAAACATCCTTTCAAATGGCAACTGCCACCCCTTCAGATTGTATATATATGTAATCAATTGAGGAAATGAATACAAGGAAATCAATTCAGTGTCTACATTGTGTCTCAATCTCTTTGTTTGATCTCTACTTCCAACAGTTCGTACGTATCATTGCACCCTATGGCGTATGCATGCCAGCGGTGGAACTTGAAAACTAACCAAAGGCACATGACTAAGACGCAATGATGCAATCTTACGAGAGAATTTCATTGAAATGCACACAAAATAATTCCCAATTTATTTCACCCTTTATTAGTTATAACCTAGGCACCTTGGCACCGTTGTATTATCATAATCTCATTTGGTTGGACATCTTTAAGACATTTGGGTGGTTGGAGTATTATGCTTGCAAACAAGGATCTACAAAAAACCTACTCTGTGTTGACATAAGGATAGCAACAACCTAGAGGCCATGGTGTCCGAGGGGAGGTGCAAAATAGGTAGTCTTTTTTCCTCTCCTTTTTGCAGTAATTAATCTACTTAAGCACGTCCATGTCGGCGGGTATCTCCCCGACATCCTTGCTGGCAGCATCGTCTTCTTCCTTGCAATGCGCTTTTCCTTACAAGTCATCTTTGCGGGCTTCATTGGCCTGGCTTGGTTGAACCATTCGTCACGCTTCTTCTCGACGAGCTCCTCCCTGAGCTCGAGTGCTCGCAGCCGCTGGACCCTCCGCTTCTGAGAATGCGTGAGTCCTATGGGGCACCATTGCGGCCTTGGTTTTGTTCCTGGCTCGATCGACTTGATCTTCTTCGCCTGTTGACTTGGCGCAGCCTCGACGTTTGTTTTCCGCGCGCCGGGTCCCGCTGCATTACTGGATTCTGGCTTGTTTGAGTCGTGCATTGTGCCGAACCGTACATGCCGGGTCCCGTTGGTGGAGCCGAGTTGATTTGCGGGCTCATTATCACGACTGACCGTTGTAGTCGACATCCTTCTGAGACTCGGCTGATGCTTGTTTTGTCCGACTCGGATTGGGTTACGGTGTGACCACCGGGGTTGGACTCGGCGTGCTTGACTGGTACCCAGATTTGCCTAGTCGGCGACTTACCCCCTGAGCCTTTCTTGGTGTCGCTGGCCGACTTGATACGTCAGGTGCTTCGCGCCGAGTGGCGAGTCGGTTCCACGCTCGGGTTCTTGCCTCGAGCCGAGTTCTTTTCCCGTGGGGCTGTTCTCTGAACCCGGGTCCAGCCGGGATCCAACTCGGCTGAAACATGCCGATTGGCCCAACAGGGTGTAGTGCCCAAGGATTGAAACCCCATGGGGGACACGGCGGGTAGAAAGTGTGCGCGCTTCCCCAGCATGCCGGACCTGTGGCGAGATATGGTGGTTGTTCGTAAGAACCTTCCTGCCAACACTCGGAACCACCAAAACCCCGTCGGGGAGGAGACCTGGGACGCTTGGCTCCTCCAAGCCGAGTGAACACATTGTTGGTTGTGTATTTATCCAACAACTGTTTCACCGTCGGCTTTGACTTCGCGGCTTGATTCTTCCCTCGATTAACTTTCCAGACGCCGACTTCTGGATTCTTTGGCGTGATCATCTTTGGAGTCGGCGAGGAGTTCGAGTTGGTTGTTCCTGGAGTAGGAGAGGGACTCGGCTTGATCATCCTCGGGGCAGCATTGTCGTCAATGATGACGTTCTTCCCTTTTATGGACTCAGCCTGATTTGACCGAATTAACACTTTCTTCTTCTCCAAGTCGATCACGTTGATTGGGAAGGGATCACTGTCAAGTTTCATCCTGGTGCTCTGAGCAAATGTCAATCGTCCGTCATTAATGGCCGATTGCACCTGTCGACGAAACACATTGCAATCATTAGTAGCGTGAGAAAAAAGAGTTATACCACTTACAATATGCTCTTTTGCCCAATTCGTTCACCGATGGGAAAACGTGCCCTTCCCTTACTCTAATCATATTCCCTGCAGAAGCATATCAAAAATCTTATCGCATTTGCTAATATCGAAAGTGTACCGAATCTCCTCTTTCCGAGTGGGTGTAGGCCTGAGGGCTGGACAAGCAAAGGGTTTTGACTTGGGCGCATGAACCCACTCGGCGATGCATATGTCAGCGTCGTCCTCACTGTCCGAGCTGTTCTCGTAGGTTATAACGTTGATTGCCGACTTCTCTTTAGCTTTGCCCTTAGCATCCCCGAACCGGCTATATGTTTTGACTTCCTTAGCGTGGTTCTCCTGTGCTACAGCCCGTTGAGCGACTTGGCTAATGCTTAGGAATTCTTGGCCCTCTAGTCTGTCCTAATATGGGCGAGCAAACCCGAAAAAGCGAGGTCGGCAAGATCTTTCTCGTTTATATTTAAGCTAAAGCACCGGTTCTTAACCTCTCTGAATCTTCTAATGTAATCACAAACCGGCTCATTGTGCTTTTGTTTAACCATCGTCAGGTCGAGAGTCTGAGCTCGGTCTCACCGCCGTAAAAGTAATCGTGGAACTGCCGTTCTAGTTGTGTCCAAGACGTAATAGACCTAGGAGCAAGTGAGGTGAACCACGTGAAGGCAGTACCCGACAATGACAAGGGAAAGAGCTTTATTCTATAGATATCTGATGTGCCGACTTCACTACTTTGCGCCAAGAATTGCCCTATATGCTCAAAAGTCGACCTATTGTCCTCCCCTGTGAATTTGACAAAATCAGGGATTCTGAACCCGCGGGGGTATGGCATTGTGTCGTAACACTCGGGGTATGGCTTTAGGTAACCACGAGATCCATCCTTAGGTATTACGCCGAGTTCCCTGAGAACTCCGGCGAGTTGATCCTTGAAGCTCATATCGGCTAGCGGGGTACGTGAAGTCGGCTGCGGTAACTCGGGTTGGACTTGTTGCGAGTTAAAATACGTTTCTGGGACCGGCCCATGGGGGAACTCCGGTACCGAGAGGTGGGATAGGTGGTGTGTTGTACGCGACTGTTTGATAGTATGGTTGTGGGATGTTCGCGCTAAGGCTCAGACTTCGGTCGTTATTGGAAGAACTCTGAGGCGCCGAAGTCGGATTGACAGAAGTCGTGATCACGGGGGCGACTTCTATCCGATGATCGACTCTGTCATGGTCAGGGTACATCGGCTGTTTATTCCGATGCTCATTGTGAACTTGTAAGGCTGTGGATCTAACCTGACCCGGCAGACTACTCTGTAAGTCCTTAGCGAGTTGCTCCTTGAACTCGTCAAATCGGCTATTCACTACTCGAGCGAATAATTGTGCCGATTTGTCCATCTCGGTGCCATATTTGCTGGCTACCGACACGTCGATTAGATGGGCAATTTCATCAGGACAAGTCGGTTTACTCACCTCGGGTTTGGGCGCAGGAGGTGGACTCGGCACGACTACCTTTTTGATGACGCCGTTTCTCGTCTTCTGGTAGCCGGCCAACTTTTGCCGGAGTCGCTCCGCCTGCTCCTCTTCAAGTTGTCGTTCGATCTCCCGCCGTTCATCTTCAGATAGGTCGTCGAGCGTGACGGCGATGATGTTGTCGGGTTGACGATGCTTCCGTCTTTGGAGTCGGGATTCATCGTGTAATCTTCTTTTCTCGTCCCCAGCGGAGTCGCCAATTGTGTTCGCACGAAATTGGATCCGTGAAACACCTAGGTAATGGGAGTCGCCAACCGCACTTACGTGTGCGATAAACGGATGCTTTTCGAGCAAAGCAACAAAGGATAACTATCGTACTTACGCGTACGACGAGCGATTGCTTTCCGAGCAAAGCAACAAAGATCTTCTTGCTTACGTGAAGAAGAAACGACTGTTTTCCGGCGCAAAACAGCAAAGATCTACTGCTAAGAAAAAGTAAAGGATAAAAGTAATAGATTGATTTGTGTCGATTGTTGGATGATCTCAATCGGCCGTCACCCCTCATATTTATAGGGCGGCTGGTCTTCCCGTAGGAGATCGAGACTCCTAATCCTAATTGATTACAGATATACAATCTTTCCTTATTTAAAGGATCCCGATCTACTACACATATGTCTTTCCATCGCTCGGGACTCCTTCTCGGATATGGGATATCTTTCCATGCAAACCGAGAGTCTTTCCGAATCCACGGTCAACTCCTTCCTTATTAGGACTCTTTTCCTAAGTCTCGTGTCGGATGAGTCTTGGTGATAAGGACTCGTGTATCAGCTCGCCCGCGGATCGACTTAGCTGCATCGTGACTTGCTTCTGCTGTGATTCGGCTCTGTCCGACTTGTGCCTTCTCGGGGACTTGAGCACTCGGAAACATCAGTACTCGGGAACGCCAGTACTCGGGGACACGGGCCCGGGTGCTCGGTGCTCGGACGTGCTGGCACTCGAATGCCAGTGCTCGGGACCGCTCGTACTCGGGTCCGCTAGTACTCGGGAACGCGAGTACGAGTGCTCGGGGTCGATGACGCTCGGGGTCGATGAGCGCTCGGGTGTCGCGAGCGCTCGGGGTCGCGCTGTTGATGCCCGGAGGACGCTCGTGACTTGACGTAGTACTGGGAATTAGCGCTCGGGGACGCCTCCGACTGCTCGGGTCTTCGGGAGCTTCTGCGAGTCCTTCGTACTCGGGATGTGGCGAGTACTCGGGGAAGCTAGGACTGCTCGGGACGCGAGTACCCGGACCTGCACTTCGAGAGTTAATGCTAAATCCACAGCGATTAAATCCATTATTCTAATTTGGCTAGTTGAATAAACCTTAAAGCCAAATTACACTGCGAGCGAAACCTAATACTTAATTTGGCCAATTAAATAAATCCTTGAGCCAAATTATATCGTAAACAAGGCCAACATATGCGGTGGAGGTCCTCAACGCATAGCTAATGACGTGCGACATTCACAAAGACAAAGCTAAGGTGGATGTCTAGTCAAGCCAACGTCGGCATGATAGGTAAGCTCAAGGTGTGTAGTAGATGCCAACTCAGCGCCACATCACCTAACAAGCGGGCCTGGGGTGTCAGAATTTGTTATCATTCTCAAATTTGGTAGATATGGAATTATGGTGTGTTAAATCTGCTAAGTTGTGTCACGAAATATGAAATCTGGTATGATCCGTCACTTTCTCACATGTACCTAGTAAAAAGTTGAATTTACTCTAAAAATAAGCAAATTTGAGCGTTTTACTTGGCGAATTATTCATACAGTACTACAAAAACACTCAAATCAGAAGCTTCATCCCGATGGTTCGTCAAAAACCTTATGGGATGAGGTTTATCCGAGATGGTTTCAGAAAAAAAATCACATCCTAGACAATTTAAAAAACCATCTAAGATGTGTTAGTCATTGCAAACAGTTATGACTAAAAACTAGCTAGCTTTAAATCACAGACGGTCACGATCCCAACCGTCTATGTTACTGCCCTTAGTCAACAAAAACCCACACCCACCCGCCGCTCATCCCCACCTCTTAAAAGTCACCTAGCCCTTGTGTGGTTTTGGATGGATTGAGAGTTAATCTAACCTAGGTGTGGTTTTGGTGATTAATGACAAACGGGTTTGTGGACTAAACTATTTTTCTTGAGTGTTGGAACGTGTATGAATTAGGTACTACTTTGTAGGGTTACATTAAAATGATGAACCTACAAGCCCGTATGCCAGGATCATGATGCATGTGATGATTGGGAGATGGATTCATATGTTGAAGTCCATCAAATCAGTGAAGCATCAAGTGATCAAGAAGTAAACTTCAAGGATCAAGATATGGATTCAAGGAGTAAACCGCATTAGATCAAGATGAAGTTATGGTGTAAGAGTGAAGTTGACAAAGATGGTCAAGAGTGAGCTCATGTGTTGAGCCATGGTGATCAAGATATGAAGCTAGGAGTTCACGAGAAGACTACTATGGTGGCTTCATGTGATCAAGTGAAGTAAGCAGTTGTGTATTGCATTATATGAACTAACCTCATGTGCTATGTGCGATGTGTATGTGAGGTTAGGTACGACTCTTGTGGCAAGCATCGAGAGTTGATCGTATGTGCCCATGAAAGGATGATATCATAAGTCGATGGTCATCACGGCAAGCTCAAGATGGCATCATGGGGGGGCTATATGAAGAAGACTTCATAAGGTGACAATGATCAAGATGATTCCGCTTGGAGCAAGGAAGATAGACATCATCGAGCTCAATAGAATACGCAAGGCAAAGGTATACCTAGACTAGGTTTTTTCTAGTTTGACCGTCTCAAGGAGTTTGGAGAGAGACCGAATTATATGGTTAGATAGCCTGTACTATAAAGAGGGGCTATCGGATGATTAGCTTGTTCACTTCGTGTGTCGAGTGCTCAAGTCTTTACATATGTTGTATATCGTCGTGTTTCCTTTGTGGTGGAGTGCTAGAACTCGTGTTCCAGTGTGTCCGGAGGTTCCGAGCTACGAATGCTCGGAGCTTCGGGCATAATTCGATGTTGCGTATGTGTCCCTAGACTGGTGTCTAGGCGTGTGTGATCCTACCAACCTAACTGGTTTGGTTGATCGGCTAGGTTCATAGACTCCGGGAGGTCTATTTCCGGAGTATATGACCTAAGTCAGCCCCTAAGATGTTCGGGGTTGAACCAAGGTGTTCCAGGTTTGTTCGGAAGTGATCCGGGTTTATCGAGTGCTCCGTGGGAGTTGCTGTTCTAGAAAATCTAGACCCTCCTGGCTAGGGTCCAGACTGAACCCGGAGGGTCCGGGTTGAAGTTCGGGTCAGGGTTCGGGTTGTACAGAAGGTTTCTGGAGTGTAACTCAGAGGGTCTAGGTGAGGGTCCGGATCTGTACTGGACAACCCGGACCTCCAACCCGAAGGGTTCGGATTTTTCAACTGTCACTTTTCGACCGTTGGTGTGTATCCGGAGGGTCCGGGTCAAATCCGACAGTTCGGATTTGCCCAGATTCCTTTGAACAGCTAGTTTTTTAAGGTTGGCTATATTAGTCCCCACCTTGGGCTGGTCTTGGGTATGGTTGGCATCTCTGGGAGTGGAGGAAAGAGCTAACCTTAGTGATCGGAAGACTCTGAAAAGTCCTCGAGAGGAAGTGGCTTGAGAGAGAGCCCACCTTTGATCAAGCGTGATCGGATCGTCAAACGGAGATGTAGGATATCGGTGGATATCCGAACTCCAGTCATACATCGTTTATCTCTTGTCTCCTTACCTATTGCATTTCATACTGCACTAGATTACTTGTATATCTCTTGTAGAAATTGAATGCTTGTTTATCGCCCTGTATCCTAACATTGATGTATTTACATAGGGTGTTTTACTATATGAAAGACTAGCATAATAGGATTTGAGCTTGCGAAAATCCGATACTATAATTCGCATTAGGATAAGCCAAATCATAAGTATGTTAAAAGCCTATACACACCTTAGGTGACATCTTAGTCATCAGGTCCTTTCACCTCTCTATCTCACCTCAGCCTCTTTGCCTCATCCCTATCTTCCGCCCTCACCTCGCCCCCATCCCCTGACTTTTCCGTCGCACCACCTGCCCTCTCTCGACGCATGCCCATCTCGCATATGTCAGCCAGATCCACCAGAGCAGCGTCGGCACCAACTCAATCAAGGTGCCAACCGGTCAGTTGTCCGTGCCCAGGACCGTCGTCTGAGCCGCATCTGGCCTCTCACGCGCCACATCATCAGCATCTGGTCGTGGCAGACTGCTAGGAGGAGGTGAGCCCACCAGGATCGTTCTCCTAAGCCCAACATCTGCTTCTCTCTCCAGCCGCTGTTCACTTCTAGCACCATCACTGCATGCTTCACAGAGTAAGACCTACGCTTTTATATCCACTCCACGATTTCGTACTCTCTAAATCTCCTTTGTTTTACTATTACTACATTTTCCTGCTAACCCTTGCTCCTCTGTGGGATTTTCCCAAGTAATAACACTACTAGTCGTGGGTTCTTATTCAATATGTGGCAGCTACAAAGGCCAAGTTAGGCTACAGCTGTAGAAGAGAGAAGCCTCACAGGGATGTCTCATGCCCAGGTACCGTGCCTGCTCGGCGACGCCACAGCACATGCATCACAAGGAGGAAGTCGAGGCACCGCCACGCTCTAGAGGGCATCATCATCCCAAGCCTCCACCATTCGATTGGTGCATCGGCTGCTCCGCAGTGGTCTCTTACGATCCGTAGCGGTTTATCCCTTTGATTCACCCTGCTGATTACGCTTCTATGTGCTTGGTGTGTGATCAATATGTGTGGTGATCAGTGATAGATATTCTTGTATGCGACTTATTGTGTAATCTACATGCAAGTAGATATCATGTTAATGGGAAAAGCGAACTCCAAATGGCTCTGGTTTAGAAATCCGCCCACAATATGCCTCATTCCCCTCTTCAAATTCTTGGGATG